>CM053585.1:95336129-95365152 GCA_028646515.1 Pseudochirops corinnae | reverse complement strand
AAATAAACATGTACTTATTCCACACCAACATAAATGATGTTATGCCTTCCATCATACAGATTCATCTCCTTTACTATATAATCATTTAGCCCACTTTCTATTTAATTAAGTATAAGAATAGTATCCTGACTTGCTTATCTGAAGTTCTAGGTATACAAAACCTGAATAAAAACAGCTTTAAAGGCATACTCTGGCTCAATCAACACCATAAATGTTCTTCTAATGAAGTACTGGATACTTATTAGGTCAGAATTTATTTATAGAAGGACTTCTGATGCTCAAATAGAAGGTAACATTGGCTTACTGTAAATCAAAGGCTACAGACAGCTTCAGAACTCTGTAGGAAGAAGAAAAATATTTCCAATTTAATTAATTGCTAATATTGGTTAAAAGTATAGAAGCTCAAATAAATGGAGAAGATTAGTTATTTTAAATTCAAAGCAACAACATAACTAACCGCATAAACATTGAGGAGAATTTACAAGATAAGAATGATTATGGTATGTTTTAATATAATTTTGTATATAAAGATTGTATGGAAGCATTATGGATACCTGAATTTACCACTTATAAGCCTGGACAAAGTCATAAACTTAACTCTGAGAGTATTAGTTTCTGTTATAAAATGATAGAAATAAATACTTGCATTACCTTTCTTAAAAGGTTGTTGTAAGCACTTGGTTAAAACTTAAAGCAGTTTAGAAATGTAAGATGTCAATACTATTTCTCACAAACATCAATTGACCTTGGGTTCTCAAAGCCTATGTCAGGAAATCACAAGTTATGTCAGGTTCTACACCAGAGGTTCTTGGTTTCTTTTTAAGTAAGCCTCAGTAGTTTACCATATCTTCTACTGGAAGCCTTTCCCAATCCCTCTTAATTCTAGTTGCTTCATAGTGTTAATTATTTCCTAGTTGTCAAATATACAGCTTGTTTGTATGTATATATTTGTTTCTAGTCTGTCCCATAACATGAGCTGTTGGAGGACAGGGACTGTTCTTTGCCTTTCTTTGTATATTCACTGTCTTACACATAGTTGTTTTTTGTGTTTAATCATTTTTAATCATGTCAGACTCTTTATGATCCCATTTGGGGTTTCTTAGCAAATATACTGGAGTGGCTTGTCATTTCCTTCTCCAATTCATTTTAAAGATGAAGAAACTGAGGAAGAGTTAAGTGACTTGCTAGTAAGTGTCTTGGGCCAGATTTGAACTCAGGAAGGTAAGTCTTCCTGATTCCAGGCCCAGCACTCTATCTACTGTGCCACCTATGTATGTCTATGTGAAGATTGGAGAATTCTAATTCTAATTCAAACATTTATTAAGTTCATACAAAATGTTGCTAAGCACTGGGAATACAAAGATAAAAACTACAAATGACTATCCCTGAGGGCTTGGATTTTCTGTTTGAGTGGAGAGAATTCTTCCATCTGAATTATCAATATGGAAGAATAGCAACACTTTTGAAAATTATGCCAAGTATTACTTTACCCTGTTGATTTTGCTCAGATGGACACAAATGTGACTTTTTTTTTCCTCTTTCAATTTTATTTTATTTTCACATTCAAATTATCTCTTCCCACTCATTGAGAAAGCAGGAAATACAAATCTCATTACAAATATGAAGTCACACAAAACAAATATCTAAATTAGCAATGTCCCATAAAAAATAAAGAAAAAAAGAAAAAATAGCCTTCAATTTGCATTCATATTGAGTACAATCATCACTGTTTTTAAACAATGATAATGAGCAAAAACATTTCTTAGCCTTTAGGAATATATAAGTAACTACTATTCGTTACTTTGACAAGAGTTAATGCAATACATTCACTTTGTGGATAGGAAAATTGAAGGACTAAAAAGAAAAATTAAAGTGGACACATCCACTCTTCACTTAGGGCAAAAATTAGGATTCAGTGCTGGGTTTGTGTAAAGGCAATCATGAGCAGCTCTCTGGAGAACTGCTGTTGTAAATAACTTTAAGGATCTAATCATACAGTATAGTTAGCTCTCTATTTATTCAGCAATAAACTAAAGTAAAACATTCAAGAAACTAAAGTACAACATTCACAATATACTATAACAACTTATTACTAAGGTGGCCACATATTCTTAGACAAAATGTATCACTGAATAAGTCACAATCTCCTCAATCAATATGCAGTACCCAAGTCAAGTCTTCTTTCATCTTCACTCCAGGCTGGTTTCCAATCATCCCTAAGGGGTAATCATGCTTAAGGGATAGTGGAAAGGGCCATCTGCCCTAGGTCACAGTAAGTCACAATCTCATCAATCAGCACTGAGTACCCAAGTAAAGTTCTCTTTCATCTTGACTCAAGGCTGGCTTCCAAACCAGAGTCACAAAACTAGAGCACGCTCTGCTCCCAGCTCTTGTGACTAGATTCACCCAGCTCTTGCCAGGATTCACCCAACTGTTGCCTGGATTTACAGGTAGGCAGCTCTCCTGTTCCATATCACAGCTCATGGGGACTGTTCCACTCCAAGCTCTTCACAGTGTCTGTTTCTAGGAAAACAAAGCTCAACAGGGCTACGATGTTTACACACATTGCCAGCACTATCATCTCAATTCACTTTCTGTCTGAGAAATCAACACAAAACAGGGTACTTCTGGCTGACAAAATAATACTAACACAAATCAATACAGTGCTTCTGTCTAACAAAGTAACAGAATTCAAGAGACAGAATGTTTCTGACAAAGTAACACAATCAACAGTGTTTCTGTGTGACAAAGTAACATTAACACAAAACAACAGAGTGCCAACATCAAAAAAAAATGATGCTCTCTCTTAGTTCTGCTTGGTCCCAACTTCTGCTTGAGGTTTTATCTGCTCTGCTCCTTCCTATTCTGCTTTTTCAGCAAGCTCCTCCCAACATGGGCTCTATGTGATGATGTTAAGCATATTAAGGGCAGTGAAGGTCTCCAAACTTCCTTAGGCCTATTAAAAGCAACACAATGTATACTGTTTCCAACAAAGACTTGACACAATCAAAAGTGAGTCTCAAAGGCACTTGAATAGCTGAAACAAGTAGTAAAGCACTACTTTGCTTGCCATTACAATTTGGGATCTATTGCCTGGATGAATATCTTTCATATTTTTTTAAAAGAAAAAGTAGGGCAGCTAGGAGGCTCAATGAATAGAGCACAGGCCCTGGAGTCAGGAGGACCCAAGTTCAAATCCTGCCTCAGACACTTAACACTAACTAGCTGTGTGACCTTGGGCAAGTCACTTAACCCCAATTGCCCTGCCTTCCCCCCTCCAAAAAAAAAAAACAAATAAAAAAAGACAAAAAGAAAAAGTAAAGTTTGCCCATATGGTTTCCCACCCACAAAACCCTTAATAGAGAAAATCATTTTTTTCTTCAAGTATGGTTAAATTATAGTCTCATTTGTAAAGTGGTACTGTATGTACTAAGATTTTTAGTGTTGTTTATTTTCATTATGAGTCCTTATGTTCATGATTTTGAGATTAGAGTTATATAAAAGAGAATAAAAAGTTACTTTTAAATGTCATAACTACTCACATGTAATTTATTGATCTATAAGCCTTTCTACCCTTCTACAACAACTACACATGCTACCGAGGGAATATATATGACTTATCCTTTTGCTCTACCACCAACTGAATCTGTGCCCTGAGGGGAAACTCTGTACCTCACCTTACAGTCCCTGTAATTAAGCCAGTAATGACTGACACCTAAATCATACAGTTTTATGACCACTAATTAAGCATTATTTGTGAATCCAAATAAAAGACATCTACTAACTAGTGGACTACCTAGTAATACAATTTTATCTATGTGTTGTTATAAACAACAGAATTTTAATAAGAAACAATTTAACATCTCAAAAAAGGAAAATATAAATTATATGAAAATATTTCGTTTCCCAGTAACTTTCATTATTCTACCCTGAAATTTCACAGTTAAAAAGAGTATTTCATTATTTAACTTAATCAAAGGAGCACTGTGAAGTACAAAATTAGTTACTTTGTACATGTTTTTCTTTGGAATACTTTTATGGATGACTCATTTCTCAGCCAGAAAGTCAATCTATTTTAAATTCAAAAAATCTCAATGTTTTCTTCCTCCTCCAATTCATATGCTGCTGTCTTTTCTTTGAAGTCTAATAATATAGCAAATGCATCTTCTTCTTACATCCATATCCAATATCCCTCATTTAAGGAAACCTATTTCAGTATGACTTCCCCTATCCCAAAATATAGCTGGTCTGGAAACCCCAACTATTCAGAACATATCCAAGAGCCAGAAAATAATATAAACCTTCTCCACACCCACCCCCAATCCAAAACAGATGTCTAGACATTCAGGCACTTGACCACAAATCTCATGCACTTTACTAAAAAATGCGACATTCAGACCCTTACCCTGCCCACTTACTTTCTTTTAAAACTTCATATACAATTCTAACAAACCTGGTTATTATCCTTCCTAATCTACAGTAGATAAAAATAGAAAATTAGAAGGAAGTAGAAGAGTGTTTCTAGAAAGCAAGTTGATAGAAACAAGACTTGATAGTCTAACATGAGAGGTAACAGAAAAAATAAAAAATTCAAAAAAGCAATCTGGTGTCACTTAGTATAAAGCCAAACAGACCTCAACAGTCCCGGGAATATCACTGAATAATATAGAGAACAGCACCAGAAGAGATGTTCATAATAATGACACTAAGTCATTAAAAACAAGTCTAATTATGTTTTCTGTTTAAGACATTAGAGTGTATAATACATTGAAAAAAAAATGGTCAAAATTTAAAATGTTTTTGGTGCTAAAATGGTTAAGAAAAAAAAACTGAAAACCTTTCTGATCCACAAAACTCAACTATCCTGAACAACTCAGTCCCAGAGGGATGCAATTAGGCAAAATTTCATTGAAGAGAATATTTTATACTCAAATGGATCTGTGATCTCAACAATCCAGGAATTCTCTCCACTAACGCAGACTATAATATATCAATAACTGTTCATCTTTTTTGTCTGTTAGCTATGTTCTCACAAAAAGTTTATCAGAGTGACTCCATCAAACATGCTAAAGACATTCTTCAATCTGTCATGACATCACAGGTACACCATTGAAACACTATGACTGGGCACCCAACACCCCTTACTCTTCTAATTGTCATTCTCACTGACCTCTCTGCCACCTTTAACACTTTTGGACACCCTCTCTTTCTTGATATTCTCATCTCTCTAGGTTTTAGGGACAGCGCTCTCTCCTGGTTCTACACCTACCTACCGCACCACTCTTTCTCAGTTCTCTTTACTAGAACTTCATAAAGATGAACAACAGCCTCCTTCTTGATCCATGAACCCAATACTCCGTATCTCTAGGGTCCTGGCATTCTCTCTACTCGTCTTCTTCTACTCCACATACTGACCTCCTTGGCTTCCTTTAAATCCCAACCAAAATTCCATTTTTAATGGAAGCCTTCCCCAAACCTTCTTAATTCTAGCACTGTTACTCTGTTAATTATTTCCTATTTATGATAGATAGATAGATAGATAGATAGATAGATATTCAGACAGAGAGATAGTCTGTATATATCATTACAGGATAAGATAATGTGAACATTCTAAAAAAGAAGAAATAATTGCCCTTTCAGAACCTTAATGTCCTCCCAGTGTATTGAGAGTGTTAAAAAATGTGGGGGAGGGGAGGTGCACTGATTCTGTTGTATGAGGGGTATTAAGAGGGGAAAAGAGAAGTTAGAGTAGAAAAAGGAATACACTAGTGTAGAAAAGAAGAACATGTAATTTGCTATTTCTCAAACTGAGGTACATGAACAGAGTATGCAAACATTAAGGAAAGAATGGGGGGGAATTGCCATCAGATGTCCCTTGTTTGAAACGGAGCCAAAAAGATTGAAGAATGGGGGTAGGGGAGGTACCCCAGAGTGGTAACGTACAGGATGATAACAAGGAGCAGATATCATGTAGCGAATCTGAGGAACTAAGCAGGAGAGAAAGAAAAAGGCTGCATCATCTTTAGCAGGCAAAGGCAGATAGTGGGAATATAGATTCAAGAATAAAGTTTGACAGAGAAGAAAAAGCTAATTATGAGACACCAGAAAGCTGACATGTAAGCCTTGACAGTGGGGAGGAAAATGATCCGTCACAAACTGAAATGCAGCAAAGCAAGCTCATATTAGTAATTCATTCAAAGGACAAACTTTCAGGGTACATTCCAGGGTATTTGGTCCAATCATCTATACTTTCTATTGAATAATACTAATTCATGTTTATACTATATTTTAAGGTTTACAAAATATTTTCCTCACAACTTAAAATATGTACTACTAGGAATGACCATGACAAGGGCAGACTTTATCAGAGATTTTAAACTACATGTAACTGCAGATTTATCTCAAATAAAAAGCACATGGGCACAGAAAATAAGACAAGTAGGTCATTCTCAGAAGCAATGATGTCCATCTTAAGTACAAAAAGATCTACAACAACTCTAACTGGACAATAAGATTATTAATAGAAAATCAAACTGCAGTTAAAATGGTTTATGTTTTTATTTCACCACACATGTACTATCATTTGTGTGGAGAACTACTAATAAGGAAATGCCTCCTACAACAGCAGATCTGTACCTAAAAAATTACCTAAAACACTAAGACGTTTAAATGACTTGTCCAAGGTCAAATGACCAATATTGGCCAAGAGGTTGTATTTGAACCCAGGCCTTCCTGACTTAAAGGCCTATTCTTAATCCACTTTTTCAAACTCTCTTTTTTTTTTTTTTGTATACTGATAGTTGAGAATGAATGTTATGGTGATTCCTCTGAAAAAATACTGAGACCAAAGAAAAACCCAATTTTTTTTTTTGCCAGACTTAAATGTAAAAGCTAATTAATTAAAACCAAAAGATCACATACCCATAGTATCTGGGGAAAAATTTACTGTCACATTTCCTTGGAAAACCTTAATGAGATTACATAAATTAGAGAAACAACTATGGCCTAAAAAAATTAACTTTCAGTGTTAAAAATGAATACACACAACTATGTGCAAAGGGTTATAAAACCGTGCATATCCTTTGATCCAGCAATACCAATGCTAGGTCTATATGCCAAAGACATTGTTTAAAAAAAAAAGAACCTATTTATATAAAAAATATTTATGAGAGCTCTTTTTGTGGTGGCTAACAACTGGAAATTGAAGGGATGCCCATCAATTAGGGAATGGCTAACCAAGTTGTGGTCAATTAATTGTAATGGAATATTATTGTGCTTTAAGAAATAATAAGCAGGGTTATTTCAGGAAAACCTGGGGTGACTTACATGAACTGATACAAAGTGAAATGAGCAGAACCAGGAGAACATCGTACACTATAACAGCAACATAGTGAAATGATCAATGGTGAATGACTTAACTACTGTCAGCAATATAATGATCCAAGATAATTCTGAAAGACTGATGATGAAACTTATTATCTGGCTCTAGAGAAAAAACTGATATTGTCTGAATACAAAGCATGCTATTTTCACTTTCTTTTATTCTTTTTTTATTCATCTTCCTGTACAAAATGATTAATATAGAAATACTCTACATGACTGTATATGTATAACCTACATTTGACTGCTTATCATCAGGGGAGGGAAAGGCGAAAGAGAGGGACACAATTTAGAACTCAAAACTTTTTAAAAAGTTTTAAAATTGTTTTAACGTGCAATTGGGGGAAAAATATTATACATCTAAAAAATAACAATAATAAACAGGGGGGAAAAGAATGAATACCCACTAGTTCATTTTTTACAAGAGATAAGAGTAAAATTTAAACAAAAGGCTCTAGTACAACATAGCACCTCAAATTGCTTTGAAATTTAAAATGGTTAGATTGGAAGCAACAAAAAGTGCTTTTTTCCCCCTATGCCCAATTCAAAGAGGTAAGGAAGAAGTGCTGAAAAAGTGAAATATAAATAATCAGGTACACACAAGACACACTTAGAACAGAATAATCTAAAAGGAGAAAACATTAGCAGCTAGAGGAAATCAGGAAAGGATTCTCACAAAAGGCGAAATTTGAGCTGAGTCTTGAAGAAAGTCAAAGAAATGAAAAAGTAGAAGTGAGGTGGCAGAACACACAAGGAATGTAATATTTAATAAACTTTAGGTAGGTTAGTGCTGCTAGATTGTACAATACGTAGAGGGGAGAAAGATTTAAGAAGCCTAGAATGAAAAGATTAAGTCATGAAAATCTTTAAATGATTAAAAAAGACTATGTTTGATCTTGAAAATAATGGACAGCCAAGGAAGTTCAATGAGTGAGGGGAGAGGATGGGGGTGACATGGACAAACCTATGTTTTAAACTCTGTGCTCACCTTGGCAATTGAGTGGAGGAGAAAGTAGAGGAGAGACTAGAGGCAAAAAGACTAGTTACTATTGCAGTTGTACAGGTGAGAGGTGATGAGGGTTTCAATCAGGATTATCACTATTATAAGAATGGAGAGAGGGAGAAATATATGACAGATACTATGACAACAGAAAAGAGGGGATTTAGCAGTAGATTATATATGTGAAGTGAGTTAAGAGTGAAGAGGCTGAAGATGACATTGAAGTTGCAAGCCCCCCTAACTAAGAGGATGGTGGTCCCCTTAACAGATAAGGAATTCTGGTTTGAACTTGTTGAATTTGAGATGTCTATGAGACATTCAATAAATGTTCAGAAAGTCTAAGAGGTAGTTGGAGATGTGTGATTGTAGCACAGGAAAGAGACTAGAGCTGGGTATATAGATTTGGGAATCACCTGAGGAGAGATGGTCATTAAATCTGTAGGAACTGAAATCACTAAATGGGATAGTATAAAGTAAAAAGATACATGGGTCCAGAACAGAGGATGGGGAGGAAGGGGGAAGGGGGAGAGGATGTACAGTAAGCAGACATAACATGGATGAAGAAACAGCAATAGAGACTGAGAAGGACCATTCAGACCAACAGAAGGATAATCAGGATAGAGCGGTGTCAACAAAACCCCAAAGAGAGAATATCCAGAAGAAGGTGATCAACAGTGCTAAAAACTGCAAAAGCTCAAGGAGAATAAGGCGGTTTTCATTTGAAAGACAAGATCAGAAGCCAAATGGCAAATGGTTTAGAAGAGGAAAGGAAGTAGAAACACCAATTGCTCACTGCTTTCTCAAGCAACAAATGGCAGGAGAGATAGGATGATAGCTAGTAGAAGAAATCATAACAAGGGAGAGAGAGAAAACAATAGGAGTTAGTGGATAAGAAGAGGTTAAAAAATTAGGGAGAATGAAGGGCATTCTTCATTCAAGAAGATCAAAGGGCAAACTCCTGGAAGGCATGGGAGGGAATCAAGAGGACAAGTACAGCAGCCATTCCATCATCTGAGAATAGGACAGAAGGGAGGTTGGGAAGAGTCTGAGGTGACATGAAGTATAGAATTAGGTAGGATAGGTAATCTACAAAATATAGCTCTTTTGTTTCTATGAACTACATAGTGCGGTCTTTTCTGAGAGAGAAAGTAGAAGTAATGGTATAATCATATACTATATGATCTTAAGTTGGTAAGAAGATAAGACAAGGTTTCAAACAAGTACAATGGAGATTGAGGCAGAGGGTCAATCAGCAAAATATAAAATATAAAAGGATCTCTATTGGGCCAGTTGTATATTTATTAAGACTCTGGGCTAAGTACAAAAATACAAGCAAGCAAAATAGTCCCTGCCCTCAAGGAACATATATCCTAACGGTAGAAGACAATCTAATTTCCCTTCTGTCTA
Source organism: Pseudochirops corinnae (assembly GCA_028646515.1). NCBI lineage: Eukaryota > Metazoa > Chordata > Mammalia > Diprotodontia > Pseudocheiridae > Pseudochirops > Pseudochirops corinnae. The sequence goes on along the minus strand of CM053585.1, from coordinate 95,355,365 downwards.
GCAAGGCCCCACAGGCCCAGAGGGCTGGGGGTAGGCAGAAGTGGCCCACAATTTCCCTGTGGCTTTTCCGGATAACTTTTGGGGACCAAAACTATTTAATGGTTCAAGTATCCCTCCAAAAAATTCTGGCTGCAGCAAGTCTGGAAGAGAGAGGTCCAGAGAACCATCCTACACCTCCTTCCTGCTGTCTCCCCTCCAAGGAAGGGGGTCTCCATTCATTCTGCACCCCTGACCGATTCCAGTTTAAAAATTCTAAGTTTACACAGTCTTGTGCCTCTCTCTCAAGAATAAAAGAAAGGTTTTATCACTGACTTCCCACTGGGACTGTGATTCTAGGGGGCAATCTTCATTTTCTCTACCATGTACTGGTTGCTGGACTCACTTGTATTTTTAATTATATCATATATATTGCATTACTCAGATTTACCTACCTATCTATGAGCAAAGAAAACTTGCATTACTCAGACTTAGCTACCTATAAGCAAAGAAAACTTTCAAATCATAATATATAAAGCTACATTATGCCTAAAAGCTCTGAAATCAGGTCCCAGTGGCTGTAATGGCCCTGCCCATTTTTTATATAAGAAAAGTAGCTTAGTATATGTAGCAGTCACCTCGAATGTCTCAATAAAGAGCATCACATGCTGCACACCATTAAAAAAAAAAAAAGACAATCCATAGAGCAGTGCTAGAAAGGGTTAGGAGACTCACATGGGGGCATAGCAAGGAGGCAGCTAGAAAGCAGCATGGAGGCCCAGACTCCAGAAGATAAGGCAAAAGTTCACTTACAAAGTGCCAAGAAACACAGAGGAGGAATTCAAGATTTGAGTGGGAGAGGACAAGGATTGACGGCATAGTGTGGGGATGCTGGGAAGACTGAATAACAAATTAATAGTGAACTTAGTCATCACAGTTGTGAGACTGCCTCCATTTCAGCATCTCAAAAGCAGGAGTGAAGAAGGCTGAACACTGCAATAACAAAAAACTAGCATCTATAAATTCTTTTTTTTTTATTCGTGAGTAAATTGGATTTAAGTGAAGCAGAGTTGCATGAAGTCATCAGCCTCACTGTCTCCTCCAGAGTAATCACAGGCCAGTGGCAGGACAGAGTCAAGATGACTGGAAATGAATCAAGATGCAGTAGATGACCTTGGCATCTTCAACATCTAACAAAGCTCTAAGGGCTCCACAGCACCTGCTTCAGCTGTTTTCATGGCCATTGGAACAAATTGTTTTCATTCACGCTTTCCACCAGGAAAGTCTATACATGAATTCAATGTGTTTGAGACTCCTCAGTTACCTCCTCAACCTGGTTTAGCCTATCTGCCAGGGTGAGGCCACTGCACATGCTACAGCTTCTTGGAGCCACAGGTGAAAAATTAGGTGGAACAAGTGAACACCAAAGGTGGAAAGCAGCTCTGAAAAGGGCTCAACAGCCCTCACACCAGAGATACTAGTCTTCCCTGAACAGGGCAATAAAGTAAGGGATTTATGGGGTAAAGACAATATAAAGTTCAAGTGGTTAACTAAAAGATCAATATTTTGAAAGGAGTTGAGAACAAAGTAGGGATTTCTGGAAAGACACTGAAGGATAGAGTGATTGAAGGTTGTGGTGAGATGCCAAATATATTTAAGGATGAAATACTGGCAGAGATGGAAGGACTGGAAGCTGTTGTGAGATAGGGGAATTTTTATGTCATATATATTATGAAGTGAGAACAACTGTACCCAATGATAATATGACCATCCTGAGTACAGCTGAGGTGGAGTGAAGATCATGAGTTAAGAGGCTGATAAAACAGAAAGCAAAGGTTGAGAGAACATCAACATGTAAGTGAAAAGTCCTCATGTAAAAAGTTTGTAGGGTAGAGAATACTACAAGCCTGAGGAAGGAGGAGCAATGACCTGGAAGCAGCAGCTAACAGTCACTAGGCTCTGGACAGGGTGACATATGTGGATGGTATGAATCTCAAAAATAGGTTACTGAGTATGGTGATTCAGGGAGGAGTCAGAAAATGAAAATAAGGAATAAGAACTATATCTACTATTGCCACTAGAGACAGACCCAGGTAAGCAGAGGACAGAATATTAGGCCTGGAGTTAACAAGACCTGAGTTCAAATCTAGCCTCAGAAACTTACTAGGTATGTGAATGTAGGCAAGTCATTTAATTTTTATCTCCTTAGATTCCTCACCTATAAAACAGAGAAAATAACAACACCTACCTCCAAATTGCAAAGATCAAATGATATAATATTTGTAAAAGCATTTAGCACAATACCTGGCACACAGTAAGTGCTTAACAAATGCTTACTGTCTTCCCTTTCTCTTACTCCTGTGTGATGGAGTCATGAGAGAAGATCCATCCACAACTGAAGAAGTTGGTCAAGTATGCAATAACACAGTAAGGGAGAGACAGGTTTCTGGGACTGCAAGGAAATGGAAGGAATATAAGAGAAAGAAGTCTAATATAAAGGGAAGTATGCTTTTTAAAAGAGAACTAAAGTTTCACTGAGAATAATATAAAGGGAGAACAGCATTGGATAGGCACATGGAGAGAAAAGACTGACACCTAGATCAGCTTGGGTCTAGTCAATCTAGGAGTGAAGCCACAGGACAACAGATTTCCTCCCTTTCTATTAACAATAGCAATGATGATTTGATTTCCTGAGCAAGAGGTGAAAAAGGAAGGAGGATAGACACATGGTGGCAAAGCAGATGACAAAATGCCCACAATGGTTATCTCTAACAGGGTAGCTGGATGAGATGAAGCCTTGTCTGTGAACAACTAGAAATCTTAAAGGGTTGAGGTGATATTTGATTCACCCTTGTCAAGCCAAGCCTGTTCTGCCCCATACTGAATCCCAAAGCTGAGGTGATAGAGAGAGTATGGAGGGAGACAAGGTCAGAAAATTTGCACTCAGATACAGGAAGGGGATTTTTATATAACATTGGGCAAGTAATGTCCCCTCACTGAACTTCAGTTTCCTCATCTGTAAATGGGGCTTGGGGCAGGGGAGAGAATTAAGTTACTTCTAAGTTCCTTTTCAGTTGCAAGTTCTATTAGTTTTTTTTGGCACATTTTAAGGAAGCGATTTATTTCTTCAATTATTTTACCAAAGCTATAGAAAATACTCTACGTTCCTTGAGAGCAATCCATACAAAACCAATATGTTTGCATGTGATCTATTACTTCAGATGGTATAGCAGAAAGAGGACTAGACTGGATTCAGAATATCAACAATTAATACGTGAATTGGTCAATGTGGGAACTTCATCCACTCAAGTATATTGCAACCTGTCTATAAATTATAATCAGAGAGTTTCCCAAGTAACAGATATTCAGTGACTTGCCCATGATCAAACCCTAGTAAGAATGAGTAGGATTTTAACCTAGGTTTTCCAGATTGCAAGTCAAAAACTCTACCATATCTTCCTGACCTCCAAATTGTGAACACCTAAATTAAAATCCCATTTCTAGCAAATACCAGTTATAGAAGCTTGAGAAGTTTATGAGTGAGTAATTTAGTCTCCTTGGACCTCTTTTCTCCATCTATAAATAGAGAAGTTGGGCACATGATGTTTTCCTTTTTAGTTTCAAATATTTATTCCAGGATCATTCAAAATACCATAAAGTAAAAGATAAAAATAACATGGACCATAATAATATTATGGAATTAGCTATAGCATAGCTTAAGACATGAACTAGGTAGGGAGAACCAAACTAACCTAAGAACAAAAGACTACAAAAAAAAATATTAGGCAGTATCATGGAGTCACAGGTTTTCCCAAGGTCACTATATCAACACTATGGCATTGATATGAGACTTAGAAAGGTGTAAAGCTGATTCACTAAAGCCAGCATTAGAGCAGAATATCATTATGCCTGTTTTAACTATCTGAAAATTGTAATCACCATAATATCCTGTTACGGTGATGATTATTACAAGGAAGTCTATCACTACAGACTTAACTTTTTTTCATTCAACATTGTTGCATTCTGAAAATATATAAATGCTCCAAAATAATTTGTGGCAAATAATGGATAATTCTGTAAAAGTAATCAAATTGTCAAACAATTCTATAACACAATCTAATGGATCTATAATTTCATATACATGGACAATACCTCCACTACCAAGTACTTAAGACATTTTGGAAGATGAAATATATTTTTCTCTTTTAAAATGATACAAAATGATGTAATGCTAGCAAGAATGTCTATTATCACCATTATTAATTTTTTATTCATTTTAAACTTAAAACACAAAACAAGAAAAAAAAAGAACATCTCCATGTACACAGCAAAATTTGAGAGGATTCACACAAAACAATACATTTTCATTTCAAGAAAACCTTTGTAATAAATACTACACATTGTTTTCAAAGCTATGCAGTTTTTTTGTGCTTCCTTCTAGATTTTCTTTTGGTTTTTTGTTTTCTAATATGCATTTTTTATTTTTCTCCCTCCTTCCCCCCACCCTACCTTAGAAGAGGCTATAAATAAATGTGAATATATCCATCTACAGATCGATATAGATATATACACATACACATATGTGTGTATATATGCATATATATATAGCTATAAACATGCATATATGCACATATTTTATCAGTTCTTTCTCTGGATAGTATCTTCCTTAATATATCATGTTTTTCCAAATCAACCAGCTCATCATTTCTTGTATCACAGTAGTATTCCATCACAATCATATACCACAGCTTGTTTAGCTATTTCCCAAGAGAAGAACGTCTATAATTTTAGCCAATCTGATAGGTCACCATTATTATTCAATTTTGTATTCAATATGTTTGCTATAACAGTAAGACAAGAAAAAGTAACTGAAGGAATAAGAAAAGGCAACAAGAAAACAAAACTATCATTCTTTGCAGATGACACAATACTTAAGAGAATCCTAGAGAATCCAAATTAACAACTTTAGTAAAGTTGAATATAAAATAAATTCACATAAACCATCGGCATTTACCAATAAAACTGAGCAGGAAAAGATAGAAAGAGCAATTCCATTTAAAATATCTGCTGGAAATCTACCTGCCCAGACACACACAGGAACTACATGAACACAAATACAAAATACTCTTCACACAAATAAAGACAGATATAAACAATTAAGAGAAATACAAATTGTTTGTGGGTAGGCCAAGCCAATATAATAAAAATAACAATACTATCTAAACTAATTTACTTATTCAGTGCCATACTAAACTACTAAAAAAGTATTTTATAAAACTAGAAAAAAATTCTTCTGGAAGAACATAAGATCAAGATATCAAGGAAATCAATGAGGAGGAAAAAATGAAGGAAGGCTGCCTAGCAGTACCAGATCTCAAATTATACTTCAATGTGGTAATCATCAAAACAATATGGGACTGGGTAAGAAATAGAGTAGTGGTCAGCAGGAAAGAGTAGATACACAATAAACAGACAGTAACCTAGTATTTGATAAACCCAAAGATACTAAGTATTAGTGTAAGAACTCACTATTCAACAAAAACTGCTGGGAAAGCTGAAGAGCAGTCTAGCAAAAACTAGGCACAGACCAATATCTCAAAAGAAGGTCCAGATGGGTACATGATTTAGGCATAAAGGCGATATAAGCAAATTAGGGAAGTATGGGGAAAAAAAATCACGTCTCATATCCATGGATGAGACAAGTTTTATTGTGGGGCGGCTAGGTGGCACAGTGAATAGAGCACTGGCCCTGGAGCCAGGAGTACCTAAATTCAAATCTGGCCTCAGACACTTAACACAAAAAAACCAGCTGTGTGACCTTGGGCAAGTCACTTAATCCCAACTACCCTCCAAAAAGCAAAAATAAAAAATAAGAGATGAGTTTTACAACTAAACAAAAGATAGAGGATAAACGGAAAATGGATCGTGATGAAATTTAAAAGGTTCTGCACAAATAAAAGGAAAGCAAGAAACTAGGAAAAGAAATTTTACATCAAATTTTTCTGATAAAGGCCTCATTTCTCAAATATATAGGGGAAAAAATAAGACCCATTCTCCAATGGATAAATGGTAAAAGGATACGAGTGACCAGTTTTTAGAAGGAAAAATTCAAACTATCAACAGTCATATGAAAAAATGCTCTAAATCACTAGTAAGAATATAAATGAAAATTAAAACAACTCTGAGGTATGACCTCACACCAACAAATTGGCAGAAAAAGAAAATGATAAATACTGAAAGAGATGTAGTAAAATAGGTACCCTAATGCACTGTTTTTTAGGGTTGTGAAATGGTCCAATCACTCCAGACAACAATTTGGAATTAGGCCCAAAAGGCTATAAAACTGGGCTTATCTTTTGACCCAGCAATACCACTACTAGTTCTGTATCACACAGAGATCAAAGAAAATGTAAAAGAACCAGAAGTACAAAAATATTTATAGCAGCTCTTTTTGTGGCGGCAAAGAATTGGAAACTGGGGGATTCCTATCAATTGGGAAATGGCTGAACAAGTTGTGGTACAGGATCATGATGGAACACTACTGTGCTGTAAGAAATGACAAAGAGAATGATTTGAGAAAACCTGGGAAGATTTATATGAAGTCATAACTACTCGGATCAATATAAAGATCAACAATTCCAAAAGATTCATGAAAAATGCTACCTCCAGAGAAAAAATGTATGAACTCTGAGCACAGATTTAAGTATATTTTTTTCTACTTTCTGGGAGTGGGGGTGGGGAGAGATGGGAAAGGTCATGGCTAATATAGAAATCTTTTTTGCATGACTTCACATGTACAGTGGATATCATATTGCTTGCTTTCCCAATGGGTAGGGGGAAAACTGAAGGGAGAGTTTGGAACTGAAAATAATTTTTAAAAAAAAATAAAGAAAACTAAGGATAACAAATAGGATTTTTAAACATTCATGTTAGGAAAAAAGGAAGTTTGAAGAAAGGAAAGAACTTCTAAGCTCAGTATGGATGGAACTGATAATAAACAAAGCTGGAAAAAATCTCAAAAGCATGCTGATTGGGCACATTACAAATTTATGTTACATAACCTCAACTGGGCCCTTATTGCTACAATGTAATCCTTATTACATCTCTCTAATAAACTCAGTATTCTACTCACCAAAGTGGCTCTTCCAACTCTTTTCAACCCTCCTCAAACCTCCCATGGCTCCTCCTCCCCTCCCCTTCTGAGAATCTTGCCTTATATTGCACTTAAAAAAAATGAAGCCATTTACCAAGAGCCCCCTCTTTTCCTCTCCTCCTCATCCCATATCACCCAAATGCTTTCTGCCATTATCTCCTCCTTCACTCCTATATTACTGAATTCTAGAGTTTAAGGGGTGAAAGTGGGTTTTAAAGTGTAGCAAAACTGGAAACATGCAGGATGTTATACTGATCATTCACTGAGGCTGTGACTTTCTACCCTCCAAATATCTGGTCTACCTGCCATAAGTCTCTTCCCTAATCCAGGCTTATCCTCCACTCAGCTGTTTAAGTCTTACTCTGAAAACACAGGTCTCACCATGTCACTTCCCCCTACTCAATAAATCCCAGTGGCTCTCTATCATCTCCAGAATCAAATATTTAAAAATCCTCTGTTTGGCTTTTAAAGCCCTTTATAACCTCAGTTTCATCAGCTTGTTTGAAAAGTAGTTTGCATGCATTAAACTGTGAGCTCCTGGAAGGGCAGGAATTATCTCTTACCTTTTTTTGTACTCCTATTGCTTAACATGATGTGCCTCATATGTAGGTGCCAGTTAAATAAATGTTTATTTACTGACAAACTAACAACAGAGCAAAGATTAACTCTTACTTTTCTTCTATTTTCTCTGCTAAGGAAAATGATCCCTGGACTATAAAGAGCAGAACAAATATGGCTAGTAAAAAGTTTGTGTTCAAGAGATGCAAAAGTTATGGACAGGATACTTACATACCTGCTCTTTGTAAATTCAAGTCACCTGACCCAGAAGAACAACATTCCCAGGCACTAAAAGAAAAAGCAGATAAAACTGCTAAATCACTGTCAGTGATTTTTTGAAAGGCCATAGAGAGTGGCAGAGGTACCAACATCCTCAGGTACTAAAAGAAATTGCAGATGTGTCTGTCAAGACACTGCAAACAACGTTTTAAAAGGACATGGAGATTAGAAAAGAAATCACAGTAATACAAAAGAGCAAATGCCATCATCATTTTCCGAAAAAGGAAGAAAATGGAATCTGTACACTATGGGCCTAACTTCAATTCCATATAAAATTATAAGAGAGATTTTTGTTGCAGAGTCATTTTTCAGGTCATGTACAACACTTCATGACCACTTTGGAGGTTTTCTTCGCAAGGATACCTAAAGATACATTTCCTTCTCCAGGTCAGATGAGGAAACTGAGGCAAAGAGAGTTAACTGACTTTCCCAGAGTCACAAAGCTAGTAAATGTCTGAGGTTAAATTTGAACTCAGGAAGATGAGTCTTTCTAATTCCAGGCCTGGTATTCTATCCACTGTGCCACTTAGCTGCCCAAAGAAGTATTATAAAAGGTAATATCTAGAAAAGGAGTGATGATCACCACCCATTAACCCCTACAGCCCCCCCCCCAAAAGGGGGGAATGGCTATATCAAAAACAGTTCAGGTCAGACTTAATCCCATTACTTTTTTTGAGAGGATTACTAGATTGGTAAAACAGGAGAATATTGGGAATATAATTTATCTAGATTTCACCAAAGTCTCTTATGGCTATTCTCACAGAAAATGTGGAGAAACAGGAGTTGAAAATCAGTATGATTAAAATAGTTCCAGAATTATTTAATGGACAGATTCAAAAAGGTAATGCCTACTGAATTTTCACTCTCAACTTGGGAGTTATGCCCTGGACACATACTCTTGACCCTATACCGTTTTATCAGTGTAACCAGTTGTATCTAGATACAGAAATAGATGGCATATTTATCAAATCTTAAGATGATAAAAAAAAAAACTACAGTCAAGATTCATCAAGATCCTGACTAGCTAGAATACTGGGGTAAGTCTAGTAAGATGAAATGTAATAAAAATAAATGTAAACTCTTGCACCTGGAGATCTTTCATGAGCAGGTAAAATCAGATTTGTTCTGTCTGTCCCCAAAGGACAAAACCAGGAGCAATGGGTAGAAGTTACTAAGAGGCAAACATAGGCTTACTGTTAGGGGAAACCTCTTAACCTTTAGATCCCTGTAAAAGTGGAATAGTCTCTGAAAAGTGAAAGTTGACCTCTCTGAAGGTCTTTAGGCAGAAATTAGACAAAGCTTGTCAAATCTGTTATGGACTGGGTAGACTGGACTTGATGGCTGTTTATAAACTTTTTAACTGAAATCCTATAATTCTGTAAATACAATTAGTGAAATAAAAGATAGTTTGGGGAATCAGATGGACCCATCCCCTAACAGATAGCAAGTTGGTAAAGTCCTTAAGATCAGGGACTGTTTTATTTTGTTTTTGTATCCCCAGCATCTCACATTATATATATTACAAGTAGTTTAAATAAGTTGCATACACTTTACATATAGTAGATGCTTAATATGTGTAATATTTTTTTTAACTGAATTTGGTACTATTGGTATTGGTAGATGACGAATTCAAGGTCAGAGGCTTAAAAGGTGATCTTTTAGATTTCCACAGCTAGTAAGTAATTCAACCAGGACCACAGACCTGGTCTCCTCCCTCAGTCTACAGCTCCTACCAATACCATAAGCTGTCTTTTCATGTACCTTAAACTTCTCTGGTTCAGCTTTATAGGCATTTTTGTCAAAGATTCAAAATGCTATTTGCCATGGAATGATTTATTGTTTTATGGCTTTAACCCAGTAGATCAAGTTGTAAAACTATTTTATAAAGAAATGTCCTCTACATGGAATTGTGGGGCTAGACAGAATCAAAGTAGTCACAAAATCAATTAATGTTGGAAGGATCTCAGATATCATTTAGAATGGTCCCAACTTAAAAGTGCATTCCTGACACTTGATCATCCAGGCTTCACTTGAAAACCATCAGGGATGCAAAGCTCAGTATCTTCCATGGCAGTCCATTCCAAGTCTCCCAATTCAAAGGACTCTCAAATCTGTACATATCTACTAAACAATGTGACAACTGACTCAGGGATAAAAGAATGAAAATACATTTGGGACCAAAAAATATCCTAGTGTTGGGGTATTCATATGCAAATTAAAGGTGGTAGGGAAAATAAGGATTTTAAGAGTATTGAGTCCCAGCCACAGGTCTGCCAATCAAGTAACTAATTTTTACCTCTCTTAACCTCTTTTTCTTAATTTGTAAAATGAGCCAGTTATATGGGATAATCTATAACACTAGTGTCAAACTCACATAGGAAGGATCCCTAACAACTGGCTTAGAAAACCATGAATTAACAATATTTATGTGGTATCATATTTTTACTTATTTTGCTAAATATCTCTCAATTATATTTTAATGTGGTTCAAGCCTCACTGGCCAGTCCCTTTTAGCTCTCTCATCAAATTCACCTTATACTTAACCATACACAGTCATGTCCTTTTCATGCCTTACTATAAATATAATTTCTTCCTTAAGTAAGAACCATTCTTACTTTTCTGTTCATGTGATACAAATGGAAAACAAGTTGAGAATTCATGCATGCACAAAATATTGTAAAAGTTAAAATTTCAATCAGTACACTGTGGTATACTTTCATGCTAATTCCTTCTCTGGCTCCTGATGTCACCTTGCATTCCATATAAATATCATTCTATATTTATAATGATACCTCATCTAGAAAGACCTCTCTTAATGGAAAAAAAATTTCATTTGATCCTTAAAATAGAACTCTTCAAGAATCTTTAATTTTTTTGTAAAGTTTGAAAATCACTTCACACACATTTTCTCATTTAGGTCTCTCAACAACCCTATGAGAAAGATATTAGCAAATTATCCAGATTCCTTTGTAAATTCAGCTTCATACTGCAAGTGCAAATGAGACCAGTGACATTTTTTTTAAGTAGTCAAATTCATGCTACAAAATACTGATTCACATAACCAGGGAAAAAGAAGATTGAACTAAGTCTAACTTACTGCTATTACTTAGGTACACTAAGAAGTTGAGACCTGTTTTATATCAATTTATGCTACCAACATTCAAAGGCCTCTGCAAATTCTGTACAAACCTATCATTTCAATGAATTTCCCAAAGTACTTTCTTAATGATAGGAAGAGTCAAACACAAAAGAAATATGCTCCCTCCCAAACTCTTACCCCTAGTTCTGAGAAAGAAATAGTGCATATTTACCCTCACATAATCTTTTCTGCAGTAGACTAACAATGTTCATAAATGACAGCAAATAAGAAGATTCATAGAACTTAAGAAATCTAAGTGACCTTAGAAATAATCTAATCTAACACCCTATCTTTACAGATGAGTTAACTGAAGCCCTCAGAAGTGAGTAATTATCCCAAGATCACCCTGGAAATATATAGCTGAATACAATTTTAAATCCAAGTCCTCTAATTCCAAATTCAGCATTTTCTGCTATCCCCAATCATGCTGCCTCCCCTGTTTCTAATTTGCCAAAACCAGAATAGCAACAAAGCTTAACAGTTGGTTTAAGGTCTCTTTATATCCAAATACCTAGAAATAATTTTGTTTTCTTGCTACTACTGTATTAATTAGACATAAAATATTTTAGTTCAGCTAGGCAAATATTAAGCATGATTGTACATTACCACTTGTTATCTTGATTCAGTCTCCAGGAGTTGCTTATAATAGTTGACTTTGTATAGCATATTTAAGGTTTATAAAGAGTTTTACATTTAAGCCTCACAATAATCCTAAAAGAACTGTACTATATATACATTTCATTTTACATAATAATTACCTAAAAGTCATTTAGACTATTCCAAAAATTTAAGATTGCCTGACAATTATGGGCTGCTTCATTCCACAATACCTCAAGTTTTCATTTGTTTAATTGTTTTCTATCTTGTCAAACAAAAATAGGAAATTTGGTTGGGTAAAATGGGAACCTCCCCCTCCCCCACCATCCGCATCACACCCACCACAAAATAAATACTAAAACCTTTAAAAAAAAACTTTTCAAAAATAAATATGTTAATAATACTCTACAACTATTAACTCCTGTTACCAAACCTTCAGAAGTTCTACTTTGAAGAGGACTGCTCTTTGGGATACTCCGTATACTCCAGTGAAAATATGCTGTGAGAGCAACATAAAAGAATATCAGGATGTAATCAATATGTAATCTATAATCCTTCTTCCTCTCCATCCTCAAACATAACAAAGATATTTGCCCCCAAAAAGGGGGAGGAGGAGTTATGTTAATGAAAGACACATTTATGAATTGCTTTACAATTTACAAAGTGTATTTCTCAAAATAATCCAATGATATCGTCAGTACATATGTTATTACCTCCATTTTACAGAGAAAGGAAACCAAGGCTGGTTTTGCTCATAGTATCCTATGATTTTAGATTTAGAACTAGAAGGAACTAGTCCAATGTTCTCATTTTACAGAAGGAAATTAAAGTTCATAAAAGGGATGTGGTTTGCAGAAGGAAACACAGGCAATAAATTACAGAGGCAGAATTTGAACCAAGCTCATCTAATTCCAAAAATCAAATACCCTTTTCCACTGTACCATCATATCATTGTTAACTAGATGCCTTCATATTTTTATGCTTCGTTTGAGTCTGATAATTTAGAGAATGATGAAACAAAATAACCTCTGTAGTTACATCCACTAATTCCATAATGATTTCACATGGTCATAGGAGTTTTCTAGTTGGAGGCTATGTTTTAGGACTGCATTTTTTTTAAGTTCCTGACCTGTGATTTCCTCAGTGTAGAGAGCTCTAAATGAGGAAATTTCCTGTAAAATGGACAGTAAGATGATCCTGGACAACTGTTCTACAACTGACAGTTGCCTGGGACACTCAAAGTTTAAAGTGATCTCCTCAGAATCAGAGGCTGGACTTGAACACTGGTCATCCCAACACAACACCAACAGGTTTGTAATACCTACAGATTATGTATTTGTTATTTAACCATTAAGTATCCAGGAGACAGCACGTGCCAAGTTAAAGCTTTTGAAACCACTCTGAACACCATCTTCCCTCAGGCCATACTGGAGACAACAAAGGGCCCTAAGCCCAAGAGCCTAAAGAATAGCAGTACCAGGTCACCACCACCACCAGTAATCCTTCCAGTTCAGCTACTCGGTTCATTATCTCCCAGGAATCAATACTTGTGAAGATTCAACTAGCTTCTGAGCACCCAACTTCTCATGTCTATAGCTATTAAAGACCAAGAAGAGAAAATTAATTTACTTAAAGTCCTTAGCACTGTCAAATGATTAAACATAAAGAACAACTGTGGCTTTGATGGTGGAAATAACATTAAAGAAGATTCAATACACTCTGCTTTACCACTGAACCCAAAGGACCAAAGGACCTTTCCATGTAATTTGCAGTTCAAATCTCCTATATATATGTTGTCTCCTCAAAATTAGAATAAAGTCTTTAAGAGCAAGGCTGTCTTGCTTTTTATCTGTATGCCCAGCATTTAGCACAGTGTTTTGCAAAAAAAAGAAGTCCTTAATAAAAGTTTTTTCATTTATTCCTTCATTCATTCATAATCATGGAGGAAATCCAGTGCACAAATCAAAAAGAAGAGGGATTCTCTAGAGATAAAAGTTCCTGATGTTCCTGAATGACTCCCACCATCTGTCTCCTCCACTCCTACTCACAAACTGCTGAATGAAGTTGGAGGAAATTCCACAACTGTGCTGAGACGGTACAAAATAATTTGTGTTATCCAACCGCACCTGGATCTTCACAACAGCAAGGTAGTCTTTTTATTCCTCCCTGATTCTCCTTTTTTTTTTTCTTTTTGAAGGGGGGAAGACAGGGCAACTGAGCTTAAGTGACTTGCCCAAGGACACAGGGCTTCCTCCCTGATTGTCTATCTCATTCCTTGAAGAAGTTCTTCCAAACCTTTTGTTCACTCCATAAATCACCCTCATAAGGGCCTTTTGCTTTTTAGTCAAAAAAAAAAACTGAGGAGATGTCTTTCTATACAAGAAATCAGAAGGGAAAGGAGAGAAGGAAGAAATAGTAGATTAAGGGGTGGATTAGTTCTAAATTAAAGGAGGACAGACCAACAGAAAGACACTTTCCCAAGTGCCTTTCCCAAGTTCACACATGTAAGTAAGTGGCAGAAATAGAATTTGAACCTAGGTCCTCTAAACTCTACAGTCAGTGCTTTTTATACACTATATAACATTTGGTCAACAAAAAGCAATCCTCACTTATATAGATCGTCAACTTTTCAAAGCTCTTTTATAATAACACGTTTATAAAGTAAGCAGTACAAACAAGTGTTATTGCCCACATTTTGCAAAAGAAAACTGAGGTTCTGATAGGCTATGTGAATTCCTCAGACACACAGACAGGAAGTGAGGCAAGGCAATCTTGACTCTAAGTCTTAATTCCATTAAATCAAAATATAACAATTAGCTTCTAAACAGAAGTGATGAGGCCAGAAACAATCAGGAATGATGACCCAAAAGGGAAATCTAGTTTTCATTTTCAGGTCATTCAATTCCTAGAGGTCTTGGTCAATCCTGACATGGAGCCAGGGATCTGTGCTTCTCTCACAGACACCAGGAGCCAAGAATAAGTCAGAATTAAATTCAATGTTAAGCTGTTTCCTTCTCTTCTTTAAATTTGCAATCATTTGTTTTTCTGTTTCTAGAGTTCCCTTCCCTTCTCCCCTTTCACTTCATACTGATAGCAGAAAGTAGAACAGTTATTGTGAATAAAAACAGACTAAAATAAGCACATATACCAATATATGTATAGATTAAACATAATCTAATAGTCATGATATGTTACAATGAAATTCAACCATCAATCACAGCACATATTTTGCCCAGATATAGGACATTTAACAGCATCCCTTTGTACCAGGAAGATAGTAACTAAAAAGTATTTCTGAGAGTCTAATGTTCTTCCCTATTCACCTGAATTTGGGCAATTCAGATGCCTTTGCAAGTACACAATGAACAGTAAGACTGATTACATGTTACACTCAGGTTGTATACAACCCAAAATTGTGTAAAAGTGTAACCTATACTCAAGACAATATAGGACCCACCTAACAAAAGATAGAATGATGTATAATACAAAGGGTCAGACTTTCTTTTGACTTGGGAGTCAAAAAAGACTTGGGTGTAAATACCAGCTCTGACACTTACTAGCTAAGTGGACCAGGGATAATGGAGACAAACTGCTTAACCTCTCTAAGCCTCAGTTACCACATCAGTAAAATGGAAATAGAGTAGCTACCCTGGAGTTATTCTGAGAATCAAATGAGATAACTTTGTGAAACATTTTGTAAACTTTAAAAGACTTATGTTTAAAAAAATATTATTATTATTATTATTATTATTAAAAGTATCAACAAAATAGCACAAGAACCTTATTAAATACTTCTTTGGCACTACCCACATTGTATAACACTGTACTACACCAAAAAAAGTACTCATATAGTATTTGTCAGACTAAACGAGAAGCTACATCTTAATGATATTCTGTTTCCAAAGCATTATTTGGAATATTGTCACATACAATATCTGACAGAGGCAGAAGAGATGAAAGCAGAGAATCCTTACCTTACAGGTAACAATACAGAATGACAGGCTCCACTACCCAGGATACAGACACACTGACATTCATTCTGATTCTGTTCATTCTACAGATGCCTTGCCAACCAGGAAGTAGCCCCAGCTTTTGACTTCAATCATAGTGTCACAAGAGATTATTTTACCTTGATAACAAAATTTACTCACAATTTCTTGTGTAAACCCTTTAGCAGGTGGTTAGGCTCTAGCTGCCTATTAGTCAGGTGATACTGTAACATGAGTATTCCCTAGGGAGGTAGCTTGGTCCAGCCGAAATAACACTAATTCTGGAGTCAAAAAACCTAGGTTCAAATACCACCTCTAAATATACTACTTCTGTGGTCTTAAGCAACTCATTTAACTTCCTGGTCCTCAGTTTCTTCATCTGTAAAATGAGGGAATTGGACTATACGGACCCAAGTCACTTCCAGTTCCAGATCTATGACCCTGTGTTCCTCTGATATGAACACTGTTCCATCCATACACAAGAGCTGAGGTTGTAAATGCCCTATATATTTAAATTCTCACATGAAGGGGTTCTACACCAAGTTCCTTCATTTTCCATACCGTACAAGTGAACCTTTGACACTCAAAATATCCATGTTCTAATTCCAGTAAGTTCAACAAACATTTACTGAATACTAGTATGTACAAGGCACTATGCTAGGAACCAAGGAGATAAGACAAAAATGAATAAGCATTTATTAAACTTTTACTGTGTGCATAGTTCTGTGCTAAGCCCTGGGGATACAAATGCAAAACTGAAAATATTCTCTGTCCTTTTTATTATGTCTACTAGGGTAAGAAAAGACATATGAAGAGTAGTAGTGTCCAGAGAGTATTTGCATTTGTGAAGTTACCAGAATAATTAAAACTGCAATAAGGGAGCAGACTGACACAAATTTCCCACAAAATATACATTTAATGATGCTTTTAAAACCTAAAAGGTTGTGGACTACCAGGAGAGACACAGAAGTACATTAGCAAGAAGACAGCTGAGGAGTAAAGTGAGGACTGCCTGAAATAGGGGACCACCCATTAAACCAGTGGGACCACAGAGTGGGAACTCATCTTCCTTAAAAAACGGAGGGAAAATAAAAGGCCCTACCCTCAAGAACCTTACATTCCAATATGGAACACAACATATAAGTACAAGTTAATGTGAGTTAAGGAGATGACACTAACAATTGGGGGGATCAGCAAAGTCTTCCTGTCGGAGGTAGCACCTGAGTTGGGCCTACAAGGAAGACAATCTTGCAAAGATTCCTATTGAATAAGAATACTTTTAGTAGTATCTGACTAAATTATAATCTCCTTACCAAGACTGTATACCAAGAAAAGAAAAAAAAAACACATACAGTCTAACCTCTCTTGGTCTCAATTTTCTTATATGTGAAATGGGAAGGCTAGACTAGATTATCTCTAAATGTTCTTTCAGCTCAAAAGCCCATAAAACTATAGGGCTACATTTTTGTACCACCTGTATATATATTGGATAATATGACATTTCTTTCCATAACAACTTAAAAGTTTTTTTCCTGCCTAATACTCAACACTTCTAACTTTATAATTTCCACAATAAAACGCTAGACTTAATATGAATAAACATAACATTAAGAGGTTCTCTAGTATGGAACTTGTGAGCAACAGAAAAATACAAATTCTTCTACAGTATTTCATTTCCTGTACCCCAAAGCAGAAAAGACTCAACAAACTAAAAGGTTATACAAACACTGTCTTATTCTCAGCAGACCTGGCATCTGTCGCAACTACTCAATGAATTTTTTTTTTCCAGTAAGCAATAGTACCCTTTTCATTCTCACTCATTTAATAGATAACAGGCAAAACAGGTTCAAGGTTTGAAAAAATTGTTGTGTTATTACTCTGCCAGAATGCAGAGTAAACTATAAAAATTAAATGGATTTCTTTAATAATTACGTGTTTTCTGTGAAACTGTTGTTGAAGCAAATCTTTCTTGGCACTGTCAGGCTCCTAGGATATGATCTATATGTCCTATGCTGCTATTAAATTATGTCATTCCAGAACAATAAAGGGAAGAAGTTAAAACAAAATTATTTACAAACAGAATGAAAGCTGAAAATGTATCATTCCCAAACTTTTATGAAATAGAAGGCTATAATAAGCTTCTTTTAGTGTTCCTCCCTCCCCAAAATCATTGTGTGCTCATTTTGTGTATATTTTGCATTTACTTTTCAGTATATATGTTGTTCCCACCCACTGAACCACCCTCCAGTAGATAGAGATTGGTTTTCCGGCTTTGAATATCCCCCATACTAAATGTAAGTGCTTAATAAATGCTTCTTGAACTTACATGAACTGATGCAAAGTGAAGTGAACACAACCAGGAGAGCATTATACACAGTAACAGCAATACTGTATGATGATCAACTGTGAATGACTAAGCTATATTCACAGCAATATCATGATCCAAGACAATTCCAAAAGATCTATGATGACTGGAACTCAAAAAAATTTTTTTTGTTTTTAAAATTGCTTTTACATGTAACTGGGGGGTAACAAAATATTTTTTTAAATGCTTCTTGGATTTAATTCTTAAGCCTAAGTGGAGAAAAAATAAATATCCCATTAATCTACTACCCTACAAGAGCTTACAATGATTCAGAGCTGGCTATTTCAAGCTGGTCCTCCCTTCAATTCTCCGGGTGATGATCTGTATTTTCTCCATGAGAGAGACTGTCATCTAAGTAAACAGGACTAATGTTCTAGATAGCACACTCTACTCCTCAAGGCCCACAAAAAATGTAAACAAACTCTTCCTAGCCCATTCTAGTGTCAATAGTCTCTATCAGTAACCAGAAGCTTTAATCATTACAAACATCTTAGGAGGACGAGTTGCAGTTAAGTCAGATTAATCAGATTACAGTTAAATCTATATTAGATATCTTTTTCATTGGCTTCTTCCAGAAATTCTGAAAAGAAAACCTAGATGAGATTCACAAATCAAATCCTCAGACTGGGTTACTTTTGCAGGCGGCTAAAATCTCATTCATTTTATTAAGCTGATTTCCTGTTTCTATTTCAGAGGAAAGTATATCGTGACCTGACGGTCAAATCCATAAAGTAGACACCTATGCTAAGTGTCCTCTGTCCTGACTAAGCCTGGTTATTTAAAAACAGGTTAACTTACGACAATCATTTATCAATCAATAAACATTTAGCTTGGCACTGAAGACAAAAATCCAAAAAAAGAAAGTTTTTACCCTACAGGAGCTTAGATTTTATGTGAGAAACACAGCATGCAAATATAGTATATGCCAAATATATACAAAATAACTATAAGAGGAAGAAAGGAATTAGCAACATAAGAGATCAGGAAAGATCATGTCAAGGCACTTGACTTCTAAATTCTAAACGCCAGAGATGAGGAAGGTAAGTATATGCCAGGCACATGGAAGACTATTTGTGCAAACGAATGGAGATGGAACATTGTTAGAGTCAACAATTAGACCAGTACAGCTGGACCATACTGAAGGGGTATGAAGCTGAAAAGCTTTTACCTATGAAAAATC
>CM053585.1:95310990-95335629 GCA_028646515.1 Pseudochirops corinnae | reverse complement strand
TGGTTTTCAAAGTCCGTCTTCAGCTCATCTCTAGCTTTAAGGCATTCTTCATGTTTATTGGAGGCCCCTGGTGGGGGAGCTCTGGCTGAACTCTCCTCCTTCCTCTCTTTGCCATGATCTTTCTTTTCCCTGAAGAAGGAATCTAGGGTTTGTTTGCTATTCTTACTTTGCTTCTTATGCTTATTCTTACTCATGGTTGGTCAGTCCGTGATTTTTTTTTTTTTTAAATCTCTGTGGGGCTCTGCTTCCAGAAGGGAAAGCTCTGTCCCAAATCGCTGGGGTCCTCCCAGCTGCCGTAGCTCTCAGGAAGTTGCTGGGTCCCTTTCCTACTTACTTCTGGCTCACTGGATAATGAAGACTCCAGAACCAAAAGCCCAAGACCGTGATCCAGATCCAGGTCGCTCAGCGCGAGAGCACTTGGCCTCTGAACCATCGCTTAGTCCCCCTGCTGTCTGCAGGCCGCGGGCGCAAAAGCTGCAACGCAGAGGTGGGTGCAAAACCTCTGCCTTTTGCTTTCCAGCCCTGGAGGCCTTTTGGCCGTGACTGCTTTTCTTCCCCGATTTCACAAACTCTACTGACCTAGTTCTGAACGCTGCTCGCAGCTGCTGCTAATCTGAGGCTCCTCAGCTCCTCCCGTCCAGCCGCCCCCGGGGCTCAGCCAGGGCTTCAGGCCAGGCTGGTTTCAGTTCGCAGTGCTGATATGGTTCCTCATAGCCGAGCTGACTTTAGTGGAGGGTATATTTGTGTGTGTTTTGGAGTTCTAGGATTAGTTTAGAGTCATATTTTATGGGTATTTTGGGATGGCTGTGTGGGAGCTGTGATATGTTGCTGCTCCTACGCCGCCATCTTGGCTCTGCCCCCCTTACACTTCATCTTTCAAGAAATTATCAAGGAAAACTTCTCTGATATTCTAGAAACAGACCTGGGTAAAATAGAAATGGAAAGAACCCACTGATTGCCTCTTCAAAGAGATCCCAAAAGGAAAACTCCTGGGAATATTGTAGCCAAATTTCAGAGTTTCCAGGTCAGGGAGAAAATATTGCAAGCAGTCAGAAAGAAACAATTCAAATATTGTGGAAATACAGTCAGGATAACACAAGATCTAGCAGTTCCTACATTAAGGGATTGGAAGACTTGAACTATGATATTCAGGAAGTCAGAGGAGCTAGAATTAAAACCAAGAATCACTTATCCAGCAAAACTGAGTATAATCCTTTAGGGGAAAAATTGAGATTCAGTGAAATAAAGGAATTTCATGCATTCTTGAGAAAAGACCAGAGCTAAATAGAAAATTTAGATAGACTTTCAAATATAAGACTCAAGAGAAGTATGAGGAGGTAAACAGGAAAGAAAAACCACAAGGGACTTTATATTCCTGCATTTAAAGATGACAGTTGTAACTCATAAGATGTTTCTCATCATTAGGGTAGTTAGAAGAAATATATATATAAATATAGACAGTGGGCACAGGGTAAGTTGAATATGAAGAGATTATATCTAAAAAAATAAAATTAAGGAATGAGTGAGGAAAGTACTGGAGAAAGAGAAAGGGAGAGGTAGAATGGAGTAAAATATCTTACATAAAAGAGTCAAGAAAAAGCTTTTACAGTGAAAGGGAAGAAGGGGGAAGTGAGAGGTAATAAATGAACCTTATTCTCATCAGAATTGGCTTAAAGAGAGAATAACATACACACTCAATTGGG
Organism: Pseudochirops corinnae; assembly: GCA_028646515.1. Taxonomy (NCBI): domain Eukaryota; kingdom Metazoa; phylum Chordata; class Mammalia; order Diprotodontia; family Pseudocheiridae; genus Pseudochirops; species Pseudochirops corinnae. The sequence goes on along the minus strand of CM053585.1, from coordinate 95,333,926 downwards.
CATAGAAATCTATCTTACTCTACAGGAAAGTAGGAGTGAAGAGGCCTAGAGAAGGGGGAAGATGACAGAAGGGAGGGCAGATTGGAGGAGGAGGTAATCAGAAATAAATACTTGAGGAAGGAGAGGGTGAAAGGAGAGAGAGAGAGAATAGAATAAATGGGGGCGGTAGGATAGGATGGAGGGAAATAATAAGTCTTTTACAACATGACTATTATGGAAGTATTTTGCATGACTACATGTATATAACCTATAGTGAATTACTTGCCTTCTCAATGACAGTGGGTGGGGAGGGAGGAAGGGAGAGAATTTGGAACTCAAAGTTTTGAAAATGTTTGTTAAAAATTGTTTTTACATGTAACTGGGACATAAGATATACAAGCAAGGGGTATAGAAATCTGTCTTACCCTGTAGCAAAAATAGAAGGGGAAGGGGATAAGAGCAGGGATGGGAGGGTGATAGAAAGGAGGGCAGATTGGGGGAAGAGATAGTCAGAAGCAAAATACTTTTGAGGAGGGAGGGACAGGGTGAAAGGAGAGAGAGAATAGAATAAGTGGGGGTAGAGGGAATAGGATTGAGGGAAATACATTTAGCAATAGTAACTATGAAAAAAATTGAACAAGTTGGTCAGTTAAAGGCCTCATTTCTTTAATATACAGAGAGCTGTCATATTTATAAAAATAAGAGCCATTCCCCAGTTGATAAATGATCAGAACATATAATCAGTTTTCAGATGAAGTCATTAAAGCTATCTATAGCCATATGAGAAAATATTCTAACTCATTGTCGATTGGAGAAATGCAAATTAAAGTAATTCTGAAGTACTATCTCATACCTATTAGATTAGCTAATAGGACAGAAAAGGTAAATGACAGATGATGGAGGGGATGTGGGGAAAAAATGAGACATTAATGTCCTGTTGTTGGAGTTGTGAATTGATTAAACCATTCTATAGAGCATTTTGGAACTATGACCAAAAGGCTATAAAACCATGCATACCTTTTGACATAGCAATACCACTACTAGGTCTGTATCCCAAAAGAGATGATAAAGGAAAAGGACCTATCTGTTAAAAAATGTTTATAGTAGCTCTTTTCTGAAGGTAAAAAATTAGAAATTTAGGGGATACACATCAATTGGGGAATGGTTGAACAAGTTGTGTTATGTAATTATGATGGACTACTATTGTACAATAAGAAATGATAAGCAGTATGCTCTCAGGAAACCTGGAAATACCTGCATGGGTTGATGCAAAATGAAATGTTCTAGGTACAAAGTAACAGTAATATTTTAAGATGATCAGCTGTGAATGACTTCATTATTCTCAGCAATACAACGATCCATGAGAACTTTGAAGGATTTAGATGAAGAATACTGTCCATCCCCAGAGATAGAACTGATGGTGTCTGAATACAGATTGAAGCATACCGTTTTTTAACTTTCTTTATTTTTCTTGAGTTTTTTTTGTCTATATTTTCTTTCACAACATGACTATTATGGATGTGGTTTGCATGACTGCACATATATAACCTGTATGGAATTGCTCACTTTCTCTATGAGGGGGAGTGGGGAGGGAAGAAGGGAGAGAATTTGAAACTCAAAGTTTTAAAAATAAATATTAAAAATTATTTTTACATGTAACTGTGGAAAAATTAAATGCTAAATAAAAAAAGAAAACAATTGAATAATAGTAATCTCCTTTGATGCATAGCTTGATTGCATTCATAGTAATGTCATATGACTTCTCATTTGAGCTCAATAATAACCCAAGGTGGTAGGCAAGCCTCTAATTGGAAAAAAAAAACCAAACAAACCACATACATACAGGAGGTGGGATAGGAGAGGGAGAGGGAAAATGAGTCTTCTAACTAGGGAGGGTTAACTTACTCTCTCCCAAGGCAGCCCAGTTCACTTTTGGACAGCACTGATATTTAGGAAGTTTTTCCTTACTGCAAACCTAAATTTGCATCTCTGTAGTTTCCCCCTACTGAGTGCACTGTCATTTTTGGTCATAAATAAGTCAGAGTTAATCATCATGATAAAATAAGAAAATTAAGGATCTATTACAGGCACATCCCTTTACTATCACTTCAGTTTTTAGTGGGAATTACTGTTAGGTAGTGATCATTCCTAATTGACTTTATTGAACATTTGACTCTTACACATACTGAAGGTAAAGAGCCCTATTGGAAGCTGTGAGCATGTAGTGTGAGTTTTTATTTCTTTCATAATATTCCTTTTTTTTCCATTACTTTTAAAAATAGCTATAACTGTAATAACATTTTGTACAAATAATAATAAGTTATATGGTGCTTTAAGGTTTATAGTTTATTTTAGATGCTTTTAATTTATTATAGAAATATTTAGGTATAGAAATAATGTATTTCTGAGAAAAGTTGTCTTCTCTTATGAATATTACCGCCTTCAAAACCAGAAAAACTTACTAGGCCTGTATTTGTTTATAATTAGGAATTTTTTCAGATACTAGATTACTATGGTCTTCTACTACTGTATCTTGTATACCTAAACTAGTCTACTGATTCATTACTCTATTTCTTATCCAGTACCAGGAAGTTTCAGTGATTATCACTTCATAATACAGTTTGAGATCTGGTATGGTTAGGCTACCTTCCATCACAATTGTTTTTTTATTATCCCTTGATATTTTTTACCTTTTGTTCTTCTAGATGAATTTTGTCATGTTTTTTTTCTAATTATAAAATATTTTTTTGGTAGTTTGGTTGGTATGGTACTCAATAAGTAAATTAATTTGGATAAAATTATTTTTTTTAAATTATCTTGGCTCAGCCTACCCATGAACAAATTGATATTTTTTTCAGTTGTTTAGATCTGACTTTATTTGTATGAAAATTATTTTGTTATTGTGTTCGTATAATCCCTGGGTTTGTCTTTGGAGGTATACTCCCAAGTATTTTATATTGTCTGTGGTTATTATCTTAAATGGAATTTCCCTTTCTATTTCTTGCTATTGGATTTTGTTGATAATATATAGATATATTGATGATTTATGTGATTTTATTTTGTATCTTGCAACTTTGCTAAAGTTGTTAATTATTTCAACATTTTTGTAGTGCATTCTCTGGGATTCTTTAAGTATATCATCATATCATCTGCAGAGAGTGATAGTTTTGTTTTCTCATTGCCTATTCTAATTCCTTCAATATCTTTTTCTTCTCTTATTGCCATAGCTAACATTTCTAGTACACTATTGAGAAATAGTGGTGATAATGGACATCCTTGCTTTACCTCTAATCTTATTGGGAAGACTTTTAGCTTATCCCCATTTCAGATAATGCTTGCTTTTGGTTTTAGATAGATACTACTTTTCATTTTAAGAAAAGCTCCATTTATTCCTATGCTCTCTGGTGTTTTTTAATAGGAATGACTGTTGTATTTTGTCAAAAGCTTTTTCTGCCTCTGTTGGGATAATTTTATGATTTCTGTTGGTTTTGTTATTGATATGGTCAATTGCTTGTTATATGATGTGGTCAGTTATGATGATAGGTTTCCTGATATTGAATCTGGTATAAATCCTGCCTGGTCATAGTGTATGGTCCTTGTGATAGATTGATAGATTGCTGTAATCTCCGTTGTAGTATATTATTTAAAATTTTTGCCACTACCATTCTTTTAAAGCTTAATACATGCAAGTTTGTTCAGTAAATATTAATTGAATGCTGACTGTGAATTTTATGCCTGCCTTCCCACATCTACACTGTTTTTCAAAGTGCTTCTGTTGAAAAATAAAAGTTCATTATCTTCCTCCAAAAGGGCAGTGATTGATATATGTTCATTTTGAATGTGAGCTTATAGGAGAGGCACATACAGAAGTTTTGTGTTGTACAGATTGGGTTTTTTTTTTTTTTCTACATAGAGGCAGAACAAAGTAAGATAGACCAAAATCTAAAACAAAAGATTGAAAATAATTTTTTCAGTGTATATTTTTAACCAATTACTTGTTTTTCTTAGAAGTAATTGTAGTGTATCTCTCACTTCTCTTTTTTCCAGCTCTTTTGTGCCTTTCAAGATGATAGATATCTTTACATGGTAATGGAATACATGCCTGGTGGAGACCTTGTAAACCTTATGAGTAACTATGATGTACCTGAAAAATGGGCCAAATTTTACACAGCTGAAGTTGTTCTTGCTTTGGATGCAATACACTCCATGGGTTTAATACACAGAGATGTGAAACCTGACAACATGCTTTTGGATAAAAATGGACATCTGAAATTAGCAGATTTTGGCACTTGTATGAAAATGGATGAAGTAAGTATACAGCTAAAATTGTTACACTTTACTGATAAATGTAAAATATGTTAATAAGTAAACTCAAATTTTAGAAATATAAACCTACATTTTGTAGCAATTTCAGTTAATACTTTAGCTTTCAATTCTTTCCTTTTTCACATACTTTGGGCATTGGTGGTCTGGTTGTAGGTAAATTCATTATTAACTATACGCATTTTCATTTCTCTTGAGTAGAGAAGAAAAAGAAGAAAATATTGTCATTGGCCGATTTTCTCTTTTATGAAAGCCAGCGAACCAACTATTATTTATATTGTTTTACATGAGTGAGATGATATTATGTGCACTTAAATAGAAGAAGCTTACAACCTAGGTATCATGAAACACTCATTGTGCACATTTTTTTTTTTGCCCTAATGTGCGCTCGCACTCTCGCGCTCTCTCTCTCTCTCTTTCTCTCTCTCTCTCTCTCTCTCTCTCTCTCTCTCTCTCTGTCCCTCCCTCCCTCCCTCTCTTTCCCTCCCTCTCCCTCTTCCTCTCCCCGCATACACACCCACATACCCCACATCATTATCATCTAATCTGTTACCAAGTCCTATACATTCTGCATTTGTAACATTGCTTCTGTACATCCTCTTTTCTCCTCTGACACTGCCACCTCGTACAGTCCCCCATCATTTCACACTTGAGGCTGCTGGTTGGTTTCCCTGTTTTGTAAAACTTTTCCCATTGCAGTCCATCTTCTGCTATCAAATTAATCTTTCCATGAAAACTTCTATTCAATAAACTTTAGTAGTTTCCTGTTACCTTTAGCATCAGATATAAAGTACTCTTTCTAATGATCAAAATTCTTCATAACCTCTCTCCTTCCTACTTTTTATTTTTCTTATACCTTACTCCCCTCCATGTACTCTGATCCTCATTTTCTTGCTGTTCCTCTCATAGGGCACTTTTATCTCCAGGTTCTTTTATTTTCACTGGCTATTTTCCATGCCTGGTATTCTTTCCCTCTATATCTTCATCTCATGACTTCAAGTCCTGGTTAAAATCCTACCTTCTAAAAGAAACCTTTAGCTCTTCCTTGATAATACTGACTGTCTCCAATTTATCCTATATATGTCTTGTTTCTGCATAGTTGTTTTCTTGTTGTCTCCTCTGTTAGACTGTGTTTACATTTTCAGAGCAGGGACCGTCTTTGGCCTTTTTTTATATCCCTAGTACTTAGTATAGTGCCTGGCATATAATAGGTTTTTAATAAATGCTTGTTGACAGACTGCCCTGTCTTTGTCCTAATATCCTTATACCAGCCTGTTGGCTTATTTGAAAGCTTAGATGTTGCTGCCCCAGGGTTTTGTGGGTTGTCGATTCAATTTTATGGTCTCCTTATATGTGCAGTCTTTTAATGTCTGTGCCTGGGCCAGAGACCTCACAAAGAATTACTATTCTTACTTCAATTCCTGCCAGTGTGTCTTTGCTCATGAATTGTAGCAAGGTTGGACATTTTGGACAGATCTTCTCGATTATCTTCTATTTGCCTTGTGTGTATCTTAGTTGCTTGTGGTTCCATTATGTCTTCCTCTTTAGACTGTGAGCTTCTTGGGGGTAGGAACTGTTTTTGCCTTTATCTCCTGTATTTCGCACAGTATTTGTTACATAGCAAGTACTTGATAATATCTTCTTGACTGACTGTGTGCCAGACACTGCACTAAGTAGTTGAGATACAGAGATTAAAAATGTCATAGTCTCCATCAGGAAAAAAAGTATGACTGCTTATCTTCTTGCTACAGTAACAGGAATATATGCTTCAAGGATAAGTTTGATTGAACCACGTTTGAAGGTCTCATCAAACTCAGTGCTTTTATGGATAAGAAATGATTGTTATTGTTATAGTTCACATATTTATTACTTGTTTACAGAGTAATAATAGTAATAATAATAAATAAGCCAAGTCTAAAATTTGCAACAATTATCCAAGTGTAATTGTTCTGAAAAGGAGTATTTATTTTTAAATATTGAGCAAAGAGCAAAGAATTTTGAACTAATTCCATTTACATAACTTCATAAGGTTTACAGAGTGTTTTCCTGTGAAGCAGGTTACATAAGTGTTATTACCCCCCACTTTCAAAATTCCAGCCAGCCAGTCAACAAACATTTATTAATTGTCTGTTATTATTAGGCAGCTAGGTGGTAGCACTGGATAGACTGCTGGGCCTAGAGTCAAGCAGATGTGAGTTAAAGTCTCTCCTCAGACACTTTGTAACTCTGTGTCCCTGGGCAAGTCACTTAACCTCTTTTTGTCTTAGTTTCCCCAGCTGTAAAATGAGAGTAATAATAATAGTAATAACCTACCTCCCAAGGTTATTTTTGAGGATCAAAAGAGATAATAATTGTGAGCACTTAGCACAATGCCTGGCACATAGTAAGTACTATTTCATGTTAGTTATTTTTATCATTATGTGCTAGTCACTGGAGATACAAAGTGAAAAATGAAATAGTTTCTGACCTCAAGCTTACATTCCATTAGGAGAAATAACCTAAATAAATAGATACAAACAAAACCATCAATAAGACCTTCACTTTTTAGAGCATAAAAAAATCTTAGAGGCCATCTAATCCAATCTATCTAACCTCTAATCTCCGATTTTACAGAAATGGAAATAATCAATTTGACATCTACAAAGATATTCCCATAGGTATTAAGTGTCAGAGATGGGATTTGAACTCAAGTCCTCTAATTCTTGAGGTAGTGTTTTTTCCGTTGTACCACATTTTCTCCTTTACATAAGAAGAAATAAACTCAGGGAAATAACTTGCTGATGTCCACAAGGCCAATAAGTGTAAAAGCAAGGATTCAAACCCATATCTTCACATCAGTCCAGCACTCTTTCCAGTATACCACATCTGTCAGTAAACAATTATTAAATATTTACTATAAGTCAGGCACTGTGTTAAGCACTGAGAATACAAAGAGAGGCAGAAAAATTATCTCTCTCCTTAAAGAACTTCCATTCTAATGAGGGAGACAACATGTAAATAGTTAAATAAAAGATTAATGAAGTCTAGATAGAAGGTAATTTGAGAAGGGAATTTCTAGCTGCTATAGAATAGCCAGAAAAGGCCCCTTCTTGAAGGTGGGGCTTGAAATGAGTAGTCAAGAGCCTAGAATATCCAAGAGGCAGAGATAAAGGGGTAGTGAATTCCAGGCATAGAGAACAGCCATGAAAAGGCAGTGAGGTAGGAGATGGAGTATCCTGTGAGATTATCAGCAGATACATCAGTGTAGCTGGACCACAGAGGGTGTCAAGTGATGTCAAGTGTAAGAAATTTGGGAGGGTAGGGGTAGAGAATTCCAGGCATGGAGATCAACCATGAAAAGACACAGAGAGAGGAGATGGAGCATCCTATGAGATTATCAGCAGGTACATCAGTGTAGCTGGACCACAGAGGGTGTCATGTGGTGTCAAGTGTAAGAAGATTAGAAAGGTAGAAGGGCCAGATTGTATAGAGTTTTTCAGTGCTGAACAAAGGAATTTATATTTGATCTGGAAGGAATAGGGAGCTATTTAAACTAATTGAACAAGGCTGAGTGGAGGATGAATTGGAGTGGGGAGAGATTTGAGGCTTGAAATGTGAGGTTAGAATGCTATTACAATAGACCAGGCAAGAGATAATGAAGACCTGAACTAGGGTGGCATTCTTTTTTTTTAAGTTATTAGTATAGTACTTTATTACCACTAATTCTTGCTCTCAATCCTATACCATCTTGTATTTATTATTATAAAAACATTAAATATATTAAGTATTTTGTACAAATTAGCTTTGTTTCCAGTCAAGGCTGAAAGCTCTTTGAGGTTAAGAGTAGTGTCTTCTGTCTCTCATAGTACATGATAGGGTCAAAGTATGATAGTATTTAGAGCTGAGAGAGAGAGAGAGAGAGAGACTTTAGAGATAATCTCTCTAACCCACTGATTTTGCAGGTGAGAACACTGAGATCCTGTGATTAACAGTTAACATACCCAAGGTCACCTAGCTAATAAATAGCAGTCATGTTTCAACACCATATCTTCAAATTTCACATCCAGTGCCCTTTTGCTAGTTAATTTTGTCTCTTTGCACTCAATAAATAGTAATAGAGTAAATTAGTACCACTGTAGTCATTAGTAAGAAAAAACAAAATAAACAAAACAAAAACTAACTAACCAACAGTTCCTAAGTCTGTCACTAAGTTCCAATACCAAAAGGCCCAGTCAACATAGGCTCTGGCTTTATAGGTTGGCTAACTGTTAGTAAGAGTAAAGATACCTTGCATCTTTGGCTTAACAAAATAGGAGCAAAATCCAGGCTGGTATCTGTCTGTGTTTGTCTCTCTGTCTCTTTCTCTCTTTGTGTGTCTATCTCTTTCTGTCTCTGTCTCTTTCTGGCTCTGTTTGTCTGTCTCTGTTTATCTCTCTACAGAAGATTTTTCCTATGGCTGGGCTTCCTATTCTGTTGGCAGCAAGATAACCTGGAGAAACATCCCCTATAAGATCAAGCATCCCATAGTCATTTAACTTTCAACAAATATTCTTTTATTCAAGAATTTATTATCTGGTATGATGGTATTTTTATAAGTGGAAAGAGAACATATATGAGAAATATTATGAAACTAGAAACAATAAGATTTTGCAACAGATTATATAAATGTTGGGTGACTTAAGAGTGAAGAATTATGTAAGGCGTTGAGGCTGCAAGCTTGAATAACTAGGCGAATTATATCCTTGAAGTTTGGAAGAGAGGAACTTTAATGAGGAAAGATAGTGAGTTCTGGTTTGGATTTGTTTCTTTTGAGATGTTTCTGGGCCATAGAATTTGTAATGTTTAAGGAGCAGTTTATGATGCATGACTTTAGCTCAACCTGATCTATAGCTATATCATAATCATCTGCATAGAGATGATAATTAAGCCTAGAGTTGTTGCTGAAATCACTGAGAGAACATAGAGTAAAATGAGAAAAGGGCCCTAGAAAGAGCTCTGGGGATACACATGGTTGGTGTCATGGATGAAGAACCAACACAGTAGTCTAAACAGTCTGCAAGCATTTGCTAAGCATTTACTACTTAAGGGGGCATTGTGCTAAGAGCTAGGAATACAAATGCAAACAGAAAAAAAGACAATCTGGACTCTCAAAGAACTTACATTCTAATGTGGGGGAAGACAGCCATAACAGGAAGCTGAAAGGGGAGTGAAGAGTAGGGAAGAGAGAAGTCTAGAGACGAGTTGAAGAATGAAGACATGGCTAGCCTGGGCACTTTACTTAAAATGGGAGTTTTTGGAGGATGAGACCAGTCAGAGAGGAGTCAGAGTAACCTCCTGGGTAATAAGTTGTGGTGGAAGAAGCCTGGAGAGTCAGGAGTGGAGTGTTCTCCATGCCCTAATGAAAAATGAGACTAATGGAGCACACTAATTTTAAGTGAAATCTTGTTACAAAAATAATACTGACACTTCCATTACTTTGTAGATGGGTTGTAGTAATAATACCTAGATGTTCTCATTACAGCATTCTGTTATACAATCAGTGGCTTCTCAGATACTTCAAACATATGATAGTCGCTTTATAAATGACCCAAATATGTGCTGTTTACGTTGTAAAAATAGGAAGGTGTGATCTTAATGAAATAGGAAGATTTTCCCTGCCCATTAATAAGCCTATATGACCTGCTTTGAGCTCTGGCCCAGCTCACAGCTGCAACACAGCCTGGGTCACATGGAACCTGAGTCACATGGAGCCCAGTATGTGGAGGAGCTTGCCCAATTGCGCAGAGGGCGAGACTGAAACTGAGCAGGAGAGGCAGAGCAGAGAGGGGAGGGAGGGAGAAACTTGCCTAAGGGTACTTGTTTATGGGGAGGCCTGACAGAAAGAATGCTTAAGGTATCAGTGCTCCCTGGATTAGTGATGAGTACCTTGTTAAATCTTACTTCCTGGCATCTTAATAGTGATGTTCTAAACAAATATTTTGATTTTGCCTTTGAGGAAGGGAGTTTGTTACATTTTGGGAATTTACCCTGGAAATACATATGCATATTCAGAGCAGCTGCTATGGGTATCTCATTGGCGATTGTGAATGAGAGAGTGGGAGAGATTGGAAGATGGGTCTATGGATGGATTTTTAACATCTTGAAGATGGCACAGTTTTGACGGATTGCAAGGTCTAAAGTGTGACCCTATCAGTGGACAGCTGACATGGGGTAAAGAAGGAAGTAATTGGAGTTGGTGAGGTTGAGAAAATGTGAAAAGGATATATGCAAGGTTTTCACCATGAGTAATGAAGTCCTGCAAAGATGATGACAATAGATACAGTTTAGAAAACAGTTCTGAATTTGTTGAATCAAGTGTTAAAGTTCCTAATCAACTTGCAACAATGACATGGAGGTTGATAAATTATAATAATAAGGATGTCGACTGATCTAATTAATGCTAACCTAATAATCTAGTAAAAAAAATGGAATTACAATAAACATCCAGATATAAGCCTCAGCCCAGGTCTGATTGAGTATCTGATTTGGTATGCATATGAGATAATTATGTCATAATTAGAATCCTTTGTGGTTATCTTCGTCTTATATTTATATATTGTTTTAATCTCAGTATCAGCAATACTTCCCTCCTCACCCCCTAAATCCTATTAATATATAATCTGCATGGGCTTTAATAACAAATACTGTTAGGTTACTGAGAATGAAACAACAATGAAAGTGATCGAGGTGAAGATCAGTCAGAATAAAATTTTATCTTTTCAACAAATATTTGTCAACAGTTACTATCTGTAAGATATTAGGTACTTAATAAAATGTTCTAGGTACTTAATAAATCAACTTTAATTGAATTAAAATGTAAAAAACGTTTGGTTATGGTTATTTTGTGTATTAACTTTTAAACAAATCTATATATAGTTTATCCTTCAGAGATGCCACATTTTAAGTTTGTAGCCTGTATTTCAATATTGTCTCCATTCATTCAAGCAAATAAAGAAGTTTGCTGTCACAACTTTTTAGTGGGAAAAAAAAGACTGGCTTTTAAAAAATCTTATCTAAAGAAATGTGATGAACTCAGATTTTATGTACAAAATAGGGAGGAGTAATTGAACAAAGTGAGAAGCAAGAAGGAGAGAGTGCTGGATCAGAGGTCAGAAGATACTTGTTCTTACATGGTGCTTCCAATACTTATGTGTCATTGAACTAAGTATCACATAACTTTTGGGGTCTTGGTTTCCTTATCTGTAAATGAGGGAGGTGGACTAAATGACTTTTAATGATCTGTTTCATTTTTATGATCTATTGTGCATAGAGAATTAATAGCAAAGATTCATGTAAATATTGCTAGGAAAAGCTATGCCTAAAATAAATTGAAGCTTGTGACACATGTAAGGCAAGAATAAGATAGAAAAAGAACTGACTGAGGTAGATGCCATGTTTCTAACAGATGACAAAAAGAAAGCATAATTGTTTAACTCCAGAGAATTATCATTTCCCTTTCTCAAAGTCATCTGGTTAATAATCTTGGAGAATTTTCTCAGGGATTGATGTGACTCTCACTATATTTTGTAGAATTCACTTTTTCCATTTTAAAAAATTAACATTTACCCAGTTTCCAGTCTTATGGCATTTATCTCATTCTCCATGGTTTTTCAAAGTTCACATATGCAAATCTATCAGTATTGGGAATATAATTTGTCCAATCTGGATGCTTGAACTAGTTTAAAACAGACATATATCCTCTTACTATTTCCTTGTCTGCTCTGGTCTTCAATTCTATCTCAGCCTTTTTTTTTTTCTTTTTCTTTTCAGAGGGGGGAAGGTAGGGCAATTGGGGTTAAGTGACTTGCCCAAGGTCACAAGGCTAGTTTTTGTGTTAAGTGTCTGAGTTCAGATTTGAACTCAGGTCCTCTTGACTCCAGGGCTGGTGCTCTATTCGCTGCGCCCCCTAGCAGCCCCTCCTTTCCATACTTTTGCAAAGGTTATTCCTCATGCCTGGAATGCTTTCCCTCCTCAATTCTTTCTCTTGGAACCATAAGCTACCTGCAAGGTGTGGTTCAAATGCCACCTTCTCCTATTTAGAATATTATCTTATTCTCCTGTTTAGCTATCTTTGTACATTGTTTCATCCCATTATTAATGTAAGCTTCCTGAGGTTACCAGAGACTGTCCTACTTTTGTATTTGTATCCCTTGCATCGAGTACATAACTCATGCATTTAAAAAATGTTTGTTTAATTGAATTGAATTGAATCATTCTCAGGATCACTTTGGGAAAAGATAGCTACAGTGCCTCGGGTAGAAATACTGCACAGAGGTTAAACAGGTCTTATTTGGACAGTAGGAGTGGAAAGGACCAGAAGTTTTTATGAGTCTTCTTAGAGATATATGAGATCTGAGACCACCTATAAACTTGTGGTATTACTTTAACAAACACAGGTAATCCCTGGAAATCTTATACTTTAGGCAGTTGCCTTTTGTGTTAAGGCCATACCTGCCCATTGGCATCCAGCCCTCATCCATGTCCTCACTACATGCCCCGAAAGCTCTGTGTTGTAGTTTGGCATGTAAATCATACTATTCAGGATTGCCTGGGACTGCCTTAACCAGTGTAATATATTCACCAAGACTGTGATAAGGTAATCAATATTTTATAGAACTTAAGGCTTCATGGTTGAACAAAACCCTGTCTAAAAAATTCTGTTCATAAACAACTAGAAGGTTATGATTATAATATAACATGGCAGAAATATTGAAACTTTTCATAATAGATCTAAAACTGTTGTTTGTTCCCAGACAAATGTGAACCCCAACATTATACAATCCCCATTCATCCACCATGGTCAGTACATTTTACTGACTGAATTGTACCAACAAATTGTACTGCATATTGGCTAAGACAGTGTCCAGCTGTGTTAGGTAGTTACTCATGTCTGAAAAAATGGATGAAAACTGAGGGAAGAAAATATTGTTTCTCAAGAAGGGTAGGTTTTGGTTGTTATGATACTGGTTCAACTAATCTACAAATGAACTGAATTATTATGTTGTTCTTCTGGAAGCAGCAGGGTGCACCAGTCATCTTGGTGATGCAAGTTTGAAATACTGTGTTGAGAGTGTATTTAGAGTATTTTTCCTATCAATCATATGTGGAGAAAATAAATTCATGCATGTAGGGTGAGGAGCCATATAGTTCAAAAATGAAAGATGTTACTGAGAAACTACATTAAGTGATTTCTTCTGCCTCAGAACTGGACAAAATGCCATAATAAAATGTTATCACAAGGGCAATAGGAAAAGAGGATCCCAACAAAATCAGTGTCTACATAGGCAAATACAGCATCTCAGTGCTACCACAGAAGAATCAGATTCGTAAGTAGCCTGCAGAGCTCTACAGCTTGAGGCAGCAAGAGAAAAATATCTCTTTTTCCCCCTCCCCTCTCCAGAAAGCCCAGGGTAGTTGTAAACTCACAACAGGGGAGCCCTTGGAAAAGCCAAAGACACTGCAGCAACCATTATGGGTGTAGATCAGACAAGGATACCCTGTAGTGTCCTTTTAAGGCTAACCTCAGAAGAGCACGTCAATATAGGACCCCCAGAGATCAAGCAGGGTCAATCAATTTACTAGAAAATTCCTGGGTCAGTGTCTTTCCTTGACACAAAGCCCCAATTCAGGAAGTAAATCTAGATAGACAAGTAAATTGATATAAAAAATTCTAACATCACTTACAAGTCAGAGCTATAGCAAGGGGCTATGTAGAGAGCAATGTGATCCCTGTCTCTGTGCCCTCCTACACTGGCTTTCTGCCTCCAATTTCCACCTGCCCACACTGTAACCATAACTGAACATTCCTTTGACAAGGAATTCTTTGGTGGTGGCGTCACTATTACCATCTTTAAGACTGTACGTGACTCCCAAAGGGTAAGTTAGACTATTAGAGCAAGTGCAGCATACAAGTAAACAAATTGCAAAGTACAATATAACCATGAATTGTATATTTGAATTCCTTTGGAATTCTGCAAAGGAGCAAGGGGGTATTTTTCTTTTGGAAGCATAACTTAGTAATTATCATCACATCTTTCTACATCCAGGCCCTTAACTTTGCCTTTAAGGTTAAATGTAAGCAGGTATTTTGATGGAGTAGACAGGCACACACAATTTTGGGGATATTTTGCTAGTGATCTTGCCTTTGGTGATACAACTAGAGCCACTTCTTTCTGAAGCTGATCATTGGGCAAACCTTTTTATCCTACAAAATTCCGGAGGGATTGATATCTCATCACTGCTGTAGATTGCAGGGTAGAGCCATGAACTCTGAAATCTCCATTTAAAGAAGGGACTCAGCACAGACATCTCAGTTCCCCCCTAGCTACGTTACTTTGGGGCTTACCTGACTTCTCTGCTGTGCTGCTACCCCCTTACCTTCTCTACCCACCCCCCACCCCCCTTCTGCTTTTTGGGCTTTTCAGCTTCTCATTCTGTATTATATTCTCCAGTGAGATTGTAAGCTTCTTAAGTGCAGGAATTCTCTCCCTTCCCTTCTCCCCCATATTTGTAGCTCCAGCGCTTAGCATAGTGTTTGGCACAGAGTAGGTGCCAAATAAATGTTTATTGACTGCTGTCGATTGTCTAAAGGAGAGGGGGAGTGGGCCTGAAAAAGTAAGGAGGTAGCAGCCCAAAAGAGAAGTCAGATAAGTCCCAAAGTAATATAGCTAGGTGGGATTGAATTTTGTGAGAACCTGCTTGGTAGTTGATATTGGGAAATCTGGAACTGAGAAAATTTAAAGGTCTAGAAAATTGCCATGTGAAAATCACCACATCTAATGGAATTTACAGTTTATATCAAGTTTTCAGTGTCTTAGTGAAGGGTATTATTATCTATCAGCTTGAACTACTCTGGAATCTATGATTCAGCAAAATATGTGGTCCCAGATCCTAAGGACATTCATATTGTGGCACATTGGATGACCGGACATTCTAGTGACTAGCATTTGTGTTTTTCTATCCCTTTGATATATTGAGACTATGAATGATAATATACTGTAGGTACAAAGGAGCTAATAAAGTGTACAGGAGGAACTTTTGTGCTTGTCCTATATGAACTATTAAAGAAAGTAATCTAATTACATCCTGACTAAAAATGGAAACAGTGACTATAGATCATGTAGAATACTTAGCTGTGCTTAGCATTTTAGATCATTGACTGTCAAGAAATTCCTAAAGAACTTTTAATCCAGGACAGAACATGTTTATAGATTAACCAGGAAAGGCAGTTAGGAAAAAAAATTTATTTTGACCTAGTATTCACACAATGGGATTGATATTGATTCTTTTTGTTTTGGGAAAATAAGTTACTGGTGGCATCAAGGAACATTAGGTCATCTAGTATCAGTGCTGCTTTGTAGGACTGTAAATTTGTGTTTAAGTATTTACTTTTTAAAAATCATGCTTCATTTGTACACAACCCCTGTATACACAAAATTTGCATAACTGAATATTATCTGTGTTGTGCATTCTGTAAAACAATAAATACACAGCATACTCTAAAAAATTATAATAAATCTAGAGATCCCCTGAAAGTAGGAGAGAGAAGTTGTATAACAATTGAAAAGAGACACTCAAAGGAAAAGATGTATGTTTCCTAAAGACTGCATGAATACCCTGAGATGAAAGATTGGATTTAAAAATGAAATAAGATCTCAAGGAAAGAATTGTAAGGGAAATAAAAAAACCTAGAACGGAAAATGGTAGGCTTCACCCAAATAATAAACTCCGCTAAAACCTGGATAAGACTATCAGAAATAGGTGACTCCATAAGGCAGCAAGTAATATTAGAACAGTGATAGAACTTGAAAAAAAATGTAATAAAATGTAAGATGGTATATTAAAAAAAAGTTAATGACCTGAAAAATAAGTCAAGGAGAGATAATTTAAATTCATAGTACTCCATGAAAATCATGACTTATGAAAAAGAAAAAAAAAGAAAACCCTGGACTCTCTACAAAATCATAAATGAAAACTTCCCAGATATATTAGGAATAGAGGACAAAGTGGTGCTAGAAATATCCAAACAATTACTTCCTTGAGCCACTAAAGAGGAAAAAATCCTAGGAATACCTATTTCATAGCCAAAATCTGGAGCTCACATGTCAAAGAAAAAATACTGTAAGCATCCAGAGAGAATCAATCTAGGTATAGAAAATAATTCTGCACAGCTACACTAATAAATGAAAGGTTTGGGAGTATAGTGATCCAAAAGGCAAAGAAGATTGTCCTTACAAACTTAACTGGCAAAGCTGAATATATAACCTTACAGATGAAAATGATAGGCCTTTTGTGGAACAAGAGACTTTCAAATAATTTTTTACTGAAATACCACATTGTAGGAACTATGATCTCTAGAACACAAGAATCAAGAGAAATTGTAAAAAGTAAATTTATTTGAGCAATTGGAAGCAACTGTAGGATACTTATGTTCTGATAGGGAAGAAGAAACAAGTGTTTCTTAGTACCCTCAGATTGTAGAAAGTTAAATAAGAATAACAGAAGTCCATGGAGCAGATTGATTCTGTTCTGAAAAATTGAAGAGGAGAAAGAAGGAAGGATAAAAAGAATCTACTAGTTTTGAAAGGAGCAAGAAAAGGGTAGAACTTGGAGTTTCTCAAATTGGAATATGTAAGAAGAGTATACAAATATGGAGGAAATATGAGGGCAGTGGGCATCAGATGGACCTCACTCTTACCTCAAAATGGACAAACGAAAGTTGAGTACACTCACGCAAACAGTTTGGTGTAGGATTGCATTGTGCTTAGCAGGGAAACAAGTAGGTGTTTGGTTAAGAGGGAAGTTAATACCAAAGAGAGAATACGTATAAGAAAAACAAAGTCCCTGATCCTGAATGTGGGAGTAAAAGGAAAAAAAAAAGAAAAGAACCAGAATTTAAGGTGATTCCTATCAATTGGGGAATGTCTGAACAAATTGTAACATATGAATTAAATGGCATTATTCCACTATAAGACATGATGAAATATTTCAGAGAACTGTAGGTGTTATTGGCTGATGTAGAATGAAGTGAGAAAACCAGGAGGACGTGATAGAAGGACAGTGATATGTTAAAGAAAGCAACTTTGAAAGACTAAAGAAATAGAATCAGTGCAATAACCAATCTTGTATCCTTTCATAATAACTAGCGTTTATGTAACATGTTAACATTTGCAAAGTACTTTGTTATCTCATTTGATCCTCACAGTAACTAATAGATGCTGTTATTATATCCATTTTATAAATGTTGAAGCTGAAAGTGGTTAAGTGACTTGCCCAATCTCACACAACTAGTAAGCTTTTAAGGCAAGTTCTGAATTCAGGTCTTCCTGACTCAAAGTCCACCACTTATCTACTACACCATCTAGCTGCCTTTTATGTACAAATATATAAAACATAGGTAGTCAACATGATGCTTTTTCGTGGTTGAAATCTATAATTTGAATATGGCCCACAAAGGAGGAACAGAACAGGTAAAAAGAGACTAAGGTTTGGGGAATGAGAATGGGGCAGTGTTGCATATGTAACCTCAATCCCAACTTGCCCAAAAGATTGTCCCCACTATGATCCCCCTCCCCAGTATACTCAGTCTACCCCTATCTAAACTTTATTTCCCTGCTGCCTAAAAACACACCGAAGTCTCTCCCACTCTTCAAATCTTCCATTAGATCCTGTCTCACCTGCTTGTTAGCCTAACTCTCTTCTTCCTTTCTCTGCCAAACTTGTAAAAAGCCAGGTATGGTAGTTGTTTCTATTTAATTTCCTCTCATTTTTTTCCAAATCCTTTGTAAATTGACTTTTACCTTAGTATACATGCTTAATATTTATTCCTTGGACCATTCTATAGACTCTTAATTTGTCTCCCTAAGTCACCTTTCTGCACCCCAACTCATCTTGGAGACATGGCCAGCAAAATAATTTTTTTATGAAGGCCTAGCCATGTCACCTCCCCACCCCCTTTCCTCAGCGAATTCCTGTGGCTCCTTATTGCTTCTAGAATCAATTATTAACTCTTCCAAGCTGAAATCAGTTATTAACTCTTCAACATGACCCTAACCTTTCTTTCACTCCCATTAGATGTTATTTCTGCTTTCATGAACCCTGTGGTCCATCTATATTGGCCTTTTTTGCCATTCCTGACATATGACACACCATCATTAATCCTCTCAGTGCCTTTGCACTGGCTACATAATCAATTCTTACCTTTGCCTCTTGTAATCTGATTTACTTCATGAGTCAGTTCACATGCCAGTATCTGCATATAAGGCCTTGGTTACTAATGACTTTCCCTTCCTACCAAGGTTGCCTGTTATCTACTCTTATATGTATTTTATATATACCTATATATACATATTTTCTACCCATTAGATTGTAAGGACAAAGAACATGACACTGTTGTCTTTATATCTACTATGCTTAGCATGGTACCTGTCATGTAGTAGGCCTTTAGTAAATGCTTATTAACTGAAATGCTCATGTGGATCTGTGATATCCTCAATGTATTTTCTGCAGTAA
Organism: Pseudochirops corinnae; assembly: GCA_028646515.1. NCBI lineage: Eukaryota > Metazoa > Chordata > Mammalia > Diprotodontia > Pseudocheiridae > Pseudochirops > Pseudochirops corinnae. The sequence goes on along the minus strand of CM053585.1, from coordinate 95,315,095 downwards.
TACATTTTGCCACTCATCCATACCTGTCCATCCTGTAACTCTTGTTAATATCTTTCCATGAATTTGCTACAGAGGGATTTATTATATAAGGTGAAGGGGACTTGGGGGAGGTGTTTACTTTCTTATGATATCTGAAGGACACCAGTAGAACATATGGGCTCTTCACCAGCTATTCCTTGCTCTTATCATGTGATCAGCTCTTCTTTTTTGCCTGTACGTTTCTTTGATGGTATCTTTTACACTGTCTCTACTTTGCAATTCTGTGTTTATAATGTTTGCTTAAACTGTGTGCCTTTTGACCTCTTTGGGTTTTTATTTTTCAATCAGCAAAAATCTGCTTTCTTTTTCTCTCACTCAGATTTACCCCTGACACCCCATAAACATTGAGAATGAAAAAAAAAAACAGAAACCTTATTACAAATGTGTAGTCAAATAAAGGGTAGCAAGGTGGTTCAGTGGACAGAGTGCTTGGTCTAGAGTCAGAAAAACTCATCTTTCTGAGTTCAGATCTTGCTTCAGTCTGTTGCCAGCCGTTTGACCCTGGGCAAGTCATTTAACCTTGTTGGCTTCAGTTTCTTCATCTGTAAAATGAACTGAGGAAGGAAATGACAAACCACTCCATTGTCTTTGCCAGGAAAACCTTAAATATAAGGTCACTGTCAGATATGACCGAGACAATTGAACAGCGACAAACAGACAAAACAAATTTTGATTTAGGCTATGACCAAAAAAGAGTCTCATTCTACACTGAGTCCTTCACCTCTCTATCAAGAGGTGGATAGCAAGTTTCATTACTGGTCTTCTGGAATCATAAATGGTCATTATCCTCATCAGAGTTCCTAATTCCTTCAAAGTTGTTGTTGGGAAAATTGTTCTCCTGTTCACTTCGCTCTTTATCAGTTCATACAATTCTTCCCAGATGTCTCTAAAACCATCCTCTTCATCATTACTTACAACATATTATTCCATCATATTTATGTATGGAATACATACATACGTATTTTCAGCCATTTCCTAATTTATGGACACCCCTTTAAATGCTTCTACTTTGTCACCTCAGAAAGAGCTGTTATTTTTGTACATCCTTATTTTTTCTTTGGAATAGTCTCTCTTAATTTACTCTCCTTCAAATTTCCCCTTCTTCTCCTTCCCTTCAATCTCCCTGTGGAATGAAATGCTTTTCTGTACCCAACTCTATGTATGTGTGTATTCTTCCCTCCTTTGACCCTTTCAGATGAGAATGAGATTTAAGTGTCAGCTGCTCCTTTGCTAACCCTAACCATCCTTCCCGCTTTGTATATAGATATCTACTTATATACCCTGATTCTACCCTAATTATATACCTCCTTTGTATAGATGTCTACTTATGTACCCTGATGTACACAGTCAGGATACATAAGGTTCTTCCTAACTTCCCTTTCTCTTCTTCCCTCTTCCATTGTGTTCCTCTTCCTCTCTTTCCATTCTTCTCTTAAGACCCTCAAGATAAAACACTTCTTCTGTGATCCCTGATGATGTTCAAAAGTGTACATGTATTTTTTCCCTATATTTGAATGTTAGCAGTTCATCCTTTTTAGTCCCTTATAATTGTTTATTCATGTTTCCTTTTTTATGTTTCTTGTGACTCATATTTTTGCAATAAAGAGTTCCTATACAACTTTTGTCTTTTTATAAAGAATTCTTGGAAGTTCTTTTTTCATTAAAAGTCCATTTTTTCCCTTGTAGCATTACTGAAAACCTTTTTCATTTCTCTTTTCAATATGTTCCAAGTGTGTTAAAATAAACTGGTTTCATTGTTTATGATGTTTAGCTATGTTCTGTCCAGCACCTTTTGATTACTTGAAGAAAGTAGTCATGATGTGTAGGTATTGGAAGTATATTAGCCTTCCAGATGATATATGCAATAAGAGACAACTAGGTGGCATAGCGTAGATCATTAGACCTAGAGTCAGGAACACCTGTTTTAAAATCCAGCCTCACTTACAAAGTGACCCTGGGTGAGTCATTTAACTTGTGTCTGCTTAAGTTTTTTCATCTGTAAGATGGGGATGATAATATCACCTACCTCCCAATTTCATGAAGATAAAGTAAGAATATTTGTAGAGCAGTTTGCAAACCTTAAAATCCTATTCAAATGCTAGCTGTTGCCTTTGAATAGGCATAATGAGACAAACTCATCCGTTTTGTTTTTCTTTCCATTGTGTCATACTTCCATCATCCTTCCTTTTGGTTAATTTATGATGAGAAACTTAAAATTTATAAAACTCAGTTTCTCTAGTAGTATGTCCACTAGTTGGTCATTGGATAAGGATTTAACATTTTAAGTATCCACAGGTAAATTCATGTTTATAGGTGGTATAAAAATTGTGTGGTAGTATTCTCAGCCTCCTTTTCTGCCATTCTGCCATTGTTACTTCAGAAACAAGTAAGTACAGACTTGAGGACCATTTTGTAATGTTCTTTGTTTTATGGTTTGCCATCACCACGAACTCAACACCAAGTGCCTGCTTACTGCTGAAGAGCTTCTTCATACTTAGCATAGTAGAATCTGACAGAGTTTATATTTCATATATATAAACATGCTAGGGTCCATCCTCCATCTCCAAAATCAGCATTTGGGATAGAACTTTTTATGTTAAGAAAAGATACTTATGAAGAAAATCCAGGAACATGAGGGAGGACCAAAGTAAAGAGAGTATGGGTGAAGATCAACAGTATATTTTCCTGAGAGTAGTCTGGCATCCAGGCAGAAAGAGGCAGTAGATGCTTTCAAAAAATAAATCATAAGCCTGTCACAGAGACATAAGGTATTATGTTGGAGAACTTTGGATATTTTTTGAAACTTACAATCAAAGCAGCTAATAATTTTTATTTTACTTTCAGCAGAATGTAAACTCCTTGATGTCAGAGACTGTCTCAGTTTTGTATTTTTATCTCCAGAACCTAACACTGTACCTGGCACATGATAGGTACTTAATAAATTCTTATAATTGATCGCCTTACAGATTTTATCTTTTAAAAAGATGAGAAAGCAATGAGGGGAACTTTTTTTTTTCCTGGATTTGATTCTCAGCAACATTTATTACATTCATTAATGTAATTACCAAGAATAAGGCTTCTTTCTCCAACTATTTACCTTCCTTAGTTCTGTGAACACTGTTTTGTAGTTGTATTTAGGTAAAAACTGAGTATGTTTTGCAAAGTTAACCACAGATATTTTATTCATTTAGTAGTTTTGAATGGCTTTTTTCCTTTGTGTTGTTACTTCCTTGCTTTTTATTAATAATGTTTAGAAATGCTTTTTGGACTTATTTTGTATCTTGTTAATTTATAAGAATATTATTAACTTCGATTTTTAAAAGACATATACAGATGATGGAGGCAAGGGCAGATAATAGATTATGAAAAGAAAAGTGTGGCTTAGTTTTGTAAGAATAACAATGAGAGTGCTATAACTCAGAATGATTTAGGCTGCTGAGAAAAAGGACTTCATCTGCTATATTGGTTAAAAAAAAATGAGGATCAGATTAAGGGATTGGACTGCTGCTTTAGGTGAATGGGATCATGGAATGGACAATAAAGAGATGGTATTCATCTTTTGATTTTGCTCTTTTTTCTCTGTGAAGGAAAATAATCTTTGGACCGGAATGACAAAACAACAATAACTAAGAGAGAATTGAAATGCAAGATAAATGGAGCAGTGAGAACCTAACTACTCTTTTTTGTTGTTGTTTTTGGAGGGGAGAGGGCAGGGCAGTTGAGGTTAAGTGACAAGGTCACAGGGCTAGTAAGTGTTAAGTGTCTGAGGTTGGATTTGAACTCAGGTCCTCCTGACTCCAGGGCCAGAGCTCTATTCACTGCGCCACCTAGCTGCCCTGAAACTAACTACTCTTTTTTTTTTTTTTTTCCAGCCACAATAGCTTTATTAATGTTACTGTATCCTTTATATAACTTACAATGGGTAACAGTAGGATTTTCTAAGTTTTTCCATGGAATGACTTGAGACAGTTTGGAATAATACTGTATAGCATTTATACTGGAGAAATATAAATAAGCTTTGGTGTATACATTTTCAGAATATACTGTAGGTTAACACCGCATTACA
>CM053585.1:95288320-95310490 GCA_028646515.1 Pseudochirops corinnae | reverse complement strand
TTATGAAGTAGCAACGAAAATAATTTTATGGTTGGGGGTCACAACATGAGGAACTGTATTAAAGGGTTGCGGCATTAGGAAGGTTGAGAACCACTGCTCTATACTATTTCATTTGGTGGTCTCAATAGTTCTCATGGATTCTTTTATTATCTCTGTGAGGATGATTCTCTGATTAATAATAACAATAACTAACATTTATACAGTATTTACTATGTGTCAGGCTATGCTTAGCACTTTAAAATTATTACCTCATTTGATCCTCAACAATACCCCTAGAAAGAAGGTGCTATGATTATCCCTGTTTTACAATTTCTCCAGTCCTGACCTGATCTCCAGTTTCACATCCAACTGCCTACCGGAAATTTAGAACTAGATGTCTCCCAGACATCTTAAACTAAACACGTCCAACACTGAACTCATTAACTTCCTCTCTCCCCACCAAAAAAAAAAAAACAACAACAACAATACCAAAAACCCTTTCCCCATTCTTAACTTCAATACTACTGCCAAGGGCACTGCCATCCTTATCCAATCTGGCAACTTCAAGTCCTACATTCTCTCACACCCCCACCCCTATATCCAGTAAGTGCCACATATTATTATTTCCACCTTCTCAACATTTCTCATATATCTCCTTCTCATCTATGTCAATGCCTCCACTCTGGTGCCTTATGACCTCCCAACTAGACTCCTGAAATAGCCTGCTGGGTAGTTTCCCTGTATTTTTTTCTCAATACCACTATCTTTCACTTAACTACAGAAGAGTAAAGATCAAAGAGGGGAGAAAATAGATACTGAGACTAATTAAAAAGGTATTGAAAGATTCTCAGTAAGTGACAAGGGCCTAGATAGCAACTAGATAAATGTAGAAAAGGGGACAGATAAGAGATAATGTAGAAGTAGAATCTGTATGACTAAGAGAAGACTGAATACTCAAACATTTTTATTCACAAAGAATCATTAAGATTATGGATTCAGAGCTGAAAGAAGTTATCTCCTCCAACTTCCTCAATTTACATATGAGGAAACTAAGGCCCAGAGAGGTTAAGTGGCTTGTCCAAGGTCACACAGGTAATAAGAGAGTGTACCACCCTGTTCTCCAACTTATAATGCACAACAGATTTAGACTGCACTAGATCAATGAACTCACAAGTGCAGTCCCCATCTCTGATTATTAATAAAGCTGGAATTTTTTTTTAAGTTTCATTTTTTAAACGTTTCTGTAACATTATAATATGTACAAAAAACTTTTCAATTCTGAGTGCTTTTTTTGTTTTTGGAGAAGGAAAGTAGGGCAATTGGGGTTAAGTGGCTTGCCCCAGGTCACATGGCTAATAAGTGTTAAGTGTCTGAGGATGGATCTGAACTCAGGTCCTCCTGACTCCAGGGCCAGTGCTCTATTCACTGCACCACCTAGTCACCCCTTAATTTTTTTTAAATCACCAAAAGTATAGGTCCTAATCTTAAAGCAGCTTTTTAAAAAAAATTCCAGTTTTCAACAATTATATTTCATTTAGGTTTCTAAGTAATGATCCAATGCCAACAAAAATCAAAAGCATTTACACTTGCTATCAAAAGATAGTTTCATTCCAAGTGGTTTGACTATTAAACAATTAAACTGACAGAGGTCAAATGAAACACTATTTCTCAGATTTAAAAAGGTGTTATTCTCATTCAAAATTTTACAGAAAACTCTCCTCTGAGGGAATTTGAATTTCTACTTTTAAAATATAGTCTGTCTCTTGAAAAGGGGCATTAGCGAAAACCTCATCAATGCAAAAGGCTCCATCATCAAAGAAGCCTGAGTTTCAGAAGTACAAAAAATTACCTGAAAAGGCTTTAAATTTCAACGTATGAACAAATTCAATTTACTGCCAACAAGAAGGTTCATTCCATCTCACCAAGCTGAAATTTTTGCCTATGAAGGCCCCAAAATACAGTGAATGGGGAAGTCTACTCCTCATGCCCAGGAAAATAGCAAAAGAACAAAATGGAGAAAAAGAATCCTTACAAAATTTGCATAAGGAACTCAGATTTTAAATTTTATCTTGCTCAAAATTATCACAAAATATTGATTCTAATACACTGTCTTTCATGTAAAATGTCATATGGCTGATGAATAAAGAGATCTATATGAATTGATGCAGGTCCACAGTAATAAGCACAATATAAATGGAAAGAACACACCAAAAAATCAAAAGTAAATGTAACAAATGAAGAGACATATCCATATCTTTTGGTGGAGGTCAGAAATCTACAAATGTTACACATTGTACATGTTTTGAAACTTTTTCAATGTACTGATCAGTTGTGACTTTTTTCACTCTCTAAAAATTACTATTTAGCATATGGGATTACTTTCTGTGAGGGGGAGTGGTACTTGGGATAACTATGGTGATGTAAGAAAGAGATAATTTCAATTAAAACTTATTCTTTTAAAAAAAAGAAAACATCATGTACAAATATAGACCTTTCAACTCTGCAAATGAGGGGATGGGAGTGTCTTCTAAAATCCTTTTTTTCAAGCCATATTTGTTCTTTATTTTAAAACATTCATTTTTGATTGGGGGACAGGGTTTACTCTTTCCATTTATAGTCATTATGTAGGTTGGGGTTTTTTTGGCTCTTTATACTTCACTCTGCTATCAGTTCATGTAGATTCTTTCATGCTGCTGTTTTTGTCATTCATTATCATAATTTCTTACAATAATATTGCTCTAGTTATTCTTTATTTCTTTAAGGAGCACTCTGTAATTAAGTAAACTTTTTCCAGTCCCTCATTTTTATCTATCTTTTTAAAAAAAGTTTCTTTCAAGCGGCAGGTTGTGGGTTTTTGCTTTCATATCCTGTCAATCTTATTCAATTTTGTTGGATTCTTTAATCCATCCTTATTAAAAGTTATGAGTTAGATTTATATTTCCCTCCATCTGTCTCTAATACTAGGGGCTTTTCCCAAAAATCAGGATTTTTCCTTTCTTCCTCTGTAAACATAGTATTATATTTCAGCAGTTATTTCAACTTAATTTATTTTAAGGTAGTCCTATTCTCATTGGCTCTCTTCCCTACCATTTGTTATCCCTCTCTTTAGTTTTGGGATTTTGCTAAAGCCATTAATTTCTATTTATTTACTACTTTTCTCTAGTTACTTAATTCCTATCCTCCCCTTCTCTCCTCTCCACCCCCTCACAGTTAAGTAGAGTAAAATTCATCTTCCTTTCCTCCTCCTTTAACTTGTTTTGTTTGTTGGGTTCTTTATGTTTAATTTTCTGCATCATTTTCTAAAAAGGATTTCTTTCCTCCATATTCTTCTGATTCATTTTTCTTTTGTTGTAGGCTTTTATTTTTTTATTCATAGTTCTTATACTTAATTTAGTTCTTCTTTAGTCTCTGTGTTTACACATATTTCCTTAACAGTTTCTCTATTACTGCCTCCTAAATCTCCCCCACCTCTTTTTTCTGTTATTACTGTCTTAGAAATATCCATTCCTTGGAGCAGCTAGGTGGTACAATATAAATGGAAAGAACACACCAAAAAATCAAAAGTAAATGTAACAAATGAAGAGACATATCCATATCTTTTGGTGGAGGTCAGAAATCTACAAATGTTACACATTGTACATGTTTTGAAACTGTTTCCACCAGCCTGGAGTCAGGAAATAACCATTCCTTGGGTCAGCCTTACTCTCACTGAATTTGGTTTAAGGAGGGAATAACATACACACTCAATTCGGTATCTTACCCTACAGGAAAGTAGTGGGGGAAGGGGCAAGAGGGGAGATGATAGAAGGGAGGGCAGATATGGAAACGTTTTAAGTAACTGCACATGAACAACCTATATTGAATTGCTTATCTTCCCAGTGGGGATGGGTGAGGAGGGAAGAAGGAAAAGAATCTGGAAATCAAAAGTTTTAAAAACAAATGTTAAAAAAAATTGTTTTTTACATGCAACTGAGAAATAAGATATACAGGCACTGGGGTACAGAAATCCATTTTGCCCTACTAGAAAGTTAGAGGGGAATGGGGGAGGATAAGGGAGAGCAGATGGGGGAAAAGGGTATTCAGTATGCTTTCTATCTTGGGGTGGGGGTAGGGGAACGACAGGGACAAAATTTCTAACTCAAAATCTTGTGGAAATGAATGTCAAAAACTAGAAATAAATTTTAAAAAAGGAATATCAGTTCCTGCAGGTGATAGAATAGATGTTGCCCTATGATAGGAATTTTCCTTATGTTCCTGATTATTCAGTTCATTTTTTACCTTTGCCCTATTCATTTTTTTCCCCATTTGCAATGAAATCCCCTGAAGTTCACATCCTTCCACACTTCTAGCTACCTCCAGGAGCTCTGGTTCTCCTTCTGAGGTAAGGTGACTGTCATTGTTCTTTATGAACAATAAATTCTTACACATTATAGTCCTGATCTCCATTTATAGAATATTTTTCTTCTATGGCAGTATTCAGCACTGGTATCACTTTCTACCACTGAAATGAGATTTCCCCATTTCTTTTCCCCTTATTTCAATCGCTCCCTTTGCCTATTCACCCATTCTCCTTTAAGTTCTCTTCTTTCTGAGAGACTACAAGTTGTTTTCCCTTCATTGCTAACCTCTGACTTGATCAGGGTCTATCACATATCTAACCTATTTAATATTTACCCATCACTCTCCCTTTTATGTGCCCTCTCATTCTGCAATTTAGTCCCACCAAAACAAAGAGACACAGAGAGATTTGCTTGTAGGTAGGGTGTTGTGAAATTTAGTTCAGGATGTTTCAGGCCTCCACCATCTCTTTGATTTGACTTCTACTTTTACCCTTCTCTCCTTGTATGAATTAAGACAAAAACCTTTTAATTGTTTCTCTGTTATTTTGTTGTTGTTGTTCTTATTTGCTGTATTTGTTTATCCTTCTTGTACTTGTTTAGAATGTTTGAGAATAATTATTTCAGGTCTGGTTTTCTTTCTAGATGTATTTTGAACATCTTTTTTTTTTAACTTTATGTAGATCTTTTTGCATTAATAGTTAGGCTCAGATTTACAGGATAGGTCACTTGAGGTAGCATCTTGAAATCCTGTGCTCTTCCAAATACATTATTCCACTCTTGTCTAAAGTTTCTGGTGCATGCAGAATAATCTTGTGTTATTTAAGGAAAGAAATTATGTAAATGAAAGTAATTTCCTTTCCTTTATTTTAAAGTTTTTCTCTTGGTCATTGGTAGAATTTGTTGTCAATGAAATTGTTAAATTTCATCACTATGAGTCTTGAAATTTGCAGCAAAGATTTTTGTTTTGTTTTTCTGGAGCTGATCTATGGATTCTTTCAAGTGGCACTTTGTTTTCTGTGTTCTTCTGGTCACTTTTCTAGCCATTTTTTACAACGTAGTGCTCAGGCTTTTTGACTTGTGGTATTCCTTTGGGAGATTTATAATTCTTGTTTCTATGTCACCTGTCTTTGAGAGTAATATGTTTTGATTGTAAGGAGCTTGTGTTTTCTTTCACTGTTATTGCTTTCTGCTTCTCTTCTTCCAGACTGCCCTTCATTTCCATTTATTTGTATTCCCAGTTATTTTCTTTTGTTTCTTTGGTGAGACTTGCCACTTTGAATTCGAATTTTTCTATTCTGCCCACTGCTCCTGTTATGTAAACCATACATTCTGATTTCATGATTCTTATTTCTCTTTTAAACCATTTGGGAACATCCTGCTGTGGCTCCATATTCCCTTGAGAATTCCCAGGATCCTATGCCAATCAGGTGTCACTGCTATTCTTATTTGTTTGTCCTTATTTTCCTTGGTCTTGCAGTATTTATTCACAGATATCTGGAAATAGCTGATCTGGAGACCATATTCCTTTCTGTTATTAGTATCTTCCTTGTTGGTTTACCTGCTTATGCTCAAGGTCTTTAACTTAGTTTTCTTCCTCCTAAAGTCTTGTAGCAGTAATGAAATTTGAAGATCCTTTTGTATTGCTAAGCTATGAGGTACTTGGCACCTAGTTTCAAATTAAGCCTCTATTAAGGAAACAGAAGGTATGAACCTCTGTTGCTGATGTAACAGGAAGGGGCTGAACAGGGGAGAGCAATACTGTATATAAGGAAAAACATTAGCTGGGAAAGTCAGAATTTCCTGGGAACTTGTGGTGGTGGAGCTTCTTCTGAGGACAAGCCAGAGCTACTGCAGAGCTTCTGAGTCCTAGGGCCAGCCAAGCTGCTGAGGATTTCCGAGGACCAGTCAGAGCTGCAGAAGACTGAGGAAGTGATGGGGTGCCTCTGAATATTTTGGGGTGATTTTTGTGGCATAGTTGTAACTTCAGTCTTGTGTATGTAACACCAGTTGTGATATCAGTTTGGCTCTGTTCCCTCCCTCCCCCCAGCTGTGAAGCATTAACTGTCTCTCCCCTGCCTCCAGCCACAAAGCATTAATTCTGTCCCCTCCCTCCCCCCAGCTGTACTGTGCCTTCCCTGCCCCAGCCCAGAGGTGTTTCCTCTGAAACCATTTACTCTATAGAACTGGCCAAAATGAGACTCATCCATTCCCAAACTGGATAAGGTACTTCTCCTTAGGAATTTGACCTCAAATCTGACCGCTGGTTGACTTTATGACGTTTCAGGGCTAAAACCACACCTTTTGCTCCCCCTCCCCTTGGAATTCTCCCAGTGAATTATGGGCAGGGCACATGCGCAGTTGAGGTGAAGGATGCATGTTCCTTTAAGCATTGGCCACTCCCTGGCTCCTCCCGGGCTCCTCCCTAACTCCACCTTTGTACACCTAATTAGCCTAATGAACATATGATTGACAGTTTTGTATCTTTAAAAATGCCTCTCTGGCCCTTAGAACTTTGCAGGCAGGCTTTTCTAGAGCGCTGCCCGCTACAGAACATCACACTTTCAGGCTTTCCCTGACACACCTCCCCCCCCTCCCCCCTTTGCACCTTGCGAGCTTTTCCTAGCCAGGTTTCCTCACCCTATCCCTTTTTGCCCTGTGAATCAATAAACTTTTATAAATCTGCCAAAGGACAGCTGAGCCTGTAATTCTTTTCAGATGCCAAACCTAGAAAGGATTTCTCATTAGAAATTCCCCAAAACCTATCCCTCATCAGAAGCATGACTGTGGTGTCGGTACTTTGTTTGTGGCTTTATTAAACCTTGACTTCCCAGGAATAGAGACTGTGAAGGATTTAAGGTGGACTGGACACTGTGTGCTTCAGTGTGGGACAGGAACTGCACAGAGAGCTAGACAAGGAACTGGGAGCTATTTGCCTTTGTACTCAGGTGACAGTTTGGTGAATCCAGGTAGGAGCTGGGACCATGGAAGGGGTTCCAGGGAATCTGACAGCCTACCCCAAGTCAAGCTGAAAGAAGGCTTTACTTGAATCTGTGTACTGACTGAGAAGACTGTGATTTACTTGTGACTGAGGGGTGGATGGCCTGCCTATTTTCTGATGATTGAATAGTGAATGATGACTAAATAGTGACTGATTTGTAACGTAATGTGTCCCATGAGTGGAGAACTTTGACTTTTGTATTTTGTAGCAAGCCTCCTTAAGGATGACTGAATGACTGAGTTACTAAGTAATTGACTGACTAAATGTTTGTACTTTGTTCAAAACTATGTGACCACTGTGGTTTTTGAAAACTATGTGGCCATTTTAGTGATAAGCTGTGAATGCTATATTTTGATTTTCTGTGATAAGTTGTAACATTGTGAATGCTGTAACTTGATTTTCTGTGAATGCTTTGCTCTTATTTGTTATTGAATAAATAGTGTTTACTATACTATGTAATCAGAACCTTGAAAGCTGTTCACAGCAGTAATCCTCTGGAAAGCTGCTCCTCTGGGTGGCTAGGTGGCACAATGAATAGAGCACCGGCCCTGGAGTCATGAGGACCTGAGTTCAAATCTGGCCTCAGATACTTAACATAAAACTAGCCTTGTGACCTTGGGCAAGTCACTTACCCCCAACTGCCCTACCTTCCCCCCTCCAAAAAGCAGAAAGGAAGGAAGGAAGGAAGGAAGGAAGGAAGGAAGGAAGGAAGGAGCCAAGCTGCTCGTGCTTGGCTTTACAATTTTTCAGTAATTTCAATCTTTTTTTCATATGTTACCCTATTGCTTACTTTGAAGGAGTCAAAGTGCTAGAATGAGAGAGGTTAGGAAAGGCTTCCTATAATGAAAGCCAAAAAACTGGGCACAGGAAGGGGTGGCCCTACAACAGGGAAGGTAGGGACTTGCATGTTTGTGCTCTCTCTCTCTTTTTCTCTTTCTCTCTCCCTCCCTCTCTCTCTCTCTCTCTCTCTCTCTCTCTCACACACACACACACACACACACACACACACACACACACACACACACACTACATCCCACATCCCAAATGAAGGAAGCTAAGACTGGTCTCAGGGGAAGTAATTTCCCAGAAGACAGGACTCAAAGTTCTCTCAGCCTCCTCCCACCCAAGGCAATTTAATGTTTACTCGCCTTGATCTCTGCTCCACGTAACTCCTTAGAGGTCAGTACCACACAGTCACACAACAGCATCCTATCCTTGTTCCTTAGCTCTCTGACAGCTCTGTTGCAGCACAAAGTACTGCCTTCCTGTTGCCATAGCAAACTTCTACATTTTGGATTCTGAGACACTGAAAAAGAAGGTGGGGCATGGGGCTAGGAAGGGAGTGTTGAATGACTACTTCAGGAGTAGGGAAATAATAACTTTCTCTGTTGCTAGTTCTTTAGGTTTTTACCTTGTTGGTTTCTTGGTGTTCTAGACTAAGGAGACAGCCAAAAATGGTTTCCTTCTTGCACAAAATTCCTATTTTATCGAAGTCTGAGAAGTTGTAAGGATCAGCCCAAAAAAAAAAAGGTCTGGTCTACCACCTTTTTGGTCATGTGACCTAGATTGTTCCTCAAAAACTTTTCACTCCTCCCCATTTCCCAAACTTTGAGTTCCTTAGTCCAACATCCAAAGCCCTCCAAAATCTTGTCTCACCCTGCTTCCCTGCCTCATGTCCCACGAGCCCTTTACATAAGTCCTCCACTTCAGCGAAACTCATCTAATTGATCATTCCCCTCCTTATACTTTCTCATTTCCTTTTCTTTGCTCATATTATTCCTACCTACAATGCCTTCTGCCTAGACAAGGTACTATTAAGTCCCTCTTCATCCACGAAGCTTTTCCAAATGATTTCCAAATGATGCAGTGTTCTCATCTATCAATGCACAGTACTTATTGTCTATACCATTCACCCAAGAATCAATCATATGCTGTTTGTGACAATTCTTTCTTATTGGAGGGACACAATGAATAGAGTCAGGCCGGAGTCCAAATTCTGCCTCTAGCCCCTATTAACTATGTTACCATTGGCAAGTCACTCAACTTCTCTGAACCTTGTTTTTCTTATTTGTAAAACTGGGCTTACACCCTGGAAGTTGCCAGATAAGTACACAGCTATTTGGTGATGAATACAAACTATCTGCATTTCCCATATTTCAATGACTGCTCTCCTTTTCCTAGTTGCACTGCTCTCCTTTCCAGTGGACCTGGTCAGCTGTAGACATTTACATGCATATTAACGTACTAGGAATTTTCCCCTCATTATTTTCCCTTGTTTCATCCTATTAATCTCTCCTGAGCTAACCAAAGTTGTTAGCCACCTCTTTGCCTAAGTAAACCCTTTGTTGATATCAAAACAATTTCCATTTCTATCCTCCACCAGTGTAAGGGAAAGTAAAAGGGCCCTTATTTTCAAACCAAAATAATTATCTGACCCTAGAAGCCAAACAGCAAACATTTTTTAAAGGAAATAGATGGTTACTTTGCTTTCTTCAGATGACAAAACTAAAGCTAAGAGAAATTAAGTCACTTGCCCAGGGTCACACATCTAAGTATGTACCTAAAGCAGGATCTGAAATGAAGCTTTCCTGATTCCAAGCCCAGCACTCTATCAACTCAACCACCAGCTTGCCTCTTATTTAGGAAAAGACCTGGTCCAGCTCCAGAGTTGAAGAGATGACAGAGATACGACAGGAGAGGGACATGATAGTAGTATTATCTTTAAAACTGATTCCCAGAATGTCAAACACAAAATCTCCAAATTTTCAGCATAAAAAGCAAACCTAAAGCACTAGAAAATATAACTATTAGGACAAAAATAATAAAATAGAAATGACTTTTGCTGTCTCCTCCTACCAAAAGATTCCTTTATTCTAGAGTCAGTCAAGTACCAAATGCTCCAATAAAACTGGCACTGCTGGGCAGGGAGGCTATTGGGATATTCACCCTCTCCCTTTCCTAAGGGTCCCCTCTTACCCACACACAAAAGGCTAGGCTTAATCAAAAACTAACTTTAAAAGATAAATAAAATTTCCTGTCTCAGAAAGAAAACATAGTACCTACAGAGATCACAAAAGACATGGGGCTCTCCCCATAGAGATTAAGGACCTGGGGTAGTTTAAAATTCACTCCCTCACTTCTTCAGGTGAAAAACCAAACTCTTAGGTGAGTACCCTTCTATAACTTCTGAGAACAAAAATAATGCCATCCAACTAAGGGAGGTCTGAATAAAATTTCTACATTTCCCTATCTACAGAGAGCACACCCAAATTACTCCAGAGGTTCCTACACCATAAGTGATCCCCTTCATGGTACAGGCAAATTTCTGCCGGTTCCCTACACAAATGGCTGCTGACATTCCAAGGACAACTCAAATAGAGTTTCTAACAGACCCCTTACTAAAGAATTCATACTCAGAAAAAGCCTGAAAGAAGAGTGAGGCTACCAAAAGGGGATCAGGATTGATTTAGGCAAACCTTATCCTATGGATCAACAATCCATAAGGGCCTCAGACAAGCTGTCTAGATTCATTTCACAAATAAGACAAGCAGTCTATACCTGTTTAAAAGTAAAAAGAAAAAAATATAGACATTTATGAATTAATCTCCTCTGGGCAAACTTCTAGACACCAGTATTTCAAAAATACAAAATCTATACATACATATTTCTTATACTAGTAATAATAATCATATTAGATATAGTAATATAGTATATGTAAGTAAATAAACAGAAGTTAATAAAAAAAACCCTGACTTTTAAGAAAACAAACCAGAAAACAGATTGATTTTCACTTACCATCTAAAACAGAGAAAAAATACTCAATTTTAAGTGAAATTCAAAAATTAGGACAGCCAATAAAAAAGTCTCCAATTGTGAACCTTTCCAATAGTTCCCGGCAAATGTGAAGGGCCCAATATGGGTCCCAAACAAGCCCCTAAGGCAGCAAGCACATGTTGTCTCACCCCTATTCACATTGGCTGGTCAGATCCACAGAGGGTGGCTACAAGCTTCCCTCAAGGTTCTAGATGACTCTGGGGAGCTGAGGAAGTATGCTTCTAATAGTATATAGTTCATGAGCCTCCAAGAACCAATTTTTCCTAAGGATTATTGGTTAATTATTAATTAGTCAGCCAGGTGTGTACTTTCAGTGTGATCCTTACCTACTTAAACCTCATATATCCACTGGACTGCCAAATCTACCACTATGACATCTCTCCCATCTATGTCTCTCTATTCACACAGCCACAACCCTAAAGTTCTCATCATCTTTATCTTGACCATTACAATAACTTCCTGATAGGTCTCTCTGCTGCAAATCTCTCCTTTCTCCAATCCATACTTACAGTTGCCAAAATGACATTCCTAAAATGCACCTATGACCATGTAAAGCAGCATGTCATACACCTACTCTATTTTAGCCCTTCAAAACCTTGCCACAATTTACTTTTCCAACCTTTTTACACATTATTCCATTATACACACACACACATACACACACACACACACACACACACACACACTGCAATCCAACCAAAATGGTCACTTGTTATTCTTCAAACATGGTACCATATCCCTTATTTCTATATCTTTGTGTAGCCAGTACCTAGAACACCTTCCTTTTTCACCTCTCTCCCAAAATTCCCATTTTCTTTCATTTCCCAGTTCAGATCCCCCATATGAGGCTTTTCCTGATCCCTGAAGCTACTGAGCTTTCCCACCAAAACTTGTACTTGTTTTGCATTCCTCTTTATATGCACATGTTATCTCTCCCAGCTAGACTGTAAGCTCTAGAAACTGATTTTGCTTTTCACTTTATACCCCCAGCACTTAAGACTGCGTGGTACCTACAGAGTAAAGAGGAGCTATGATGTCTGGCTGTTGAGAAAGAACTCATCCACTAAATCACAGACCCCTGATATACAATATTAAGTAAAGTTCACAATGATGGTAAATGAGGAACACTGGAGAAAAACAAGACCACTAACATTTAATAGAGCTACAAAATAGTTCAATCATTTTGGAAAACAGTTTAGAATTATTCAAAGTTTCAAAACTGTTTAAACTCTGATTCACTGGCGTTATTGATGTTAGAAAAAACCAATTCATATTTAAATATTTGTAACACTTTTTATGATAACAAAAAGTATGCCTAATAAGTAGGGACTACTTGAACAAGTTATGGTATATGAATGCAATGGATTATTACTATATGATAAGAAATTAATAAGAATAAATCAGAGAAATATGGGAATATTTATACGAAATGGCAAACTGAACATAGCAGAGTCAAATTCTTTCTCTCTCTCTCTCTTACTATAGCAAGGAAATTAAGATAATATATAGTAGAAATGATACTGTCCAAGTAAAAGGATGCATCCTTCCTTTCTGTTAATAAGCAATAATTTATTTTTCTGGGAATGTACTTTGTAAGCAGGTTTCTTTGAGTAATTGTGGAGAAATGCTGTTCTGCCAAAATAAGGGAAACAATTTTTTTCAAGTAAATGATAAACAGTAACAAGTTTGGTACAAGAAAGCTATTATAGAAGACACCAAAGGAGACTGATGCCCTGGCAGAAGAAAACATACTGAAGAAAAAAATCATGAATCTCAAAACTGACTTTGGATTTGTATCATTAAAATGCAAGAATCTAGTTATCAAGCTATGGTTACTAAAGATTATATTATATAATAACACTTTATATTTATGTATATGCTTTCATATATAATCTTATTTGGTTCACACAAAAACTCTCTGAGATGGTGTATTATCCCCATTTTACAAAGGAGGAAGTTGAGTCTCAAAATTACTTGTGCAGGTACTGCATACAAGTTATATGATTGTTTAAAGATTGAAGTCTTATAGAGTCAATCTTCCAAATTCAAAAGTCTGATCACATTTCCCTTTCACTTTAAAATTCTCAGTGGATTCCCATGGTCTGCTGAATAAAACTACATTCTTTAGCTTGGCATTTCATCAACAATCTCACCCACCTTCTTACATTACATTCCTTTTGATTATATACTAACTGCTAACCAAACTGAAGTAGTTTTCTGAACACACTCCTCAGTTTCCTCCATACCTTCAATTAGGCACTCCCTGTGCTCTTCCCCATCTTTACCTACTGAAATGTTACCTTCATCCTTCATGTCCCCTCTCAAATGTCCTATCCCTCATTTCCACTGATCCCTCCTACTGATCACTCTTTTGAATTCTCATAGTATCTTGTATCTTACTATTCAAACTCTCCTCTGTATGTTTTTGCCATATATGTCATATTCTTGGCTCCACAAATTGTACTGACTGACTGTGTTAGTCTAATGAACCTTTGTAATGCCCAAAATACCTAGAACCATACCTTGCACAGACTAAATGTCTAAATAATAAGACAATTAAATTGAAGCCAAAGAGAACTCCTTACTAAACAAGAATAGAATGGCATATGTGAGGCTATAAATGTATACAAACAATACTTGACTGCCTTGAAGGTGTGGTGCAGAAAAAAAAATATACACAAAACTGCACAATGTTAGATATAAATAATCACCTATGGTCGCAAAATGACTTAACAGTTCAAAACTAGGGCTTTATTCAAAGCCTTTCCATCTTGGCAGGAAATCTTTACTGACAAACCTTTTAAGAACCTAAAGCCACCTTCCACAACAATGAGAGATCAAAAAAAGGATCTTAGCAGACAGATTCGTATCCATATGAAAGACGTGTATACAACCCTTCAAGGTTATACAATGTTTATTCTTACTCCTATTCATTAGTTATGTGCCAGTTTAAGATATGAAATAATCTTGTGACATGGCTTTTGGGGTAGTATAAAGGCCGACAAAGTTTTATTTTTTCATGCTTAAAATAGCAATCTTCAGAAGTTCCATGCCAGTATATATCCCCCCAAAAAAAACCAAAATCTATAAATTTTTCTGATAAAATGAAATTACTTTGGTATATGTAGTAAACATTCATCAAAAAGCAAGCGCCTTTCTTAGGCCAGGGTCTGGGGACATAAAGACAATAACTTCTCTCTTCTAGGAACTTGCATTTTAAAAGTGGGCTATAATACCTACACAGAAAAGAAAATACAAAGTAATTTGGGTGAGAGCACTAGTACCTGGAGAATCAAGAAAGATCCCATGTAAACTGAAATTCTAAGCGGTAAGAAGAAAGCATAGTCCAAACACGGCAGACAACCAGTGAAAAGGACTGCCTTCAAATGCATTAGAAGCTGCATATAAATATGGCACAATACATTTTACCTCCTCTCAAGTTTGCTCAACATAGTTTCTGAATTTGTTATTTCAGAAAAGAATTAAATGTTGCTAAGAATTCTTTGCAGATAAGAAATGTGAAAAAGCAAGTGATAAAATAAATTTTTAAAATTTACGTTCAGCATTCTAACATTTTTGTAAATTAATAAAGAGAGGGTTTAAGAGCTTTGATTATACCATTCATTACTTTGAGGGAAAAAAAGGGGGAAGGATTCCTTCTAAGACTTAAGAGGTACCATTTCCCCAGCACCCAAACTGCATATGCCACTAAAAAAAATGCTAGGTGTTGTTTTCATGTTTTCAGATACAAATATTGTATCTGAAGTAACATTGTTATTTGAAGTAAATACTGTATTTTAAGTAAAAAGTAACATCAGTGACTACTTCCAAGGAAAAAAGGAATATTTAGTACTATTTAGGAGATCAATAAACCAATCCAAAAATTAAAAGAATTACCAATCACTAGCCATAGTTAATTAAGCTCAATTAAGTTTTTTTCTTCAGTATCAAAAGGACAATGAAATGGTTTTTAAAAATTGGATATATCTCTGAGGCCATTCTCCATGGGTTATCTTAGCTATATTTAGTTCCCAATGATTGTCCTTAAAAAAAAAAAACCCTAGTTTTTTAGTTTTCTATAACTTGAACTTCCATGATATTGTTGTCATTCTTTGAGAACACTTGCCAACTATTTTAAAGAAAATTCTTTTTTCCAACACAGTGCCCAGGAGCTTAGCATAGCACCTAGCACCTAACGGATACTTTAATGCTTACTGACTGGTATCCATTAATTTCTCTCTTTTGTTCCCTGTTTGTTCCCTTGGGTCCAGATGCTTGATTCCCACACAAGCTTTTTTTTTTAATGAAGCAAAATTAAAGACAAATTTCCTTATTTTGACATATTACCACTGGTTGAGTAAGTTTACAGTTTTTATCTTATCACAATGAACTTGCTATTTTTCATAAATTGAGTTTTTGAGAATATACAAACATGGAGGGGGGAGTGGGCATCAGATGAACTTCACTCAATCTGAAATAGACAAATGAGAGGTTGACCACACACACAATCATTTTCGAAGAAATAAACCAAATTCAACAAAGAAGCTGGGGGGAAGGGTGTAAGAGGTTGGATTAAGAGGAGAGACAATACCATCATAATAAATGTCTGGATCTTAAAACAGGGATTAAAATGTGAGTGAGTGCCTTAGATTGTCTCTTAGAAAACTGGGTAATTACCGAACAAATTGTAGTATATGAACATAATGGGATATTATTAAACCATAAGAAATAACAAAAGAAATTTCCAGAGACTGGGGCTCTCCACTCCACCACCTAGCTGGCCCTAGCACCACTCTTAAAGAAAAACAATTTTGAAAGACCTAAGATCTCTGATCAATTCAATGACCAACCATGCCTCCAAAGAACTGAAGATGAAACTTGTTATCCACCTCCCCCAAAAGAGAAGTAATCAACACAAGATGCAAAGATATACTGTTAGACATAGCCAAATTTGTTTTGTACAAATTTGTTTTGCCTATATTTACTTTTTAGAAGGGTTTTTATTCTCTTTCTCTTAATTTTTAATTGGAGGAGAGATGGTTATCAATAACGATGCCCAAAAAAGAGGGCCCCTGTAACATTTTTTTTTAATGGAAAGAAATTGACAAAGAATCACAGACAAGGACAGTTTTGAAAAGTAATGTGTAGAATTATATTATGTACTTTTTTAAGCAAATACTACAACAAATTCAGTTTTATATAAAATCTTTTTGTGTTATACTGTGTATATGGACATGTTGTTATTTGGCATATAAGAATTTAAAATAAGCAAGAAAATAATGAATTCCAAAGAACCATCCATGTTATAGATTTTTGTTATAAACCAGTGACTGAAATAAGAATCATAGGTTAGAGGTTACAGATTTTGTTATGGAGATTTTTATTGTTGTTATAAGGTTGATTCAATCTGTGTAAAATTTTTTAGAATGTCAAATTATAAACTTCTAGAACATACCATGCAAGTTATATAGGATAAAGGTAACTAAGAAGAAAGGTAATAAGGGGATGAAATTCAACACCATTAACAATGGATGGTAAAATGTGGTTACCATCAACAAGCAATGAAAAAGCTTTCAATAAGCTACTATTTGCCAAGCAAAGTGGAGGGCAGTGGAATACAAAGACAAAAATAAAACAGTCCCTACATTCAAGAAACTTACATTCTATCAAAGGAAACAATATGTCCATATGCAACTAAATACAAAATATATACAAAATAAGTATAAGGTAATTTAGGGTTAAGGAGAGAGAAATCAGGAAATGCATTAAGTAGAAGCAGACTTTGAACTGATCTCTGAAACACAACTATGAAAACTATTAATAACTACAAAAATCTCTCTTCAAAACCTAACACCATAGTTCATTTTCTAACCTCCTACAAATGAAAATTTCATAGATTAATCATGTACTAAAAATGTCTTTTGTCTGTTTATAAATTTATTTTTACTTTTGCCCTCTTTTCTCCTGTTATGGAAAATCTTGAAAAGTGAAGTACTGGTAAGTTTTTATTAAGCATTCAAAGCATAATTTCCAATGCTTCAATACAGTCCCTACTGAGCAGAAATATACACTTGAAACAAATTTATTTAGAACTAAAAGTAAAACATCTTGGTAGATTTTCTAACTCCATTATATTAGCTTAAACTTGCTTTTGTGACTGATTAAATTCCAACACTTATTAAATTTCTAGTATTTATATGGCAATATGCTAGGCACTGGGTAGGATATAAAGATAAATATGACAAAGTTTCTAATATTAAATGGAATTTGCAAAATAATAACTTATTTTTTTG
Source organism: Pseudochirops corinnae (assembly GCA_028646515.1). Taxonomy (NCBI): domain Eukaryota; kingdom Metazoa; phylum Chordata; class Mammalia; order Diprotodontia; family Pseudocheiridae; genus Pseudochirops; species Pseudochirops corinnae. Next base: position 95,293,046 of record CM053585.1, on the reverse strand, counting down.
TCTTAACCTATAATTTCATTGATGCAGGTAAGGAAATTTCCTCTTCCAATGAACATCTGTAACTAACCTGCCCTTTAATTTAAAGTGGTAAGCAAGTTGCCTGGAGCACAGAGAGATTAAATTCCTTTCCAGGATCACAATCAGTAGTGTCAGAGATAGTGAATGGCTGGCAAGCTCAGGACCTCCACAACAAAATGCTGCCTCTCAGAAAAGAAAAGATATATATACAAATAGCTATGATATAAGAACAATTAATTAAATGCAAAGAAAAAGATAAGGCAATATATCATCAGAAGTTTGAAGAAGAGTAATTTTTGGCTATGAGGTTGGGAATCATGAAACAGAAACAGCATTATCTCTAGAGTCAGAGCTACATTAAAATGCAAACTCAGAATGGCCCTAGTGATCTTAGCCAAGTCATTTAACCTCCCTGATCCTCAGTTTTCTCATTTATAAAATAAGGGAGTTGAACTAAGATGGTCTGGTCTCTGAGGTCTCTTCAAAAGTTAAAGCTGTGATATCATAAAGGCTTCAAGAAGGAGGCAGAAGGTGAGTTGGGCCCAGAACGGAGATGGGGACTTTTAACAGATGAACATGGGAGATGAAGGGAGTCTCTCTCAGGCATGGAGTACTACCTAATCAAAGACAGAGAGATAGGCAAGGTCTGGAAAAGAACAAGAGGCAAAAAGTAGTATGATTTGATTGGTACATACAGTACATGAAGAGCTGATAAGGCTGGAAAGGCAGGTTATATATAGTAGGAGCATAAAGCCATGAATGGCACAATACATAGTTGAAACATTATTCCTTAGCAATGGAGCATGACTGAAGAAGATTTCTTAATAAAGGAGCCCAGAGCAGCATTATAGGAAAATAACTGTAACAGTAATCAATCTAGCAGATACTTAGCCCTTAGTAACTTAGGGCTAAGTACGGAAGGTGTGAGCTCTTCTCCTGCTGCTGATGTGGCAGGAGGGGGTTGGCTAAGACAGGAGGCCAGCGTGTGTATATAAAAGAAGAGTTCTAGAGACAGAGAGACAGAACCAGGAATGTTCCTCCTAGTGGCTCCTGGTGGAGGAAGAATCCTAGAGACTGAAGCCAGCTGAGAGAGAAGAGAGAAGAGAGAAGAGAGAGGAGAGAGAGACAGAGAGAGAGAGAGAGAGAGGAGAGAGAGAGGAGAGGGAAAGAGAGAGAGAGAGAGAGAGAGAGAGAGAGAGAGAGTGTGTGTGTTTCTCTCCCAGCATCTGGAAGCTGAGAACTGAGCTGGAGTTTTCCTGAGACCAGAATCTGCCTGGAAGGCCGCCTGGAAGGCTGAGATTCCTTCTGGGTCCTACAGCCAGCTGAACTGCTGGAGGACTGAAGAAGCGTGACCGGGATAAGCCTTTGTTGGTTTGTGGCTTGGTGGATCCTTGAGTTCTCGGCAAGAGAAGTGGTGAAGGATTTGAGATGTGCTGGACCCTATGAACTTTAGTGTGTGCCAGGGACTGCCCTGAGGACTGGACAAGGACTTGGGAGCTGTCTACCTCTGAGGACTAGACGAGAACCTGGGAGCTGTCTGCCCCTGAATCCAGGTGACTGGTGGATTCAGGTAGGAGCTGGGGCCATGGAAGTTGATCCAAGGAATCAGAGAGACCATCCCAAGTCAAGATGATGAAAAGGCCTCTACTTGGATGAAACTGAGGTTTGCTGGACACCTAGGGGTGGACGGATTGTGTGGTTGTCTAATGACTGTATTTAGTGACTGCTAGATAAGTGACTGATTGAGTTGATCTATGATTGTCCCATGAGTGGAAGATTGATTATTGTATTATGAATTGATTGAATGATTAAGTATTGATTATTGTACTCTGAGATGACTGAATGATTAAGTAAGGATGGTTTCCTCCTTGGGGAAACCAGATGATTATTCTTTTGTTCTTTGTTCTAAATATTGTGGCCACTGTAGTGAAAACTGTGTGACCATTCCAATATTAAGCTGCTGTGCACACTATATTGTGATTTTTCTGTGATAAGATATAACGTTGTGAATATTATATTGTGATTTGTTGTCAATGTTTGCCTTGATTTATAATGGAATAAATACTATTCTGTGTAATCTGATGAACCTTAAAAGGTGTTCACAGTAGCATTCTTTTGGGAATCTACTGGTGCATGGCCTTACAATAACCTAAGTATCAGTTTGAAGGATAGACTGAAGAAAAGTGAGAAGTAAAAGGAGAAATACTGATTAAAAGGCTTTCAAAACAAATCATACAGGTGAGAAGTTACAGTCTGCCCTATGGTGGTTAAAGTGGTAGCACAAAGGAGGATACAGCTATGAAAATAGAATTCCCAGGACTAAGCAACTGATTGGATGTTAGGAGAGAGAAAAAGAGTGAAAGATAAGGTCCAAGATCACATGTCTGGAAGACAAGGAAGACACTATCAAAAGATGGAAGAAACAAAAACTGAGGAGTTGGGAAAGGGAAGCAAGGAGATGAAGATAATGGATTGAGATTAGAACAGGTTGAAGTTTAGGCAACAGCGGCACATTAAAATGCAGGTATCCAATCAATCAATAAGCATTTATTATTAAGCATCTGTGTTCCATACACAGTGCCCAACACCAAACAAAAAGACAAAAATTAAACCCTGCCCAATCAAAGAGATTACAATTATGCTGGATGAACAAGGTGCATAAATTCATGTGCACACATATACACAAGCTAATAGAGGGAAACACACACTAGCAATTGGAACGTTCAGAAAAAATAGACAGGAACATGGAACACGATAGATGGAAATATAGATGAGAGTCATCTGCATAAATATGATCAACAAAGTAATGCGGTTGAGGGCAGAGTGAATAAGATTGCAATAAGAGTATAGAAATAGGAGAAAAGAGGGTCAATGACAGAATCTCACAGGAAAACCCCATTTAAGAAGCGGGACGAAATGAAAAGTCAGAAAAAGAGACCAAGAGGGAATAGTGGGAAAGCAAGAAAATCATGAGAGTAGTATTACAGAAGTCAAGGGTAAAGAACATCAGAAAAGAAAGGATAGACAATAGTACTAAATGCTGTAAAGGGGTGAAGAAGGGTGAAGGCAGAAAGACTACTGGATTTTGCAATAAGGAGTACACTGGGGCCCTTACAGAGAATAGTCTTAAAGTTTTAAAAACTGAAGCCAAATTGCAAGAGGTTGAAGAGTGAATGGATGGCAAAAAGCAGAGGCAATGAATGTAAAATACTCTTTCTTTAAGGTTTTCACTAAAGGATAAGACAGAGGATAATCATTTGAAGGAATAACAGATTCAAGGTGTTTTTGTTTGGTTTTTGTTTCTTTTTTTAAAGAATAAAAGAGATTTGTCCATATTTGCAAAGCAAATATTAAAGGGGGAAAAAAACAGTTGAAAGAAGGATATTATAGATCAAAGATAGAGCAAAAGTCCCAATTGAAACAGGATGACACAACAGGGTAGAGGCAGAAGGTGAAGCCTGGGCAAGAAGGGGTATGACCTCCTCTGAAAGTATAGGAAAGGGGGGCGGCTAGGTGGTGCAGTGAATAGAGCATCAACCCTGGAGTCAGGAAGACCTGAGTTCAAATCCGGCCTCAAACACTTAACACAAAAGCTAGCTGTGTGACCTTGGGCAAGTCACTTAACCCCAACTGCCCTCCAAAAAGCAAAAAAAAAGGAAAAAAAAAGAAAGTATAGGAAAGAATATGAGGATGGAGAAAACACACAGAGGTTAAGAATAAAAGAGTTGAAAGAGGTAAGTAAGAATAGCTTAAATCTTCTCAATAAAGTAGAAGGTAGGGTTATCTGAAGACAACGAGAAGGTAAAGACTGAATTAATGGTTTAAAGAGAGAAGTGCCTTGAAGTAGTAGGTACCTAATAAATGTTTGTTGAATTTAAGGAACAAACTGGGGAGAGCCACTGTAAGAATTGTGACAAGAAGATATTAACAAATTAATTTAAAAAGCATTGGCATTTATCAAGGAGGGACCAGTTGAGGTGATAGTAAAAAATTTTGGTAGATGAAATCAGCATGGTTTTTTTTTTTTAACTTCCTCTAACTGTACCCCATATCCAGAGAATGAAGAGAAGCAGAAGGGGAAAAGTATTATCCAGTTTTGGAGATTAGTTAAGAGGAACAGTGTCAAGTAAAGAATTAAAGGAGCCTTTCATGTAATAGGCCTCCAATAAGACTGGTTAATGGGGTGGGGGGACCTCCACAAGGCTAGCAAAACCATAATAGGGAAAAAATAAGGATACAAATGTCACAATTAAGATGAACAGACAGGAGAGGTAAAGTTGGAGAGAGAGGTATATGGACTGTTTGCGATCAAAGAGGGAATTTCTTATAGCAAGATTTTTCATCTAAATATACTAAAGCAGGCACTATTTCATTCTCAAGAGTAGTTCTACTTTCAGCTGTAACCCAAGATTACAGCATAAAACTTTTTTAGAAAGAACATGTCTCAATCATAAATCTCAAAGTGAATGTGAGGTTTCAAAACTTTCAGAAACACTAAAACATCTTGTACCATATTTTGAAGTACTTTGAAAGCTAGGTTTGTACTCAACAAACTGTAAGATGCTTTCAAAGTTGCAAAACACATTTCTAATGAAAATGATGAAGAAGAGTAAGTAGAAAAATAAAAAAATGTTACAGAACAGTAGTAAAAGGTTTAGGTGAATAACTAAAGGAAGATTCAATCTAAAGTTTGTTCATTATTTATCTT
>CM053585.1:95270753-95287820 GCA_028646515.1 Pseudochirops corinnae | reverse complement strand
GCAGAAAGCAGGATTTTAACTGAAGGAACCTGAAGGAAGACAGAAGGCAGGAGACAGAGATGAGGAGGGAGAGAATTCTAAGGCATAGTGGAAAGACAGTGAAAATGCAGTGAAGAAATGGAGTGTTTTGTGTAAGGAATAAGAAGGAGGTCAGTGTTACTGTATCAAAAGATATGTGAAATGAAAGTAAGGTAGACTGGAATGATAGTAAGGGGTCGAGATCAATCTGATAGCTGAGTGGAGTAGGGAGAGACTTGAGGCAGGGAAACCAAACAGTAGGTCATTGCAATAGTGCCAGCATGAGGTGATGAGGACATGGGAGAGGATAGTGGCAATGTCAGAGGAGAGAAGTAGGGCACATATGAGAGACATTATGGAGGTAAAATTGACAAGATGTGATGACAGATTAAATATGCGGGGAGAGAGAGATTTGAGAGTGGAGTCCTTAGTTTGCAAGCCTGGGTGGCTAGGAGGATGGTGGTGGCCAGTAGACAAAATTCTGAAGATGGTTACCCTGATACTCTGCATAGCATCCTTTTTAATTTTTGTTTTTATAATGACTTCACCATGGTTGTTGAGTCCAGCACATATGGATGCCTACTGGGGTCAACTTCTGACTAGCCTGGCCAGCAGTCACTTTTGTAGTGTGTAGATGTATAGATCAGAAATATCCTTCCCTGGGGCAGTTAGGTGGCTCAGTGAATAGAGCAGTGGCCCTGGAGTCAGGAGGACCTGAGTTCAAATGCGACTGCAGACACTTAATATTTACTAGCTGTGTGACCTTGGGCAAGTCACTTAACACCAATTGCCCTGCCTTCCCCCATCCAAAAAGAGAAAGCAAAAAAAAGAAATATCCTTCCCTGCAACCCAAGATATGAAGCTGATGCTCATTGCTAGGATCCTAGGATTAAATGTGGCATAGCTAGATTGGCCATGCTGGGCTGTATCCCACTCAAGATTCTTTCAAAGCATAAGAAACAAGAAACAATGGCAATAATGAGATTTCTGTGGGGATTAGATCAAGAACAGTAGTGGGAGCAGAATGAATGCTGTGATGTAGACCAGGTATTTCACTTTGCAAAGTTGAAGAATTTGTCAATCGGCATGTTATCTCTTAGCTTTTCAGAAGCTCTGAGGGATGAATACTATGATGTTTTCTGCAGAAACTATTCTTGAAGAAGCCAGCCTTGTGGATGGCAGTCTTGCCTCAGTCATTGTGGAGATCCTACTGGTGATCTTTCCTGCCATGGCTACCCTTTTTCATGGATGGAGGTAGCCAGAAGCTACTCTTATTGCTGTCAAGGTGTTATCAGAGCTCCCAGTTCCATGATGCTTGGTAGCCACCCTAAAATTACTTTTCAGATTTTGAAGAACACTTCATAGTCTCATCTCACTGAATTCGTGAGCCCAAATCCCACGGAAGTCAACTCTGGGCTGCTGTGGTTAGCATTGTTCAGCTCAAGATTCTTCCTCCACAGGTTTTACTTCAGGTGGGGGTCCTTTTTTCTGGCTGGTGACATCAGAGATACTCCTTCCCCAAATCAAGGGTCTGGCTAGTGGAGTCCACACTCTTACCAATGGATCATGACCTCCTTTGCCAATAGTAAATAAGCATTTATTAAGTACCTATTATGTGTCAGACACTGTGCTAAGTACTAGGAATACAATCAATCCTTTCCTTCCTGTGGCTTCATTATCTGCCCTTTTTGCTCTACACTGTACCTTATCCGTATGTCTTTATGGTTATTTATTTATGTTGCAGATCACAGGATCTTAGAGATGGAAAACACCTTAGAAATATAGGCTCTCCATTTTACAGTTGAAGAAATCAAGACCTAGAGGATTGTGTTTTGCCCAAGGTTGTGCAACTAGTAAGTGGAAAAGCTGGAATCTAAATCCAGTTCCTCTGAGTCTTTTGGCTCCAGATACTTAGTGCAACTTGGAGTAGGGGCTTAGTATTACATGCCCACTGAAAATACCTGTCTAAAATTAGAGGCCACTAGACAGGAACTGTCTGTATCTACTTGTCTTTTATGTTCTTTCTGTAGGAGCATGAAAACAAGTGCTGGCATTTAATGAAAATGAGAAATCATCATGATAAAGAAACATGGGGGTGGAAATTGCAGCAGAGCTTGAGGACTGGTGCTATTGTCAGGCAATTGGGAAGCTATAATTTCCTGTCTCCTGTGTCATTGAATGCTCACCTCACTCCAACTTGGCATTTGAAGTTCATTACATTTTGTGGGTGGCTCAGTAACTTCAGAGAACCCTAGGATGTGATAAAATGAATCAGGGTCATGTCTATAATTGGAGAAAATTTGGGTGGAGAAATATATAGGATGTAGTTGTTTAAGTGACTAACTGTGGGACCTTGGAAAAGGTTCTTAACTTCTCAGTGCTGGGCATTCATTAGATAAAAACTTCCCTCCTTCAAGTTACTAGTGTGGAGATAAGAGGTCCCACGCAGCAGTGTTGGAATCTATTGAAAAGGGTCAAAATTTCAGATCGGCAGCAAAGGATCATAGGATTTGGTCTTAAAAGGAACCTTAGAAATCATCTAGCTAAAATTTCTCATTTTAAATGTAAGGAACTAATGTCTAGAAACACGATGCAACTTTCCTTAGATCACAGGGGAAATAAATGACAGAGATAGGGTTGAGACCCTGGTCTTCTATTTCTCAGTCCAATGCTCTTTCCAGAGGTAGAAGCAACCTGTGTTTGGGCTGCTCTATGGGATTATATTGACTTGGCTGAGTGAAAAGGCAGGGATAGGGTCCATATTGCACCCTCTAGCATCATTATCTGTTTGACATGACAATACTGGAACAACCACAAATGGTTAATAATAAATAGCTAATGTAGCAGGAGGTTGACCGGGATCCCTCTGAGTCTCCCTAAGCCTACCTGAAGAAATTTCAGGGTGTTAAGGGCAGTTCATAGACACAACAAAATGTGAGGCCTCATTCATATCAGAATCTGAAGTGACTCATCAGACTTTGATAGGCCATTGTAGAGATATTATAAAGGAGTGTTTATATTTTAGGATACTTTACTGTTTGGGCAGCTAGAAGGCACAGTGGATAGAGTGCCAGGCCTAGAGTCAGGAAGATGAGTCTTCCTGAGTTCAAATCTGGCCTCAGACATATTTACTAGCTGTGTTACTCCAGGCAAGTCACTTAACCCTGATTATCTCATCTATAGAATGAGCTGGAAAGGGAAATGGCAAACCACTCCAGTATCTTTGCCAAGAAAATTACAAATGGGGTCACAAAGAGTCAGACACAACTGAAAAACAACAAATACCTTATTCCTTTGGGAGACGAAGTTGTAGATAACTTGATGGAATTATAGATTGGTTAGCCTTTGGATCTTCTCTCTGAGAACAACCATTCCTGATAGTTGAGAGAAGAGCCTGCTTTGGAGGAAGAATCCAGATCCTAAAAGGGAATCTGTCTTCACCTTTCTCCTTCTGCCTCTTCTAGGGTAAAGGAAGGGTAGGGAGGAGAGGTGATATAAGGAGGAATACAGTGATGGTGGTTGTGGTGATGGTGAAAGAATGTGTCCTATATATGCACCTCTCTTCTAGAGTACAATTATCCCTTCCACATCACAACTTTTCCCCATCATCATTTTACTATATCATGGGTCAACATAAGACAATAAATGGGAATTTGGGGGAGTTTTGTGGAAACCACAGATGACATGTGAAGGCCAGCACATGACACAGAGCCTATGACCAAATACTTAACCCAAATTTATAATAAGTTACTGTAAACACCCTACAGAAGACAAAGAAAAAAAACAGACTTCTCTGGTATGAAGGGAAGGTCAAAAAATTTTATGTGGATTTTCCAGAAGCTGGGGGCTCTGCGTCCCCGACTCTGGCTATGTGGAAGGGATAATTGTACTCTATGATTCTATTTGATCTTCTTTCTCATTGTTGTTGTATGCATCTGTGGGAGAGTGCACTTCAGGTTTATGGGAGGAATTTTTTTTATCATTGTTCTTAATGCTATTCTATTTCAATAAATCCCTTTGCTTTGAACTACTTGTATCAGCTGGCTGATTACTAAAGGTGAGTAAACCTATGAGGGCATATAAACTATAGCTTTATGAGCATCAAGCCACTGAGTACTTTGAACCTGGGGTGGTTATCACCTTGGGAACTCAATCTCAGAATGTGAGAGGTAGTGGGTGAGATGGGGATGGGGTGAATAGCAAAAATGGTGTTTTTTCAATAATGGCCATCTTACAATTGTCATTTATTTCAGGTTCAACGTAGGTGCCATACTCATATATTCTTTGAGTGGCCCACGGCTCTTTTGTGAGCCCCAGTGAGGACAAAATTCCTTCTGAGCACCAGGCAGGTTCCATCTGTGGTCAGTCAAAACTTCCTCAGGATCTGCCTTATTTGAATGCTTCCATTGAGTTTTGGGCCTGCCTTTTCTCTGCCCAGGCACTATCCATGCAGCTGATAATAACCCATCTTAATTTTCCAATTCTGGGTTAACTCTACCAAGGATAATCTATCTGGACTCTGCTCAATAATTAACCTACTTCCATCCCATCACACCCACCCCATCCTAATGACTCTGAATGTCAGAGAAGGAAATGTCAAACCACTTCAGTATCTTTGCCAAGAAAACCCCAAATGGGGTCATGCAGAATTGGGCAGGACTGAAACAACTCAATAGCTAATTAATTTAGAGCTGGAAGGAGCTTTGAAGATCACCTAGTCCAATCCCTTCATTTCACAGACGAAGGAACTGAGTTTCAGAAAAGTTAAATCACTCAGGGTTATATAGAAAGTCAATAGCAAAGTGGTCATTTGAAGGCAGGTCCTCCAGTGCTAAAGCCAGGATTTAATCCACTGTATCACCCTACCTTTCTTTAAGAGAGCTCATCAATTCCAACTTTTTAGATGTTTGACATGCACTTGGTCATGTACATATCATTGACAGACTCAAATATTAGATTTAGAATGAAGACAACTTGAAGGGTCTTAGGAGAAAGTCTCTGTCTACCTTCATTCTCTTTGGCTGCATTGAGGATTATATTAGATAGAACCTTTGTTCTGTTCCAACCCCATTTGGGGCATTGTTTTTAGTTCTGGGCACTACATTTTAGGAAGGACATTGACAAATTGGAATGTATCTATAGTAGGGTGATAGGATATCAGAGGACTGGAGACTTTGCCATATGGGAATTGTGAATGAGTAGCCTAGAGGAGATGGATTTCACTCATTCAACTTAAAACAAAACAAAATAACATTACTAAGAGTCTTCCATGGGGAGAACACTGTTACGCATTTAGTGAGATGTAAAGTTCAGATAATACCTTAGAGTCTAACACAGGGGTGGGGAACCTGTGGCCTTGAGGCCACATGTGGTGTGACTAAACCCAAACTTCACAGTACAAATTCCCTTAATAAAAGGATTTCTTCTATAAAACTTGAACTCAATCAAAAGGCCACATTTAAGGACCTAGATGGCCACATGTGGCCTTGAGGTAGCAGGTTCCCCACCCTTGATCCAGTACATGAATGTTCAACATATCTGAAGAACTTTCATGAAAAAGAGGGATTAGAATTATTCTGTGTAGCTCTAGGGGACAGAACTAAGATCAGTGGGTTAAAGTCCTAGAGAGGCTGATTTCTACTTGGTGTAAGGAAGAACTTTTCTATAATGTGAGGATTTTGACAATGTAATGGAGTGCCTCAGGAAGTAGGGAATTTCCTCTTGCTGGAGGTCATAGGCTGATAAATTTAGAGCCAGAAGGCCTCCAACCCCTTGAGGAAATTATGGTTTAGGGAGATTAAGTGACAGCCCACCATTGCCCAGATAGTAAGCAACTGAAGCAGGAATTCTGACTCAAGTTTGGGCTCTTACTACTGTCCCACTGTCTCTTCAAAGATGTGCCAGTAGAGACTTTATTACTGCTTGATGTAGTTGTAAAGGGATTCCTAGGGGTGGCTTGGAGATTGTACCAGAGGATCTCTGAGGGTCTCTTCCATCTCTAAGAGTCTATAAATTTTTGAGATGTGTCAGACTGACGTATATCATAGTTCATAGGTCATAAGATTTAGATCTGGAAGGGAGTTTTATCTTATTACCTCAATCTTAGCCTAATTACTTTATTAGCTCCACTTCTCATATAGCAGAGAAGAGAATGCTTTCTTTCCGGACTTTGTCTTCTTAAATGCAATTCTGCTTCCTCATGAAGCACATCAGGGAGTGACTCCTCAGAGTCTAAATGCAATGATGTCATCGTTCTTGATGATGAAGATAGATTGTTTTAGAAAGCCTACATGTTTTATACAGGGGTGTGATAAAGACCTGCAGCCAGGTTGGAAATTATGTGGTGTCTGCCTTGGGGCCTTTCCCTAAGTAGAGGATCTGAGAAGAGCTCTCCAGTGTCCACCCTCTACCCTCTCAAATCAGAAGAAGGGAAGGGTCCATGGGTCAGGGGCTTAGAAATTACCCAATGTCCTTCTCAGTTTCTAGACAAGGAAAGCAAGGTCCAAGGAAGAGCAGAATCTTGCTCAAGGTCATACAAGAGCCAGAATTCAGATCTGAGTCCCTTGGCTTTGCTTAGCTTCAGGATCCTGAAAAAAAATCACCAACTCACTGAGCTTTAATTTCTTCTTGTTTATTTGTCGTTCTTCATCCTTCATTTTTAAAGAACCAATGGCATCAAGGGTGATGTCTTGACTTGTGCATGAATTGTATTTATGTGAGGCAGAGTTTCACAAAGTTGTCAATTTCATTCTTTCTTTCAGAGTCATTGAAGTCCAGTGGCAGGACAAAAGTCAAGATGATGGCCCAGGATGCAATGGATGCTCTTGGTGTCTTAGATATCTGACCAAGCTTTAAGTGCCCCACAGCACCTGCTTAAGCTGCATTCATGGCCTTTGGAACAAACAGTTCTCATCTGCCCATTGTGCTGGGGAGAGTCTTCACATGCTTGGGGTAGACATCCCTCTAACTCACCCACATGAGGACAGCCATACTAATAATGACTAACTTGAAGGGTTGTGAGGAAAGTGTTTCCCAGCTGGCTGCTCTTTTGGATTTTACCATTGTCTCCAAACTCATCTTCTTGGAGGATCAAATCACCTTAGCAAGTCATACCTTCTCAGTAGTCCCTGCCCCATGGGCCCTTCCTTTCTTCTGATTTGAGAGAGTGGAGGGTGGACATTGGAGAGCTCCTCTCAGATCCTCTACTTAAGGAGTTCCCAAGGTAGACACTACATAATTTTCCATCTGGCTGCAGGACTTTATCATGTCCCTGTATAAAACATGTAGGTATCCTATAACAATTTATCTTCAACATTCATCAAGGACAGTGACACCACTACATTTGGACTCTGAGGACTCACTCCCTGATGTGCTTTATGAGGAAGCAGAACTGCATTTAAGGAGACCAAGTCTGGAAGGATTGGGCCCAGACCAAGTACACATGGATAGAATCTGTTCTAGCAGTGACAAAATCTTGAAAACATTGAGGAATTACTTTCTAAGACATCTTACCAAAAGAAAGATCAAAAGAGAATGGGAAAAAGCTCTTAACAGTAATACTAACCCCAAAAAACGATTGATGAGATATTAAATTATTGACTCATATGCCTTCTTTCTGATTTTTATAAAATTTTTATAAGAATTATTTCCACATGTAATAAAAATATTTTTGATGAAAATATGACAAAAGAACGTGCTGATTTTTGCAAGTGACTTTCTGCAACAAATGATATCTTTATACCACATAACTAACTGAAAGGTGCAAGGAATATATGGTCATAAGATATATATGTTAATTATTTGTTGATTACCATAGAGCATTTGAGTTTTTAGAGCAAAAGTCAGCCTTTTACCCTGTTCTCCATACAGAAGTCTCTGATGCATACATTAAATTCATACCAAATTTTTTGATAAATATAACCAGAGAGAAAATTCTGCTTGATGACTCTGATTATTAGCATCATGATATGAAAAGAAGGGAGATGTGTGATCAGTAAGGTCTTTACTGATGTTATGGAAGAGATTCTTTCATTTCCAAATGAAAGAAGGATTCCCTATCGATAGTGAAAGGCTTCTGCTTTAATAGATACTCCTATTTTTAGAAGAACTTGTGCTGATTGTATTAGGTCCCAGAGCATGACAGAACCTTCTAAAGGAGGTCTAATAATTCATATAAGAAAATCCAGTTGGATGAAGAAGTATCACTTGTTCAGAATATGACTTGCAGTTGGTTAACCAGTCAGTCTATTGTGTTAGTAAATGATCCCTGTGGAGCTGCAGCCTGGCAGTTCTTGCCCACAGAGTCCTTGGCACTGTCAAAAGGTTTAATGTGATTTCTCCAGTGGAAATGACATTAAAGAAGAGGCATTGCCAGTCTGCTTTGCTGCTGTACTCTAGGGTCCATGGGAACTTTCCATCTAACTTGCAGCTGAAATACCCCAGTAAAATGTGAGTGCCTTGAATGCAGAGGCTGCTGACTCTGCAGTTTGCAGGCACAAAGCTTAGCACAGTTCTGTGCACATAGTGAGTGTTTAATACAAGCTTCGTCCATTCTCTCAATGCTCATGTTCTCTGGGGATGGCATTGACCTGCAAACTGCCGTCTCTCCTGAGGTCTTTCCTCTCTACAGAGCTATTCCATAAGCCTCAACAAGCATCTCTGATAAATTGTGTTCTACTGTCACCTTCTGGTAATATCAGTAAACTGCAGCAGCTGTTACTGGGATGCCAACTCTGACCCCAAGACTCTAGCGAGCAATAAAGTCTAGATACGAACCCATGTGGGCAGCTAGGTAGCAGAGTGGATAGAGTGCTGGTCCTGGGCAAGGGTAAACTGGAGAGTAAAACAGCTGTCAAGTACTTCAATGCTCCTTTTAATACCTGGGTCAATCTGACAATAAGATAAAGAAAAATGGTAAGAACCTGCTACATTTGCTGAAGTGCACACATATCCTTGTTGTATCTTTTGTTTTGACATGAAAAAAATTATGATTATAATTTATAATTACAATTGTAAATTATAATTTGGATGATGATATAGATTTAGAGCTAGAAGGTCCTTAGAATCCAGAATTCCAGGCAAACCCTCTTATTCGATGGTGACACTGAGGCCTAGAGGCTGAGTGATTTGATAATAATCCAGAAGTAATCACTGGGAGAGCTGGGAGTCAGAACCTAGGTCCTCTTAGTCCAAAGTCTTTCCCATTAAACTACACTGTGCCTCCCCTCCCTTCTCCCCCCCCCCCCCATTAGGTGAATTCTCTGAGCATGAGCTGTGTCTCTCTCTCTCGTATCCATAAATATACTTATCCTATCCTTAGACACCAATCTATTAACTCCTCTACCCCTCCCTATTGCTCAACGTTCATCCTTGTACCTAATGGCACACCATGCTCTTCCCACCCATCTGTAGCTCCAGTCCCTCTGCCCCTAGACACTGATTGGCAGTCCTGCCCCCCAAATCCATTAAAGACTAAAGCCTGATCCCCTCTGAACAGACTCTAACCAGAATAGCTCTCCATTTCAATCTGTCAATCAAGATAATAATTTTCTATTGCTTTCTTCCATTCTTTGTCTCTTTTCCCTTTACATCAATGTCTTTCTCTCCAAAACCTTGTATCAGTGATTTTGTCTCTTAATGTGTATTTTAACCTCCTGACCTATACTAGAAGGCTGTGTAGGTAAGAGAGCATGATTGAGCACTGACGAGCTACTGCTAAGGCTGGTTAGGCCCAGGCCCTAAGAATCTTGGGACATGTGTCAGGGATACTAGTAAAACAGCTTCACCTTTGCCTATGGAGATTCAGAAAAAAAGCAGGGGTCGTGAGCACAGGACTCAAATATCATCCTGGGGAGTAGCCATGGACATTTTGTTCAACTTTCACTTATAGATACTCACCCATTGGAAGTCCCAAAGAAGTGTTAGGAATATGAGGATGGAATTCAATGGACCACAGCTAGATACCACATTCCTTGATTTCTCTTCCCACTCCTCACCCTTATTCAGGGTACATGCTGATCCTAGAGGAGGACAGAAAGCTCTCTGTTTGAGCCCTGAAAGAATGAAAGGGGAAACAGAGTCAGTAATGGGTGCATGAGTATATTTCTTTCTTCTTTTTTTTTTCATCCCTAAATTCAATATTACACAAGTGATTTTGCTTTAAGGTGCTTAATAACAAACAACAAAAGTCTTGGGATGTGTAAATACAGTAATCCCAAATTGTGTGCAGAGAACGTGTGAAACATTGTCTAGAGCAAAACATGTTCAGTTATTAATGTTCAAATGGATATGAACATGGGATCTGCTCTCAGAATCCCTTTAAACAATGGGAACATCTTTAAGGAGACTTAAGTAGTTTGCATGCATTTCTGCATTTATTCTAATCCCAGATTGAATAACAAACATAAGTAAAATCAGATTTACCATTAGGGTGACACAAGATAACTATCTGTACTGAAATCCTAGTCCTTAAAGAGGTTCCTGACTTCTGACTCACAACATAATAGATTCACATCTTTGTTTCACAAACTTCTCTACTTTTGTCTAATTATACTCCAATTATTCTGAAAGAAGGAGATACTTCAGGAACTGCACATAACAAGTTCAAGCCCTCATTTTAACTCTTACTTAGGCCATAGAATGACTACAAATTCAGATTGAAAAAGCAAGATCTTACCCACTTGCAGGTTATTACAGTAATTTAGATGCCTTAGTATTAATTTAAAAACCAATAGATTCAGTATTGCAATGGCAAACTCCCACTTTGTTTACCCTGATGATAGAACTTTTCCATGAGAGTTATAAACAGGGACATAGTTTTAACATCATCAAAATTGGTCCTCAGGCCTACACCACTGTAAGTAGCCCAGCATATGAAACCAGGTGGACAGATTTCTTGTATGGGAAAATTAATTAAGAGTCCAATCTTAGCTTTCCCAAGGTAACCTCCCTACCTTATTTCCAGGAACAGATATTCATTAGTCTTAGATCTCAGATGTTGCTTCCATTGAGCTGCTGACTGCTGATGTTTTTCTGAAAGCACCTATTGAAGGACAGTCCAAGGACACAACAAACCTGAGAACGAAACTCCAAAACGAAAATTCGGGGTCCCTAAAAAGTTTTCTCCTTAGACAATAATCTCACTAATCACAGTGGGTCTGGATAAAATAGTTATTAATACCATCAAATGACTGCAATAAGTTAGCTTACAAATAAAATTTAGTAGGTCTTCTAAAAATCACACTAAAGATTTTCACTTAAACATGCACTCGAAAGATTTTTCCATAAACATTTCTTCCTAAGAGTATTTATCTTTCTTAAAAACAGCTCAAAATTTATCCTAATGTTAAAAGGATAATCACTAAAATTTCCTAAAGTAAATTAGTTGGAAACCTCTAAACCGACAAATCTCTCTCATTCAACCTTAAAGCAAAAATAAGTCTGTAAAATTGCTGATGTGAGTATATTTCTTGAAGAACTATTTCATTTTTGTTTTTCTATCTCCAGCTTCTAACACAGGGCCTGGGACAAACCAACAATCAACACTCCCTTATTATATACCAGCCCTTATCTTCAAGGACCTTGATTTCTATCAAGGGAGACAATATGTATATTACACACACACACACACACACACACACACACACACACACACACACACACAGATAATTTGGGGACTGAGTCTATCAAAAAAAAATTTAGTATTTTATTTTTCCCCAGTTACATGTAAAAACAATTCCCAACATTCATTTTTAAAACTTCAAGTTCCAAATTCTTTTCCTTTTGTCCTCTCCCACATCCCTATTGAGAAGGCAAGCAATTTGATATAGGTTATACATGTTAAGTCATGCAAAACATTTCCATAATAAGTCATGTTGTGAAAGAAAACATAGATTAAAAAAAAACCCTCAAGAAAAACAAGGAAAGTTAAAAAAAAAGTATGTTTCATTCTGTATTCAGACAGCATCAGTTCTTTCTCTGGGGATGGATAACATTTTTTCATCATGAGTCCTTCAGCATTGTCTTGGATTGTTGTATTGCAGAGAATAGCTAAGTCATTCACAGCTGATCATCTTACAATGTTGCTGTTACTTTGTACACAGTACGTTTCATTTTGCATCAGCTCATGCAAATATTTCCAGGTTGCATCCCGTTCATCATTTTCCATAGCACAATAGTATTCCATCATAATCACATACCACAAGGTGTTTAGCCTTTTGGGGGCCAAGACTCTTAAAGTTGAGGGGATCTAGGAAGGCTTCATGTAGCAGGTGGCCCCTGAACTGAGTTTTAAAGAAAAAAAAGATACTCACATATAAGGCACTTCATAAATGCTCATGAATTGAAGTGAAAATGTAGTCTCCTTCAAGACTTATGGTTAGTAGCCCTTGGAAAAGAGATCACAGGTTCAGAGACTGTCCCTCATTCACATGCCCCAGGGCCTCCCATCTTCAGGTTAAATCCCTACCCAAACTCTTGACTTGCTACTTGGGGGCTCTTCTACTACGGCATCTCCATAGTTCTATGGCCAGGAGCAGGGGGAAGAGGAGAATCCTGGTTAGTGCTGGTGCCTCAATCTTCAGGCTGGTGACCCACACACCCCTTAACAGTCCTGAGGCTGGAAGAATCCTCTTAGAATGTCTGGAAGCTCCCAGTCTCTGGCAGGCTCCTGTTCTTGGGCCAGGGTTTCCCAACAGTCAGCTAAATCCATCCTTTCACCTACATAAGGAGCTATTTGTACAGACGGTTCAGTGAACATTAATCCCAGGGCCCCTGGGGGTGGGGGTGGGGGTGGAAGAGAGACTTTTAAAGGGAGGCAAATTAGGGAAATAGAGAGGACAGTGAACTGGGAAAACTAGAAAACACTACAATCAGGCCCTTGCAAAGGCAGGTGGGGGAGGGGACCAGTGATAAGACCAGAGTTGATTCCATGGACTCCTCCAGCCCTGCTCCCCCAGATCTGGGTATAAGACCTCTGTCCCTGGATCTACTGGCTTATAATATCTCCTTCTGAAAAAGAAGTTCTGCACTCTGAGAAGAATCCTCTCTTCTCTCATAAGACTTTGTAATGATTAACATTATCGGCCCAGGACATTTACCTCTTATTGTCTGGTCATTCATTATCAGCTCCAAGGTCATGCCATTAAGCCTAAGAGTGGGGTTAGGTTCCACTTTAAAAGACCACAAAGCCCCCAAAGGAAAGGCACAGGAGAACCCTAGTTCAATCACTCAGTAGTTTTGTGACTGGTCAAGCAGTGGGATCTCTCCAGATCTCAGATGTTATTAAAGTTATCACAGTCCAAGAGAAGGAGCACCAGCTCTGGAGTCAGAGGAACTTTGTTCAAACCCAGCCTCTGACAATAACTGCATGTGTGACTTTGGCCCAGCCATGCCATCTCTATGGGTCTCAGTTTACTCCTCTGTAAAATGAAGGCGATGTACTGGGTGTGCCTTCCAGTTCTAAATCTGCGTGTCTAAATCCAGCCCTCCTTATCTTATAGTTTCATCCTAGCTCTGATGGTTTCTAAGTCAGCTGTGTTACTTTAGGTAAGTCAAGTCAATTCAACAACATTTATTAAGTGCCTCTGTCAAAGGATGATTGGGCACTAAGCATCTCTCCATTACTGTCCTAACTTACAACCACAGAACTCTCTTCTTGCCTGTTCTACTCAATAGAACAGTGAACACTGTGAAACCAGGCTGAGGTAAGGACCAGAGCTGATGCATTGTATGGTAGGCAAGGGGAATCCTTCTCATCCTTCCAGACCAGGGAGTCCTTGGGAACAGAAAGATATCCTTTCTGCTTGCCACCCAGCCCCCCGGAATTTACACTCATTTCTGAATCAGCAAATGGACTTTTCTTTCACACTGAAGGCCAACCTTTTTATAGCATCATTAGATCTAGAAAGAGCCTTATACATCACATCTCATCCACTTCACCCCTCTCTTTGATGGGTACAGGCTCTGGGAAACCCCTTAAACTCTGATTGAATCTTCCCATTCGATAAGGCATATGTCAGAGGTCATAAGCCTTTCATTGTGGCTCTGCCCAGACCTCAGTTACTAGCCTAGCCCTCCTTTGTCCAGCTAGTTCCCACCCTTGATCCTCCCAAAATATCTATATCCAAATCTGTTATGCTTTTGAACTGGCCTAGCCCACCATTGTCTGTTGGCTCCAGGTAGCCTCCAGCAACTTCCCACCCTTAATCAATCATTTATTGGAGTCTGACCTCATCTGACTCCTCCTGAAGATCCTCCCCAAACTCCTCCTCTAGACCACCCCTAGATTCCTCCCACAACCTTTCTGTATATAAGACCCCATTTTGCCTCCATGTGGTGTGAGAGCGCCATAGAATTTTACAGGGGGAAATGCCGGAGAATGATTTAGCACAGACTTGCTCTGTGTCAGATGATTCTGGCCCACTTGCTCAATGCAAGCCCTATAGATACCGAGACTCCTTAAGAGTCTATCCATTATGGTGAACTTTTAATAAACTTTGCTTTTCTTTGGCTGAGAGAAGACTTGAGTCGAATTCATTTGGCAGGACCTGGCATGTTGGTATTTTGGTGTCTTGGGCACCCCCAACCCCTATACCTCTACATTTTATGGGTAACCTCTTCAACTTTATAGATGAGAAAACTAATTCCCAAAGAGGAAAATGGAACTGCCAATACCAAACAAGAAATCCCAAGAGATCTGAGTTTGTGTCTCAATCTTCTACTGGTTGTATGACTATGTTAAGTCACTTAGTAATGTCCTTTACTTGAGTGTACTCATATACAAGATGGTGATAATAATGGGCTTATTGCATTCATTTGGGTGAGGAGAGGAGAGAAGAGGAGGGGAAGGAAAGGGAGAAGAAAAGAGCTAGATTTTTAACTTTTTTGTGTCACTCTTTTGGTGATCTGGTGAAACCTACAGAGGCTTTCTCAGATTATTTTTAATGCTAAATTTCAGTTAGAGGTTAGTGAAAATAAAGATGTACTTTGTTTTTCCTTTCTACGTGCAAGGACTCCCTGAAATCCAGTCATGGACTCATTGGGAATCTGTGGACCCCAGGATAAGAATGCTTCTCCAGTACTACCCTTACTGTGTTTCTGTTAGGCTCAAAGGAAAAAAAAATGCACATGAAGTGCTATGGTACTATTAATTATAGATAACAGAGTCATGGGAGACTAGTTTTAGCAAGGATCTTAGAGATCAATGAATCGAAACGATTTTACAGACAAGGAAACCAAGGCCCACAGAAGTGAGGGGACACGGCAGGCCAGTGGCACCGCTGGGATGCAAATTCAGCTGCTGACTCAGTTCATGCCCTTTGTCTTGCGCCATGTTTCTTCTCTGTGGGTTGGTGTTAACAAAAGTAGGTTACCTTATAAAAATCCATACATGGCACACTTGTCTTTATAGGGTCAGAATCGTGGAAAGAGCGTTGTCCTTGGAGTGAAGAACCAGATTTGAATCTTGCTTTGGACTTTTATTAGTCATGTCATCAAAGGCAAATCACTTGACCTTTCTGAGACTGTTTCTTCATTTGTAAAATAGCAACATCGCTAGGTCCAGCTGAAGGGCTTTTTTGATCAGGGATAGAGCAGAAGAGCTAGTTTACTTGTTCAAGACTGATTTGACAGTGGCAAATAAGTTCCAACCTGGTGATTTCATTGGTAGAAGGAACTTCCAGTGAGGAAGATCCTTCTACCAGTGTCTATCAGCAACTATCTTTCAACATAGATAAATGGAAACTGAGGTTTGCACTGACTGAAGCACTCAGGCTTTGCTACTGACAGATATACATAAGAGAAACAGGATTTGGGCTAGCTAGGTAGGTGAAACTTTAATAACTATGTGACCTTTAACAGGATATTTTAACCTATCTGTTTCTTCACACTGCCCTTACCTCCCTCCCTTCCCTTTTGTTCTATCTCAAATTCATTTGAAGCTATGCCAGAGAGGATCATGGGAGTACGTCACAGTATGTGAAACCCTATCTAGACAGGGTGGAATCTATATAAGTAAGTAGGCCTAATCTACACTAAATAAGTGACCCAAACTGAAGATCTTTTAAATATTTCTGTACGGTCAAAAGATCTTTAGAAGAAGGGGGTAGGATTCTAATTTCCTAGGGAACGTCACTTGCCACAGGCCCCCCTCCGCAAACCCATTCCTATCAGACACTAGACAGTAAGGGCTTATAAGGCTAGGCCTGACACTGGAACCTTGTTAGCTCAGGTTAAAGGTTGGAGTGAAATGGGGTGTTCAGAGCTCATTTAGCACTTAACAAAAGGCTTATTTAGCCCTAAAATAGCCACGGTATGCAAAAAGGATACAGCTCAGCTTCTTTAAATGAAGCCCCCTCTTGTCTCCACATGACAACATGTTAGTATACGCTGTGGTCACTGGGGCAGTTTTCTGGTATACTACCAAATGCAAAGGGCATTGACTCTCCTGGAGGGACCTTTTATTCCTTTTTTGTTGTTCAGTCATTTCAATCACGTCCTACTCTTTGTGACCCCATTTGGGGGTTTCTGGCAAAAATACTGGAGTGGTTTGCCATTTCCTTCTCTAGCTCATTTTACAGATGAGGAAACTGAGGCAGACAGAGTTAAGTGACTTGTCCAGGGTTACATAGCTAGTAAATGTCTGAGGCTAGATCTTCTGACTCCAGGCCAGGTGACCTAGTTGCCCCAGGTGATGGGAAAGCCACTTCAGTGCAGTCAGAGGCCACCAAGAAGCTGCATCAAAGAAGGCAAAGCTTGAGACTTAGGTCAATCAAGCCCTGGATTTGTTGCTTTAAGGACCCTTACTCCTGTTGAGGTGTTGAGAGGGGATCAGTTTGTGGGGGTGGGGGATGGGAGAGACCTTGGTACACAATGGTCTTATCACAAAGCAATAGGCCAGAAAGGGCATGCAGAGAAAGAAGAGGGCTAAATTCTAAGCCAGGACTTGCAGGAATTGGACTAGATAAAAGGCAGAGGTAGGAGCTATTTGTGAAACAGTGCAGGCTATTTTCTCAGCCACCTAATACTCAACTGACTCCTGAGCCTATTGAC
>CM053585.1:95253718-95270253 GCA_028646515.1 Pseudochirops corinnae | reverse complement strand
CAAAATAGAAATGGAAAGAATTTACTGATCACCTCTTGAAAAAGACCCCAAAAAGAAAACTCCTAGGAATATTATAGTCAGGTTCTGGAGTTCCCAGATCAAGTAGCAAATATTACAAGCAGACAAGAAGAAACAATCTGAATGCTATGGAAACACAATTAGGATAACACAGGATCTAGCAGCTTCTACATTAAGGGATTGAAGGGCTTGGAATATGACATTCTGGAGATCAAAGGAGCTGGGATTAAAATGAAGAGTCACCTACCCAACAAAATTGAGTCTAATGTTTCAGGGGAAAATGTGGTCATTCAATGAAATAGAGGACTTTCAAGCTTTCTTGATGAAAAAACCAGCGTTGACTAGAAAATTTGACATTCAGATACAAGAAGCAAGAGAATCATGAGAAGGTAAACAGGGAAAAGAAATCATAAGGAACTTATCGAAGTTGAACTATTTACGCTCCTACATGGAAAAATGATAATTGTAACTTACAAAACTTTTCTCAGTATGAGGATAGGTGAAGGGAATATAAATGTATACATATGTATACATACATATATATGGCTATATAGGAGGGTATATGAGCATATGAATACATATTTGAGTGTGTGTATATATGTGTACAGGTATACATAGACATAGGGCACAGGACCAATTGAATAGGAAGGGATGATACTTAAAAGGTAAAATTGAGAGATTAGAGAGGAATATAATGAGAAGAGATAGGGAGAAACAGAATGGGGTAAATTATCTCAAATAGAAGAGGCAAGGGATAACTGTTAATAATGGAGATGAATAACAGGAAGGCAAAAGGGAAAGGGTCGACCTTATTCTCGTTGAATTTGGCTTAGAGAGGGAATGATACACACTAAATAGGATATCTCGACCTACAGGAGAGTAGGGGGGAAGGGGATGTGATGGAGGATGATGGAGAGGGGGGAAGGTTGGGGGGGAGGGTTGTTAGAAGCACACACTTTTGAAAAGGGACAGGGTCAAAGTAGAGAATAGAACAAGTTGAGGGAAGGATAGGATGGAGGGAAATATAGTCAGTCTTTCACAATATATCCACTATGGAAATGTTTTGCATAGCTACACATATACAACATATATTGAATTGCTTATCTTCCCAGTAAGGGTGGGTGACAAGGGAAGAAGGGAAAGATTCTTTAATTCAAAGTTTTAAAATCAAATGTTTAAAAAAAAAGAATGAGGATCCAGAGGAAATTTTCCTGGACCTTTTAAGGGGGATCATCTGTGGTATAGGAATCTCTAGAGAATTTGGGTGTTTTGTGTAGAAATGGATAATTAGAAAATTTTTCCCAGACCACAGTGGGTAGCCTTTATGCATCAATGGAATCATGGAAGAATTCTCACCTAGGACACTTAGTTTCTCATCCAAGGGTGATGGAGTAATGTGTGGTAAACTCTAAATGCTAAATCTTCTGTGAGAACTGGCATATGTGAAGACATTCTGAATTAGTTTACCATAGATGGGAACAGACTCATTCCATTGGCTGCACTGCCAGAACTATTTTTATATTTTAAGCCTGACTAGGTATATTTGAGGTTTTTCCTGCATTCATGTTTAAGGCTGACAGGCTCATAAAAGTGACACCAAGCATGATCTGAGGGATACATCCCCCCTGAAACTTAGGCCATCAGACCCTGAGGTTTGGACCTTTTTCATTTGTCCTTTTGAGTTCTAGGGGCAGGGAATAGAGAATCAGAATGGCAATCCAGGGGTATCCAGAGGTCTAGGGGTCCAGGCTGGGTATAGCCACAGTATTCCAGGGCTGATGTTCTAGGCAACCCAGAACAGAAGGGGGAGGTATTAGAGGAATGTCTGTATATTTGCCCCTGCTCTCAAGGAGCTCACAATCTGATGGGAGAGACAACATGCAAGTATGAAAACTATATACCAGAAAAATGGAAATTAATCAACAAAGAAGGCACTAGCATTAAGAGAGATTAGGAAGGTTTTCTTGTAGAAGATGGGATTGTAGCTGAGACTTGAAGGAAGCCAGGGAAGGCAGGAGATGTGGGAAGGAATAAAACTAAGACCTCTTCCCTGACAATGGAAGGTCAGTCAATCAAAGCTTATTTAATAAGCCCTCGATATCTGCTGTGCATTTGTGCTAGATCCTGGGGATACAGAGCTGCAAACAAACCTGAAAGAGTTTCTGATTTTCAAAGGGTTTAGATGGTGGGGGAGGGGAAAGGGGAGAGGAAGAGCTAGTGACATGGAATAGGATGGAGACTTTTCCTGCCCTTTCCCCACTGCGTTTATTCTATGTCAAGTTCAGATAGAACCTGGCAGTGAGGGGAGTCCTTTATAATAATATAAAGCATTTCTATATATATATATATATATATATATATATATATATACTTACAATATATAATTACAAAGAGATGGAAAATTACTCGCCCAGATCACATAGCTAATTAGGGACATACTTGGAGCCAGAATTCAGATTTAGTCCATTGCTCTTTTGAATACAACCTATTACCTTTTCTGTAATTTTGACACCTTATCTTTATCTGATATTATATGAGATAACGCAAATACAGATGGGCTAATAGTAAATTATAAAAAAAAATCTTAGGTTTGATGAAAATTGTTCTTTCTTCCTCTGATCCCTAGCCATAGCTGTCAAAATTCATGGTGGGAGGTGGGGGAATGGTGTGGAGGGGGTGAAGGTCTCAGGTTTGATGACTCCTGTGGGTGGCTGAGGTAGCTTGGAGACAGAGGTCATGGGGACTGGGGATATTGAAGAAATAGGGGAATCCTGATGAAGCACGCTATCTGCCTCAGAGAAAGAGCTGATTTTGTCTGAAAACAGCCTGAAGCACATTATTTTTCACTTTCTTTTTTTTCATTCTTTTTCTTTTATTTGAGTCTTCTTGCACAAAATGACCAATATGGAAATGTTTTACGTGATTGCACATATATAAGCTATATTGGATTACTAACCATCTCAGGAAAGGGAGGAAGGGAGTGAGGGATAGAATTGGGAAATCAAAGCTTAAAAAATACCCCAAATGTTTAAAAATTGTTTTAACATGTAATTGAAGAAAAATTATATATAAAATTACACATAATATATTCATACATATATGTATGTGTATGTATAAATATACACACAATATAGCAGATACACCACACAGTGCATATATGTATGTACACATGTATGCATATACATGTGTGCACATGCACACACATATACACATACGTATATGCATACACACATATATGATAGGACAGGGCAGAGTACTGGATCACAGCAGGATGTGGGATGGAAAAGATTGTGTGTCAAGCATTCCCTAGGTAAGTGTGACTGGGTGTAAACTTGTTTAGTTAGCCCTCTATATCCACTGACTGGGATTAGATCATACCCAAACTCTCAATTTCCCATCAGCTGCTCAGTTTGGTTTCAGATCCACTATCATCACACTCCCACAGGATAAGTTCATCACCAGGAAACTCATCATGGAAATTCTCCAGCTTTTGGTGCTCACGCCTCATCAGTACCCTTAGCTCCCCCTTCTCCTCTGATTGGAGAGCTGGAAGGTTAGCAGGAAACTCTTCCCACCACCTGATTTTAGAGAGGGCTCAGAATTTCCAGTCAGCTCTTCATATCCTACTAGCTGCTCTATGAGATTTTGGCCCAACTTTAGAGGAACTCCCCTCCCCCCCTTAGCTTCTATCTGTGTATTGTCTTCCCCCATCAGGCTGTAAGTTCCCTCAAAGGTGGACATTGTCTTTTTCTTATTCATATCCTAATGCTTAGTATGGAGCCTGGCACGTAGTAGGTGCTTGAAAAATGTGTCTAGTATAGTATTCACATCCTATTTAGCTTTGGACTGAAAAAGCAACCCTCTTGCTTTTAATTCTCTGCAGGCAGCTACCAGCATCGCAGGCATGAAGGCTGGTTGAGAACATGATAGGGGCTCCTGGGGAAGCAAGGATGAGGTCCCTAAGGGATCTGTAATTGTGTGTTGTGTAAGTTGTCCCCCCTGGGCCTGGGGAGTCTGGGGAAGGAAAACATGAAACTCCATGCTCTGGGTGGATGGAATGCTTTCTTGGTGATCAGGGTCAAAGCTGGAGATACAAGAAGAGAGAAAGGTAAAAGGCAAAATGAAACAACATGTAGTTTTATCTTCAAGTCCTGTCTTAGATGTAAATTATAAATGTTTTACTCTATAATATAAAATCATCTCCCAGATGACTCTGAGAAAGCTGAAGTGGATATTGTGAGAGGGATGTTGGGTTGTTACAATCATGTCTGATTCTTTGTGACCCCCTAGAGTGGTTTCCCCAGCTCATTTTCCAGATGAGGAAATTAAAGCAAGCAGGGTTAAGTGACTTGTCCAGGGTCTAGTAAGTGTCTGAAGGCAGATTTGAACTCAGGAAGATGAGTCTTCCTAACTCCAGGTCCTCCACTTTATGCACTGTACCACCTACCTGCCCCAGTGAGAAGGATGCTTCCTTTTTACCCGTCCTTGATATCCTGGGCAACCAAGTGGCCCTAAGACTGTGGAGGTGCAGGGAGGGGACAGTATGGTCTAAAGACAGCAGGTAGTAGATGGTGCTGAGGCCTTAGGGCCTGGGTGGTGCCCCCTGTAATCAGTGAAAGGGCTGTGACCTCGTGCTCACAGCTGCCTCCCAGGAACCTCACCTCACAAAATATCAAGGCAACCAAAGTTAGCCTGGGATCAATTGTCTGGGGCCTTGGAGCAGAATATCTCATGCAACCCTAGAAGTCTGGGGGAAGTCAGGGCAGAGCAACAGATGGTGTTGCTTCAAGAGGTGGCAGTCATAGAGACAGACTTCCCATTCCCTACCCCCACCCCAAACCCACCTTCACCCATGGTTACTAGCAATTAGTGCAGCAGGGGTAAGAGCAGCACAGGCTGAAGGTCAGAGATTATGAGAGGCAATAAAAGTTTCTCTGTATCTCCAAGGTGTGACTGACCTGCTGCCTCTTGCCACAGAGCCACCCCTTCACCCAGACTCCCAGCCTTGCTGATCACTAGAATCATTGGAACAAACTGGGGTGGGAGAAGGGAAAGGAAGATTGCTACAATATAATCTCCTAGTTCAGGGGTGGGGAAACCTGCGGCCTGGAGGCCACCTGTGGCCGTCTAGGTCCTCAAAGCCTGGCCCTGAGGGCCACAAGGGCCACAGGTGGCCTCCAGGTTACAGGTTTCCCCACCCTGTTCTAGTCTGATGCTAGGGGCATCAGACTAGATGTAGAGCAAACTAGGGTTGGAAAGAAAGCAGCTTGAAGTTCTATGCCTTCTAACCTCACCATCAGATATCGCCTCTCCAGGTATTGATGAGGGAGAGAGGGAGATGGATTTCTAGGAAATCCTTTGAGGGTCCTTTTTTTAGTCTGAAATGAATTCCTGGATTCAAGCAATCTTTTAGTAGAGTTATAAAAGTTTATTGTTATGCTTGTTTTGCAGCGGGCAGGAGAGGAGAGTAAGGGGACCAGCAAGGTGCAGGAATTAGAGATAGTTTCCAAAGCCATAAAGCTGTCAGTCAGAGATTAATTATGCTAACTAGGTGAGTAAGGGAGGGATTAGGGAGGAGTTTAGGAGTGGTCAGTGCTTAAAGGGACATGTACTTTTTGTAGCAACTGCCAGGCATATTGCCCATAATTCACTGGGAGATAGCCTACGGGAGGGGGAGACATGGGGGGGGCTACTAGGAGGTGTGGTTTTTGCCTTGACACATCACTAGGTCGCCTGTGGTCAGGGCTGACTGAGATATGTCCAGTCTGTTACTCCTCAAGGTCTGGGAGGATAGGTTTGATTGTTTTAGGAGGTACCAAGTTTGGAAGCTAGACTGATTGGGGCTTCAGGAGGTACCAAACTGGGAGGGAGTTTATCTCTCTGATAGAATATTCAAGGTTTTTGGGTGCAGCTGGCCACTTAGAACAAAGGGACTATGTATTCCTCTAAACTAAGGTTTTGTTTGAATGCTTGAGTGATGTATTCATAGGTATGGTTATGGTAGCTAAGCAGAGTGCTGGCTCAGGGAAAAGACTTTTAGGCTGGGGGCAGGGGAGAGGCAGAGTTAATGCCTTTATGGCTGGGGGAAGTGTGATTTTACAACTTGGTTTCACAAGCTGATGTTACAGACATAGGTACCCAAACACAAGTGAGATTTTACAGACTGAAGTTACAACAGTGTTACAAAGGCACCCCAGCACGCCATCAGTATCATCTGTGAAAGTCCCTCCTTAGCTGATCTGGCCTTAGCTAGCCTGGGAACGTACAGTGGTCTTGCTCAGGCTTCACTTTCTTTCCTTCCTCATAAAATTACTCCCCCAGCTTCCATGGATCTTCACAAGCCAGCCCTCTGGCTTGGTTGGTACTCCTTTCTCATCTTTGCATTTCCTTTCTCTTCTCTGTCTTCCTTCTTTGGCTCAGCTTATACAACCTTCTCCATGAAGCCTTCCCACGTCCCTGAGCTGTCCTCTTCCTCCCCACATTTTCCCAAGATGCTTTGCCATATTTCTTCCTAGTTCCCATTAACCCTTAGCTAATGTTTAGTTTTCTATGTATATATTATATCTCCCTAGTATTCTGCTTTGAAAATGTTCTGCTTCAGTTATTTCAGTCATGCCTGATTCTTTGTGATCCCATTTGGGGTTTTCTTGGCAAAGATATTGGAGTGGTTTGCCATTTCCTTCTCCAACTCATTTTATAGATGAGGAGACAAACAGGGTTAAATGACTTGTCCAGGGTCACACAGCTATTAAGTGTCTAAGGCCAGATTTGACCCCAGGCCCATGCTCTATCCACTGCACTAACTGGTTAACACTTACTGAAGATCTATTAAGGCAAAAAGAAAAATTTCATTATTCAAAAGGAATAGGAAGTTATAAGGAAAACTGATACTTTAGAAAGAGGAGGAAGGAATAAGGAAAATGGTATTTTGGACTTGATGCTGGCCACTAAGGGGAAACTGGTCACTGAATTAGAAATGATGGGAATTGTAGGATGAAGTGACAACTCTGTGTTAAGAGCTGGACACAGTTTGTCCTTCAGTCTAGATTTGGGGATAGTGATTTCAGAGGAATGTTTGCAGTTCAAAGAAAGTACAAGTAGCCTGCCATGGACTAAAATTCTGCAGCTGAAATCAGCCCAAGAAGAACAGAAAGATCTTGAAAACAAAATTCTGAAGTTGCAAAGAAGAAAGATCCCAATGAGGAAGAAAAGGGAGAGCTGCCAAAAGAGACCAGTTTGGGTGCCCAGGCAACTTATCTACCTCTTGGATTTTTAAAAGTCATGCACGTTTTTTATGGCTATAAGGGAGGGGTTGTACAAATACAGTATAGGGAAATGATTGTGGTATGAAAAAGACATCAATAAAATACTTTAAAATAATTAAATAAAAGACATGCAGAGAAGATGAAAGAAAGGGCAGAAACCTGAGAAGGAATAGAAAAGAATGACAGAGTCCTTTAAAAATACTAGGAACAGCGTCAAGAGTGCTAATGGTCTGAATGAACTGAGACTGGTCAGAACTGTGAGGATGGCAAAATAGGGCTTTTTAAAGCTATGTTGAAGAAAAGAGGAGTGAGTATCAAGGTGGGATGGCTGCTTGTAGTGAGGAGAATCAACATAATGGATGACGGAAAGAAAGCAAGACTACACAAATATTATATTGCTTTTTTTTTCCTACCAAGGAGAATGATCTTTGGATTGGCACAAAGGACAAAGCAAAATAATGATTGTTGTTGCTATGTTGTTTTTCAGTCTGACTCTTTGTGATCCCATTTGGGGTTTTCCTGGCAAAGATACTGGAGTAGTTTGCCATTTCCTTCTCCAGCTCATTTTACAGATGAGGAAACTGAGGCAGGCAAGGTTAAGTGACTGGCCTAGGGTATTACAGCTAATAAGTGTCTGAGGTCAGAGTGAACTCAGGAAGATGAGGCCTTATGACTCCAGGACCAGTGCTCTCTCCATTGCACCACCTAGCTTGCTCTATGAAAAATACTTGATACTGAGTTGAAATGAAAAAAAAATAGGATGTAATAAGAGAACACCTAGTTGTCCTTTGTGAGCCCAAGTCACTAGGTCTAGGGAAACCATGATATTTCAATACAATCAGAGAACTTGCAGATGTGATCTTAGAAAACAAAAATTGTTTAATAAGCCTTGCATTGACACCTTTTCAGGGTTCTCATGGGGATCTAATGAAATAATGAATGTGAATATAATGTGTAGTCTTAAAGTTTCATTACACACACACACATATATACACTTTGTTCAGTCATTTTTCAGTTGTATCTGACTCTTTGTGATGCCATTTGAGGTTTTCTTGGCAGATACTGAAGTGGATTATTGTAGCAAATGGTAGAGGTGCCACTGAACTGGAGGAGAATAGTATTGTCTTAAGTTTCAAGAAAAAAATATTATGTTCTACAAACAATTGGCCAGTGAAATTCACTTTGACTCCTGGGAAAATTCTCGAAAGTAATTTTAAAGGATGGTTTGTGACCATTTAGAAAGAAAACCAATGATTACAGAACCAACATAACTTGTAATAGATGTGGGGATACTACAGATCAATAATATCAAGCTCAAATAGAAACAGTCAACCATATGTAAAGATCCTTGCAATTGCATATTTAATTCTGCTGGCCTTGTGTTTGACACCTCCTCTGTAAAAAACAGTTTACCTCAATTTCAGCAACGTGTGTGACAAAGCCCCTCACAACATCCTTGAAGTCAAGATTTGACTAGGTGATAAGAATCACGAATTTAGAACTTTGAGGGACCTTGGTGATTATCCTCTCCATCCTGTTCATTTCACTGAGGTTGACAGAAGTGAACTTAATCACAAAGGCAGTAAATGGAATTGTTGACTCCGAGTCCAGTGCTCTTATAAATGAAGTTGATATGAAATTGGTTGATTTATTCTTCATATCTCTAGTTCATTATCTCACAGGGGTCTTGAGTAGGCAAACAACAGGGGTGTAATTACTTTAATAAGGTAGCTTTTCTCCTAATTTCAAATTCTACATTTATTATTACAGAGGCAGATGTATTTGTTCTTATAATGGGGTCATAGATTTAGAGCTAGAACGCCAACTCCACATCTTAATTGGTGAGTTAATTGAGCTTGAGAAATGTGAAGTGACTTGCTAGTTAGGAAGTATAGGAGGCAAGATTTACTACCTCTAACTAGTTAAACTTCAGTGCTGACTCTTCCAAATACACTTCTATCTTTTTTAAAAAGGATGCAATCTTAGTTGTGATGGAAAGAAATCAAGATTGAGAGATAGATCTCAGATCTAGTTTTGGCTCTTCCATTTCTCAGCTGTGTGACCTTAAGCAAATCACTACCTCTTTCAGACTGTTTGCTCACCTACAAAATTTGCTTAATAATCCTTGCACTGACACTTTTATAGGGTTCTTGTGAGGATCTAATGAAATACTAAATGTGAATACAATTTGTAGTTCTAAAGTTTCATTACACATGCACGCACACACACACACACACACTATTCAATTATTTTTCAGTTGTATCTTCTTGACCCCATTTGGGATTTTTGGCAGATACTGGAGTGGTTTGCCATTTCCTTCTCCAGCTCATTTTACAGATGAGGAACTTGGGTGATGCCAGATTAATCTTGTTTATTTTTTAAAATAATTATTAGATAACAAGACTAGAAGATCAGAGGAATTCTTTAAATGTAGTATACCTAAAGTTCAGCAAAGCATTTGAAAATTTCCTATTTGTTATCTTTGTAGATGGGTAACAAATGGAGATATCTGAGGCATATACAATAAGATGATTTCAAAACTATCTGGATGACTGGGCCCAAAGAGTATTTATTAATGGGCTAATGTAACCCTTGGAGGGCCATCTCTAGTAAAGTACCGTAGGGAATCTATCCTTGGCTCTGTGCAACTCTACAGTTTTATCAATGAGTTGGATGAAAACATAAATGACATATAAACTTTGAAGCTGCAAAGCTGACAGGCACAGCTGACCTGTTGGCTGACAGTCAAAATCCACAAAAGGTCCTGACAGGTTAGAATCACAATCTGAATCAAATAAGTTGTAATTTAACATAAACACTCACTGTTAGGTTCAAAATATCAATTTGACAAATAAAATATGAGAAAGATATGGTAACATAGCAGTTCATGTGAAAAAGGTTTGAGGGTTTTGTTAGAGTGCAGGTTCAGCATGGATTGATATTATGACTTTTCAGTCAAAATAAGCTAAGGTGCTCTTTCCCTAGTATCTAAAACATGGGAGATGCTAGTACATTTCCCCGACAAGACATCTTGAATATTGGGGTCAGTCCTGATTGCCATATCTTCAGAAAGACATTGATAAGCTATTATCCAAAGCAGGTTACTTTTAGTTAAGAGTAGTAAATGAAGAAAGGTCAGAAGAAAGGGAAAGGATGAAAATGAGAAAGAACAAGAAAGAAAATCTCGGAGTTGGAAAGAGCCTCAGACAAGCCATTGACAAGCCATACCTGTGGAAGAGGAATGCTCTCAGCAACTCTGATGAGGATCTCTAACTGCTGCCTGATGCTCTCCCAAAGCAGCGCATTCCACTTTTGTACATTACTTGTCATCAGAAAGATTTCCCCAACACAGAGCTTAAATTTGCTTTTCTGCAACTTTTACCCATAGTTTTTTTGTTTTGTCCTCTTGGGACAAGGGCAACAAGTCTAATCCTTTTACCACAATACGATCCTTCCAATACTTGGATGTGCTCCTCAATCCCATCCTGTTTCCGTTTTTTCTTTAGTTCATTTTTTACTGTCTTTTAAACATCACTCAGTGGCTCAGCAGCTATATCTGTTAATTCTTTGGGGCCTGAGGATGTAGTTCATCTGGGCCAGGGGATTTTGATCCACCTCCCTACTTCACAGCTTAGTGAGTTAATGGTCAAGAAATCGAGCTTCTGGTCAGGGTCAAGACATGCATTGGTGACTTTTTGGCTATAGTAGTTTTACTTTATGTGAGATCCCAAGGCCATGCCCTATGTCATGAGTTCCAAATTCCAGACTCCTGAGTCTTAAGAGGAATTGAGTCCAAAGTCTAGAGTTTCTGAGTCTTTACCCAATGACTGGTCCTATCAGATCAATGAGTTAGCTATTTTCTGTTGCCTCTACTCCTTTATCTGATCATGAGTGGAGTAGTTATAAGATCTAGCTCTTCCTAGAACTCTTAGAAGAAGAGCAACCTATTTAGGAGTGTCCTGGTTCTGGGAAAGTCTTCAGATACTGAAACCCAAAAGAGAAGATTGTATTGTTTTTGTTGGCATCTCTTCTCATCTTTTAGGTTTAAAATTTAATTCAGATATAAACTGTATAAAGAGTTAGTATCTGTCTCATTCTTTTTAAAAAATATGACTTATTTTTAACATTCATTTAAAAAATTTTGAGTTTCAAATTCTCTTCCTCCCTACTATTCCCTTCCCCATCAAGAAGGCAAGATATGCATTATCAATTATAAATGTGAAACCATTCACAACATTTCCATATTACCCATGTTGCAAAAAAAGCAAAAAAAATTGAAGTAAAAAATTATGCTTCAATCAGTACTCAGACTCCTTCAGTTCTTTTTCTGAAGGTGGATAGCATTTTTCATCATAAATTCTTTGAAAATGTCTTGAATCAACTGATCAGAATGGCTAAGTCATGCACAGTTGATCATTATACAATATTGCTATTATTCTATGAGATATTCTCCTGGTGCTGTTCACTTCCCTTTGAGGCAGTTCATATAAGTCTTCCCAGGTTTTTCTGAAACTATCCTGCATAATAGCCCAATAATATCCCATCACAATCATAACCACAGCTTGTTCAGTCATTCCCCAATTGATGGGCATCCCTTCAATTTCCAATTCTTTGCCACCATCAGAAGAGCTGCTATAAATATTTTTTTGCATATTGGTCCTTTTCCTTTTCCTTTGATCACTTTGGGATATAGACCTAGTCATGGTATTGATGGGTCAAAGGGTGTGCACAGTTTTATAGCCCTTTGGGCATATTCCAAATTACTCTGCAGAATGGTTTAATCAGTTCACAACTTCATCAATGGTGTATTATTCTCCCAAATTTTTCTATATCACCTTCAACATTTGTCATTTTCCTTTTCTGTCATATTGTCCAGTGTGATAGGTATGGGATGGTACCTCAGGTTTGTTTTAATTTTCATTTTTTTGAGGGAGGAAGGCAAAGCAATTGGGGTTAAGTGATTTGCCCAAGGTCACATGGCTAGTAAGTGAGGCTGGATTTGAACTCAGGAAGATGAGTCTTCCTATCTCCAGGCCTGGCACTCTGTCCACTGCACCACCTGACTGTACTTTATTTCTTAGAAGGTACCAGATTGTTCGATTATCACTCTGCAATATAGTTTGAGTATCCTGGTACTGCTAGGCCACCTTCCTTTACATTTAAAAAAAACTTGATTTATTTGATCTTCTTGACCTTTTGTTTTTCCAGATGAATTTTATTATTTTTTTTGTAGTTCTATGAAAGAATATTTTGGTTAGTTTGGTGTGGTACTGAAAAAATAAATTAATTTAGGTAGAATTGTCATTTTTATCATGTGGGATTGACCTACCCATGATCAGTTATCATTTCTCCAATTGTTTAGATCTATTTTTATTTGTGTGAAAAATGTTTTCTAATTGTGTTCATGTAGTTCCTGGGTTTGTCTTGGCAGGTAAGTTCCTAAGTAATTTATATCGTCTGTAGTTATTTTAAATGGAATTTCCCTTTCGATCTCTTCTGGCTAGACTTGTTGGTAATAAGTACAAATGTTGGTGATTTATGTAATTTTATTTTATATCTTGCAACTTTGCTAAAGTTGTTGTATTAGTTTTTTAGTTGATTCTCTAAGCATACTATCATGTCATCTGAAATGAGTGATAGCTTTATTTCCTCATTGCCTATTCTATTTCCTTCAATTTCTTTTTCTTCTCTTCTTGCTATAGCTAGCATTTCTAGTACAATATTAAATAATAATGATGATAATGGGCATTCTTGCTTCACTCTTGATCTTATTGAGATCTTACTGATCTTGTTCTCATTACAGATAATTATTTTTTATTTATGTTCTGCATATTATTGTGTGGGTCAATAAAAGACTAATTTTCATAAGTGACTGAGAACATTGGAATATAAGCTCACCTGGATATTCACTACAAGAAACTTTGGGACAACACCAGTGGTAGACCAAATGAGAGGAATGACCTATACCTTAGTCTGGTTGTGTATGGTTTTAATTTTTCCAATTAGATTTCCATATTTTGAAAGCTTTTCAATCCGGGTAGTTTGGAAATTGTGAATATTTGGTAATGTAACTTCTATTAAAAACACTGTTCTTCAGTTTTTATGCATTAATGTTATGACCAGTTTGTTATATTCAATAGTTCTGTCTGCATTCTTCTAGTGTGGTTTAATAGTTGAATTTGCAAGGATGTTTTGAAGTTTATAATTGGAATACAGATATTTTTCATATAAAGATTAGTGAGTTTCTAGTATATAATTCTAGCTACCAGATCATATGCTTCTAAATGTCCAGTAGATGCTAAATTTTTGTACCCTATAGTGAAATGTGGTGCTGTTTACATCAATTTTTTGCATAATTTTCATTTATGAATGTAATTCCTAGTGGTAATGACTTGATTTTTAATTGTTAGCATAAACTCTACCATTCCAATAAGCAAATCTATACGACTCAATCATTTATTTGATGATTCTTTTTTATTTTTTAAAAATTTAAACTTAAATAGTAAAATTTAAATACACAATAAGAAAAGAAAAAGAAACAAACTTAAATACAAAATAAGAAGAGAAAAAAATTGTCATGTGCACAGCAGAACATAAGAGAGGATTAGAAATATATAGTAATAAATTTCCATTTCAAGAAAGCCTATATAATAAATTCTACACATTGTGTTCAGAACCATCCACCTTTTCATTGCTTCCTTGTAAGTTTTAATTTGTTCTCTGTTGCATACTTTTTACTTTGTTCTTTTTTTCCTCCTCTGTCCCCTACCCTGAAGGTTACAATTAAGCCTGAATATACTTATATATGCATATTATAATACATATATACATATGTATACACATGCATGCACACATACACACAGATGTACACACATACATACACATAGATATACTTATCTTTAATCATACTCATATATAGATATATAGATTGTACAAAAACTTAAATACACAATAAGAAAAGAAAAAGAAAGATTATATATGTAAATATTGTAATTTCAATACAAAATAAGAAAAGAAATTTGATGATTCCTTATTGAAATCTCATTGGTTGAGTTAAAATGGATATTGCCCACAGAATATCTTTCGATTCCATTCTTGACTCTTATCCATGCTTTAGGTTGCATTTGGAGTTGAACCACTTTTTGCCACATTCAATAAATCGAGTGGTGTATGTCTGTTGTCAACCTTTACTGTTGCTTTGTGAAGTAGTTTGTTCCCCAAAACATTTCTGTACATTTTAAACTTAGTTTTTATATGTTCTGAGTAAATCTATCAATCTTCTTTTTTGATGAAAACATATTTATATTGTCATGTATCCTTGGTATGATAATTTCTATATTTCATTAACATTGTTAACACTAATTTTAAAAAGCATATTTGAGTTCCAAATTCTCTCCCTTCCCTCCAGCACCTCTCCAATCCATCAAGAAAGCAAGTAATATGATATTAATTCTACGTGTGAAATCAAGCAAAACATATTTCCATATTAGATTTTATTAACATTGTACAAAATTTTGTTTGAGTACCTTCCAGATTGGTTGTCATCTCTTTTACCATTCTAAAAAGATATTTTAAAACTGGGATTGCAAAGGTCATAATCACTCTAAATGTGCTCTTCCCGTTAAGCTTTAACTTTAGGAGACAAGTCATTCTCTAGTATACAAAGGCTCAGCTTTCTCTTTGATAGCCTTCTTCACCAGGTTTCTTACTGGAGAAGATGAAGTTATTTTTACGTATAGCCACTAAGATCTCTAAATTAAATTTCAAAGCCTTCCCTATCCTTCCTTAGTGTATTTTTCATTTGTTTGCATCTGTTTTATAGAATCTTGATTTCTTTTCTTTTTTTGCTTTTTGGAGGTGGTAAGGTAGGACAGTTGGGGTTAAGTGACTTGCCCAAGGTC
This sequence comes from Pseudochirops corinnae, assembly GCA_028646515.1. NCBI lineage: Eukaryota > Metazoa > Chordata > Mammalia > Diprotodontia > Pseudocheiridae > Pseudochirops > Pseudochirops corinnae. The sequence continues at coordinate 95,255,069 of CM053585.1, read as the reverse complement.
ACATGGCTAGTTTTTGTGTTAAGTGTTTGAGGCTGGATTTGAACTCAGGTCCTCCTGACTTCAGGGGCGGTGCTCTATTCACTGTGCTACCTAGTTGCCCCTAGAGTTTTTAAAACGTATTAGGAAAGGTCACTGTTATCATCATCTTTTGGCAATAAATATGCCATGCCTTTAGCTTAGAAAGATAGGGAAAGATTTCTCAGTGGCTCATTTTAAAGGTCTTTCAAGGTCATAGCTTATTCTGAGTTCTATTTAAAAATAGACTAAGTTTGGATGACTTGGTAAATGGGACCATCATGATAACCCCGGTGGGGAATATGGTTTCTCCAAAATCTGAAGAGTTAGCTTCTACATTAAGGGATTGAAGGGCCTGGAATATGATATTCTGGAGATCAAGGGAGCTAGGATTAAAACCAAGAATCACCTGCCCAGCAAAATTGAGTATAATGTTCCAGGGGGAAATATGGTCATTCAGTGAGGTGGAGGACTTTCAAGCACTCTTGCTGAAAAAACCAGAACTGAAAAGAAAATTTGACACTCAAATGCAAGAAGCATAAGAAGGTAAACATGGAAAAGAAATCATAAGGAACTTATCAAAGTTGTACTCTTTACATGCCAACATGAAAAAACGATAATTATAACTTATGAAACTTTTCTCAGTATGAGCATAGGTGAAGGGAATACAAATGTATATATATGTATAAATACACATATATCTATATAGGAGGACATATATATATATGTGTGTATGAATACAGATCTGAGTATGTGTATATATGTATACATAGAGGGCACAGGATTGATTGAATAGGAAGGGATGATACCTTAAAAGGTGAAATTCTGAGGTGGTAGAGGAATAGAATGAGAGGAGACAGGGAGAGACAGAATGGGGTTAATCATTTCATATAGAAGAAGCAAGGGATAACTGTTACAATGGAGGGGAAGAACAGGGAGGCAAAAGGGAAAGGGTCAACCTTACTCTTATTGAATTTGGCTTAGGGAAGGAATGACATAAACTCTAAACTGGGTATCTTGCCACACAGGAGAGTAGGGGGGATGGGGATGAGAGGTGGGATGATGGAGGGGAGGACAGGGTGGGGAGGAGGGTTGTTAGAAGCACACATTTCTGTAAAGGGACAGGGACAGGGTAGAGAATAAAACGGGGTGGGGCAGGATAGGAAGGAGCAACATATAATCAGTCTCTCACAGTATGTCCATTGTGGAGATGTTCTGCGTAACTATACATGTACAGCCTGTATTGAATTGCTTGTTTTTCTAGTGGGGGTGGATGATGAGGGAGGAAGGGAAAGAATCTAGAATTTAAAGTTCTATACATATATATATATATATA
>CM053585.1:95228354-95253218 GCA_028646515.1 Pseudochirops corinnae | reverse complement strand
CTTTTTCCCCTGAACTAGGTAAATGATATGTTTGATTAAAGTGAGATTGTTAACCCATTTTGAGTTGCTTTCCTTTAGAAAAGCAGATCTAAGAACCTGTGCTAGCAGCCACCCTGAGTATGTTAGGGCGCTTGCTGATACAGGAATCTCGTATTTGACACTAAGAAAATGATTATCTTCAGTAAAGCCATCTTGGAAAATCAAATAAAGGAAGCACAAGCCTAATTCCTCTTCTGCTGTGCCTGTCCTCTTCTATTAGAAATAGCTATTGTAGTTAAATACAGGCCTGCCACAGTAAGGCCAACACATGGGCAAACTGCCTAGCAGATGGTACAACCTGATACCAGAGTCAAGAACCAATACAACAGTCTTCTGTTCATTTCCTGAATCAAACTGTCCAAGGTAATTGTGGGATTGTGTGAATTGCTGGAAACTTTCCACTCCTGACAAATGCCAAAAGCTTTCCTCTTCTCCTCGTGCTGGGAAGATGAAATCCTGCCCCTATTGCTTTCCCCCTCAAATTGTTGTGGTTGAGAAGTGAGTTGGGGCTATGTGTCCTAGACCGTGAAGGCAATCAGGATCTGCCTAAAGTCAATCATCCCAGAAGGTGGAGGAGAGACTTTATAGCAGGGATGCTTAACCTGGGGTCCATGAACTTGTTTGCAATTTTTTTTGATAAATATGTTTCATTATCATTGATTTCCTTTGTAATTCTATGTATTTTTTTTTACGCACTTACAAATATTATTCTGAAAAGGAGTCCCTAGACTCCATTATACTGCCCAGATCTGTCATAGACCCAAGTACAAGAAAATTAATAATAATTATATATATGTGTGTGTATACATATATATGCACATATATGTGCATATATTTAGATAAATGTATACATGTGTACACACACTCACACACCTATTTGTGTCTAATAGTAGCCATCTCTAGGGCATGGCAGAGGGAGGGAAGAAAAAAAGGGAAAAAAGAAAGGTACGTGATAGTTTCATTATATATTTAAAAGGAATATAATTTATTAAGCATAGATCTATAGATCTAAAATTGAAGGCCCTGGGTTCAAAACCTGCCTCCAGTGTCTACTACCTCTATGACCTTGAACATGTCACTTAATCTCCTGGTCTCAGTTTCTTCATCTGTAAAATTGAAGGAGGGATGGACTTGATGTGACTACTCTAGAGCTGGAACCCTGTGTTCCAGGCACTGGGTAAGGCTTTATAGAAAGAATGAAGCAATTTCTGTTCTCAAAAACTTTCTTTCTGAGCATAATAATCACTGACAATTTGGTAACACTTTATAGACATCACATTCAATCTTTACAATAACCCTGTGAGATTATTTATCATCCTTATTTTATTCCATCTGTCTTTCTGTCTGTCTCTTGTCTGTCTATCTATCCATATCTATATATATCACATACACATAGCATGCATAAAATTATATGTATATATATATATATACACACATATGTACAATTATACAATCCATCACACACACACACACACACACATACACACACTCACACACACATATATATATATACAACAGTAGGTCCCAGCCCAAGCCATACTTAGTCATTGTTTGGGTTGTGATGGTGCAGAGTGAGTGTAAACAGCAAATATTTCTGTTTTGGCCGGAAACTCTGAGGGTCTTCCCCTCCCAGATGGATTTTTTTTTTTTTTTACCAGGTAAAAGAGGCCATTTTTTGCCTAATTTCTTACCTAGACCTAATCACTGAATGGGTGTTGCCTCAGACAAACTGAGACGCAGTAAAGACCTTAGTTTAGAAAGGCTAAGGTCTCCCGTAGCATCCAGGGCCATCTCTAGTCATTCTGATGGATATCTTGCCACTGGACTCAGAAGGTTCCACAAGAGAAAGTGAGTCTGGTGACTTTGCATAGCTCTTCCTCTCTTAAATCCAATTCACTTGCAAGTCATAGCATCACCTTCCTGATGTCACTGGTCCTCTTTGAGAACAAAGGACAAGCAACAACAATAACAAAAACAGGAATAGTAAGTTGTATACAATAGATTTGCAGTTTCATGTGCAATCATTTTTTATTATACTATTGTGGAATTGTTTGTTTTATTCCATAAATTAAAAATAAAATAAATAAAAATAAAATAAATAAAAAAAGGTGAGTTACATTTTTTGCTTTTTAACTCATGAATAGAACTGTCTCTGAGGACAATATATTAAACAAGATCTTAATTTAGCTAATAGCCTTGACAGATATAAGTCAGAATGTCTAAGTCTAAGTGTCATTTGACATGTCACTAAGAGGACCAAATGTCACTTGGAGTAAAAATGAGGTAGGTCCTTGTGGTATTCAATTCAAGCACAACATAGTGGAACCACGTCTTAACCATGTATGCTTCTGCCTAGCTCAGGCTGGCATCATTTCCTCCCAGGGTGGACTGAAAAAAAAAATATTGTTCATCTGGACTTTATCTCTGAGAAACCCTTTTAGCCAGGTTCTGAAGACTTCTACCAACAGAGCTATCTCTCCAAAAGTCTCTAACATTTGCAGTTGTTGTATTAGCTTCAGACTACATTTCCTAGAGACATTTTCAATTTCTTTTATCTTTGTGAGGGAAACATGGTAGAGAATCCTGGGTCTGGAGTCAGAGGTCAAGGCTTTGGATCTTGGTTCCACTACTTACTGGCTGTGTGACCTTGCACAAATTGTTCAGCTTCTCTGAGACTCATCTGTAAAAAGAGAAGGTTGAATTAAATGATTTCTGTGGTCCCTTTTGGCTCTATGTGCTATGGACCCAAGTCAGAGGTGAATGCTGGACTTTACAAAAGATACTGATGTTTTTGATAGCAGATGACTGATGTAACTGCTGATTAGCCAAGAATGTCCAAATTCCTCCAGAAGCAAAATGGTTAAAAGTAATTGTGGAGGATTGTTAATTGGAGAGGGAAATAAGATAATTAGTAGGATAATAAGAGGTTTGGGGGTATGTGTTATAGAGGAGGGATCTGGGATGTCTGTTGAAAAAAAATGAGTTCCTGAGACTGTATTGGAGGAAATCTGTGTGTGTGTGTGTGTTTGTGTGTGTGTGCATGCATGCATATGTATGTGTGTACGTGTTTTAAGCAAGAAGAAGGGCTAACAATGGCCTTCCTTTCTCTCTCTGGAGAGCCTGGAAGTCCTCTGTCCAACTAACTCAATTAGCCAGCAGAGTGAATGAGCTGAAGAAGTCTATAAGACTCTTAGAAAGTTACTAAAATTGTCTTAAGGGGGACAATTGGTCCATCCACAAACATTTAGTAAGCATTTGCTATGTGCTAGACACCATACTATGAACTAGAGATACAAATGTACCCTAAGACGTGTATTTTCCTGGATTCTCTCTCTCCTTTGACAGGGGTTGGCTTGCTTATCCCATCCACAATAACTTCTGACATGTAGAAGTGATGCTCCCAGATGGATTGCTACCACCACCATAATCCTGTGGTGACTGCTCAAATTCTCTTGGGGTCCTAGGGGTAACCCTGTATATGTATATGGAGGGGAGGGGAATATTATTCTTACAACACTACACTAAAGCCCCTGAGCTCCCACCGCTGTGCTTCCCATTTATACAAAATCAATCACAGTGACGCCACTGACTTGTAACTATGAAACATTTACTAAAAAGTAGGGCAAGAGCAAGAATAGTCATGACCGACTCTAGCCAGATCCTTACTTCCTCTAATTATCTAGAACAATCAAAGATTAAAATAGAATCATAGAATCTCAGAATTAGAAAGAATTTAGAAGTCGTCTAGTCCAACCCATTCTAGAACAAGAATCCTTCTACCAATATATTTGACATATTTTTGTTAATCTTTAATTCAAGGCCTCTATGGTAGAGAATGCTCTATCTCCTGGGGCAGTTAGCCCATTCCATTTTTGGACAGTTTGAATTCTTAGGAAAGTTTTCCCTAAATCAAGGTTAAGTCTGTCTGACTTCTACTCAATGCCTTGTCCTCTTAAGGCCAAGGAGAACATATTTATTTCCTCTTCCACAGGCTTTTGTTCAGCAATTTTTAGTCACGTCTGGCTCTTTGTGATCCTGTTTGTTGCTTTATTGGTGAAGATACTGGAGGGGTTTGTCATTTCTTTCTCCAGCTCATTTTATGATGAGGAAACTGAGGCAAACAGGGTGAAGTCACATAGCCAAACATGGAAAAGAATGATAGCATGTAGATTGCTTCAGTCTCCATTTAAACTCTGTTCTTTCTAGATCTTTCTCTGAATGTAGATATCTCCTTCCATCCTGAGTCTTTTAGAGTTGTTTTATATCCTTGCGTTGCTGAGAAGAGTCCAGTTTATCAAGGTTAGTCATCACACATACGCTGTCATTGTGTACAAATTTCTCCTGGTTCTGCTCTTCTCACTTAGCATCAGTTTGTATAAGCCTCTCCAGGTAAATATGAAATCCATCTGCTCTTCATTTCTTATAGCACAATAGTATTCTCTTACATTCATATACCACAACTTGTTTAGCCATTCCCCAATTGATGGGCATTCCCTTAATTTCCAATTGTTTTGCCACCACAAAGAGAGCTGCAATAAATATTTTTGTACATATGGGTCTTCCTCCCACTTCTATGATCTCTTTGAGATACAACCCTAGAAGCAGTATTACTAGGTCAAAGGGTATGCAATTATCTATAGCCCTTTGGGCATAGTTCCAGATTGCTCTCCAGAATGGTTGAACCAGTTCACAACTCCACCAATGATGCAATAGTGTTCCAATTTTTCCACATCCTCTCCAGCATTTGTCATTTTCCTGTTTTATCATTTTATCCAATCTGACTGGTGAGATGTGGTACAAGAGGCTCACATTCTAATGGGAAAAGACAATATACAAAAGGAAGCTCACAAATGGGCATGGGGACTGCTTGTGGCACAAGAGAATGATGGTCCATGAAGTCAAAAAGAAGCATGGTAGACAAGGAGACTTAACTGCAAAGATCTGATCCATACCCTCTATAAAGAAAGACTTTTGGAGAAGATTTTTGCTTTACCTCTAGCCCTCCTTCAGATACTATCATGTCCTACCCTCTTTCCTCCCATTTTCTTTTCTCTTGGCTAAACATTCCCTGTCCATTTTACCTATCCTCTCATTTTGCATACTCTGTACTACCTTTCATCCTCCTCTGGAAGTTCTCAAGCACAATGATATCTTCCCTGAAGTGTGGTACCCCAAACTGCACACAATACTCCAGATGTGGCAGAGTACAGTCAGATTCTATTCTCCCTGGTTTTATACTCTATGATTCTCTTAATGTAATTATATCACACTGTTGATTTATGTTGAGATTGTAATCTACTGATATGCCCAAACCTTTTTTTTTTAAAGTCTCCTTGTACTATAAAATTATCTTTAAGACCACATCTAAGACAAACATTTAACCCTATTGCATTTCATCTTGTTTGATAGGACCCAATATTCTATCCTGTTCAAGTAATTTTACATCCTGATTTTATCACCCAAAGTATTAGCTCTACCTCCTGTAAGAAGGAAACCCCACTAGAATTCCCTTGTCTTTCTCCCTTGGAGAATGGTCATGCATTCCTAGGATCAAATTTACTGTAGGAGAAGGCAAGTGAACCTGGGGAAAGGTTAAAAACAGAACAAACCAAAACATAGGCAGAAAATATGGACAAAACATTCTTCATTGAGGAGAAAAAAGATTCCCAATTACTGTGAGTGCAGACTTCCTGGGGGGAAGGCCTATCTAGTCTCTTCAAATAGAATAGCTCTTTTAGGACAGAAAATCTGTCTTTTACTTTTTTTTTTGCATTTAATACAACATATGGAATGGAATGGAACCAAATGGATTTTTTTCCATGATGCAATATGAAATGAATAAACACAGGGAAAATATGAAATGCCATTGAAATCTTTTTGTGTAAAGCAGCACTACTACTGTGAGCCCAAATTCTTGGGGAAAGGCAGAATTTTCATTCTTCCTCACTAATAAAATCTGTTGGAGTTATTTGGTCCTTTTTAATTTTTTCTGGGAATTAGTTGATACTGGTTTTGAAAGATAGTAGGACCCCACAGCTATATAAATTCAAAAGTTTGGGAAGCCCCATGGTATAGGGAAATGAGTGCTGCTTAGGAGTTAGAGGGCTTGGATTCAAATCTTTTCTCTAATGCTTACTACTTACGATGCCTTGGACAAGTAATTCAAGCTTCCTGGGTCTCAGTTTCCTTGTTTGTTAAATGAAAGAATTGGAGTAGATGGGCTTTGTTCTTTCCAGCATGATATTAATAATCCTAAGTGAGCTAATGGAGATCTAACATGGTTTAATTTCAAAGCAATTGTAACTCATGTGATGAGTCAGCACTGAAGTGCTGAGATAATGCTGTAAGTCCCCAGTCAACCAATGGTGAGCTGCACTCTTCCTCATGGCCATGGAGTATTAAAATTCTCTTCTCTCTGGCCAGATACATCATGAACGTATCCTTTATGTCACAAGAGGGCCCAAGTGACAGATTTGGGGTGGCCAGGGCACAGCTATCTCCAGCATTATGAAATCTCCAAGTATAGGGTTTCCTTATTGAGGATCAGTAATATCCATCTTCCTAAACAATACCAGGAATGGGGCTTTGTCCTTGGAGGGTAGCCATGCAGAAGTCTCTTCAATCTCATTCTTCTGAATGATTAAAAATCAAATATTATCTCCACCTGAGAAAGGGCTGATCAGAGATGCTTATGTATTCAAATTTTAATATTTCACAGTTTCAAATATACAGTCCAGTTAATTAAAAGAATTCACCAGGGAATTATATTTGCACTTAGGGGGAAGATTGAAACTCATAGTGTTTAGTTTTATTCTGAGACGAAGCATATGAGCTAAATTGCCTTTTATTCTCTTTAGGCTACTCTCTGCATGTACATTATGAAGCTACTTTGATCTAATGTGGTAAAAATAAGTAAAAGTGAAATCATAGTGAAGGATTCATGTACTATCTGCATGTTCCAATGGTTCTTTGTTTTTCTATCACTCTTCATGTGGAAATATATGAACAGATTAAAATAGAGAGAAAATAATAGCTCACTTTTTAATTTTTTTATTTTTTAAAAACATTTTTTCTCCCCAATTGCGTGTAAAAATGATTTTTAATATTTTTTAAAAAAGTTTTGAGTTCCCAATTCCATCACTCTTTCCCTTCCTTCCTCCCCTCCCTGAGATGGTAAGCAATCTGATATAGCTTATACACGTGCAATCATATAAAACATGCCATATTAGTCATTTTGAGCTCACATATAGTTTTAAAGACTATGGTGGACCCACAATCTCTTTGATATTTGTACTCCTTCTACCAGTGCAGATTATAACCGATCATCCTGTATGATGATCATTTATGTATTTCCACAAATGATTCCCAGAGAATCATAGATTTTGAGGGGGAAGCTTTAAAATCTTTAGGGGTTAGATAGAGCACTGGGCCTGGAGTCAGGAAGATGTGAGTTCAAATCTAGTCTCAGATGTTTACTAGCTGTGTGAACCTGGCCAAGTCACTTAACCCTGTTTACCTCAGTTTCCTCAACTATAAAATGAGCTGAAAAAGGAATGGCAAACCATTCCAGGATCTCTGCCAAGGAAACTCCAAATGGGGTCATGAAGAGTTGGACATGACTGAAACAACTGAACAATGAGAAGTCAAATCGCCTTCATCTTACAGATGGGGAAACTGAGGCATAGAAATGTGAAGTAACTTGCCCAAGTTCATGCAAGTAATAAATGTCAGAGCCAGGATTTGAAACAGAGTCTGACACCAAATCTGGCACTCTTTCCACTGCATCATGTTGCTTCAATGGAACCTTCATACTGGAGACCTTCCTTTGCTTCTTTTGTTTTTGTATCTATCCTAGTGAAGAACTCATCTTTTATCCCTTACTCATTCTATGTTACCAGCCCATCTTCTTTTCTGGTCCTATATATCCTGGATAATTTCTTTTATATTACTTCATACATACAAGTCACAGTTGGTAATATGTTCTGACCTACTTATACTTCCGTTCCATTGCTTTTTTGGATCAATACAATTTTCATTCTTTAAAGTTTGTTCAGTCTATGCTTTTTAGTCATAGAACATCAGTTGGAGAATATTAGAATTGAACAGAAGGGTTTTGGTGGAAAGAAGAATCTTAGAATCATTGAAAGCATAATCTCCCAAATGTGACCTAGTCTACTCTCCTACTCAATTCTGGGCCCAGCTGATTGTCCATCTTCAATGTCCACCCAAGATATAAAGCAAAATCTCAGGACCTAGGTTTGAGAAGGATCTCAGGGACCATGCATGATCAATATGACCACATCATAAGTTCATTCAGCCTTTGCTTGAAGACCTCCAGTGATAAATATGTATGGATTTTCAGACTCATTTCACTTTACTACCCATCATTCACTTTATAGTCCAACCAAAGTAGATTGAGTTTCCTAAACTCAGAATTCTTTTTTGACGCCTTTGCATGCATGTCCTGTGCCTGCTTTCTGGAATTTACTTTCACTTCACGTTCATCTTCTGGAATCTTTGCTACTTTCAAGGGTCATTTCAGGTATTGCCTCCTATAAAATATCTTACTTGACTGTAATACCCACTATAAAAAATTCCTTGAGATCAAGGATATTTTTCCTTTTTGTTTATGTGTCTCCAGTATCTACTTCAGTATTTTGCACATAGAGGAATAGGACTCTGGATTTAAAATTTGACCTCAGATGTATTTAGTGCAACTCTCTCATTTTTAAGATGAAGAAACTGAGCCCAGAGAAGCTAAGTTACTTTACTACGATCACACAGGTAATAATTAGAAGAGCATGAACTTGAATTCAGATCTTCTGATAAATCCAGTAATGTTTCTACTGTATGATACTCTTTCTTTCATAAGTAGGTACGCTTTAAATGTCTTTGAACTGAATTAAGCAGACTGTTCATAATCTGGGCAATATACATTTTTCATCCACTTGGTTTTTTTATGTCGATAGCTATGCTATGTCTATCACTTTTGAGTGGCCATTTATCTCAGTTAAGAGTCTCTGTAGCATTTTCAGCATGTCATCCTCAAACAAGACCCTATAAAGAGCTACACTACCTATTGAGCTATTTTTGGGCTCTATGTATGGGGGCATTTCCCATAAAGATTGTGGACACCTTTAATGAGTGTTTGTTTTATTTTTTTTATTTGATGTTGCTACTCAGACGGTTGTCAAACAAAGTTGTCCTTGATTATATTCATCACAGATTTTGTGCAATTTTAGCATTCTTGGGAGACAAGGCATTACTGTAGGAGATGCTTTTTGAGGTTCTATATTCTTTACAGAATCAAATCCTTTTTTTGGGAAGGAGATTAATACTTATTTGAGGCCAGCTAGGTGGTACAGTGGATAGTTCCAATCCTTAAGTCAGGAAGACCCGAGTTCAAAATTGACCTCAGGCACTTATTGGCTGTGTGACCCTGGGCAAGTCACTTAACCCTGTTTGCCTCAGTTTCTTCATTTGTAAAATGATCTGGAGAAGGAAATGGCAAACCACTCCAGTATTTTTGCCAAGAAAACCCCAAATGGGGTCATAAAGAGTTGGACATTATCGAAAAATGATGGTAACAATACTTATTTGGTATATATAATGACCAGATCAATAATCAATCACTCAATTAACCAACAAGCATTTATTAAGTGCCTACTATGTGCCAGGAACTAAAGATACAAAGTAAAAAATAGTAATAATCCCTATCTATAGAATATTGGTAGGAGAGAGAAAAATGCACAATATATGAATATATAAAAGAGAAAAACAAAATGATTTTGAGAGAAAGAATTGACAGCTGAGGGAGGGGATCACTATATACTGCAAAGTAGTATAGAAGTTCAAAGCGTGGAGAATAAAGCGATTTGAAATCAGAGAAAGGAGAGATCCCTGGGGTGATCAGCAACAGCCTGATAGAGGAGGTGATGTCGTTGAGCAGCATCTGGAAGGATGGGGAAGCTCTGATTAGGGGAAAGGAAGGATAATAAAGGTAGAGATTAGAGGTCATTTATTCTCACCCTTTCATTTAACTCACATAGAAAATGGCGCTTGAACTAAGCCTTGGCAAGAACCACTGTACGTGGATGTGAACTTGCAATCAGGAATCCATGCTGTTTTCTTGCTGCTCAGAGCCACTACCTAAGCCTGCTCCTAATCTTTTATGGGCATCTTCATTGAATAAAACTTACCTGGCCTTTGTCCATTACTTCAGGACTCAAGTATTTGCTAAGAAAATGAAAAATTAATTCATTTGGATGTCCTTGTGAAATGATACTGGAGGATTCTTATGGTAGTTCAATATTTGACTCTATTTCTTTGGTTCTGTATCACCCAAACATAGGTGCTATTAAGGGGCCTTCCTCTCCTAGATTATGGAGTCATTTTGATTGAATTGTTCGAAAGTAATGAGCTAATTCTAGGCTTGTAGATCAGAGAGATATTTCTGGTCAGGTAGATCTTAGGCCTCCTTCAAGTCAGACCACAGAGACAGTGGCGTTGGAAGGAAAACTATTGTCAGCCACGTGGGTCTCGAGGAAGAACTAGAGAGAGCATTGTTATTGTTTCTGGTTATGAGACAAAGCAATGTGTCTGCACGGGTGTGTTTAATTCATGATGTAATTTGAGAATGAAAGCCCCTGACTTTAATGAGGAGAAAGAATTGTGAATCTTTTCTGAATGCAGACACTTAATATCTAAATTATATGAAAGCTGGGGCCTGTCCTTATTTTTAAATGCTGAAAGGAGCTGAACGAGAGTCTGTGATTCCCCTCCTCTCTGTATTTCCTCCACCCCCATCCCAACTTGACATTGGATTTAATTGCATATTTGTGCTGAATGTGGATTGCAGGGAAAATAAAGATTTGGCAACCCAGACTCATAGGATTTCAGTCTATTTGCAACAGCAGAAATAAAGATTCCTGTCCCTTCTCCATTTTTTTTTTTTTTTGGCAAAACAAGTTGAATTCTACTCAGGAAGCACTTAACTGACCCAGTTCAATTTCCAGACGTCACATTTCCACAGATTTTGACTGAGAAAAGATTATAAATTTGTTTTTCAAATTCTGCTTTCTAGACCTTTTCTCTTGCTACCTACTCCTGATCGATAAACTTTGCTGACCGAAGGATGCTTCCAGGGGCATGTTTACCAATACTTTTTGCCATTGAAGAGAAGAATCAAAGTGCTGTTTGTGATGCTATTAGAGATTTCTTAGATCCATTAGGATTCTTTGCTGTGAATGCCTAACTAACTGGTAAAGACTAACGATTTGTTACTGCAGAGCAAGTAGCTGTCCCTGGGTCCCTGGGTGTGGGAGTTGCAGTTGATTTGATTGGATTGTTGCTGGCAGAGGAATGAATTGTGCCCTAGGAAACCACGAAGATACTGAGTTACTGATCTGTCAGGAAATGCCCCAGGTGTAAGGTGCTGGGCCATGAAGCTTGTCTTGGGACTGGGCAGTTGGGATCCTCTAAAATTTCTACCATTGGGCGAAGCCTTATCCTAGTTATGGATTGCTAAACTATGTTAATATTGTACCTGCCTAATAAGTATTTAAAAGAGCTCATCATCTGATTTTTTTGTTTTTGTTTTCCATTGCCCACGGCTAGAATTCAGTTGTTTTCTAATACCATGGAAGAGGAACCTTGGCTTTCACCTACTCTTTCTGAAGTTTTGTCTATTTTGCTTTTTTGTTTTTCCTTTAAAAAGGAATCCACTGTCCTCCCGCCTTCCCCCTCCCCCAGCATGGCCTTCCCTCCTCCTTCACAATGCTGCCTTCAAATAGATGCTAGACTTAAGTTGATCATTCAGGCAGCTTCCTCTTAAATTGTGCCCTCCCTACAATTTCCTTTAAATTTCCATGAAACCACAGTGACAGAGCCAAAATTTGAACTCAGGTTCTCTGGGCTACCAGTCTAGTGCTTTTTCCCTGCTATGCCAGCTAGTGTTGGCATTCTATACTCCACTTGGGAAGACAGGACACACATATAAGAAAATTAACTAACTAGCATGTCGAGAACAGATATATGTTTTGAGATCGTAGAAGGGAGAGATCACTGAGGGGTTAGAGGAGGGTTAGTTTCACAGAGAAAGTAGATAAAAACAGGCAAGGTAGTGGAGGGAAAAGATAATAAATATAGGGCTTAGAAGTCATCTGTTCTTGCTTTCACATTTTATTGAGATAAGAAGAAAAGTTAAATGACTTTTCGGAGGTCATACTTTTAGTAAGTTATAAAGTCAGGATTCAAATCCAGGTCCTCTGACCCCAAGCTCAATATTCTTTCCATTACATCATTCTAACAGGCAAGCCAGGAAGGGTGAAAAACGTAAAACAACAGTACAGGAGAGGCAATTCAGTACCTTAGAGGCAGGAAGGGATGTAGTAGGCTAAGAGCTGGACTTGGAGTTGTGGCCACCTGAGTTCAAATCCTGCCTCAAATGCTTACTAGGTGTGTGACCCTGTGTAAGTCATTTCTAATTTCTGTGCTTTGGGTTCCTTCTCTGTAAAATGAAGGGGGTGAGGTTGAACTCAATGGTTTCCAAATCTCTTTCAACTCTAAATCTGTTATCCTAGGGTAGGAGTACTTCAAAGATAGTGAAAAGACTGGTAAAGGATTTGGGTAGTGAAACAGTAGGAGATAAGGTTGGAGAGATAGGTCTGGGCCAGGAAGGTATAAAACCCTTCTTTAGAACAAGACCTATTTTATTTTTGGAGGGGGAAGGCAGGGCAATTGGGGCTAAGTGACTTGCCCAGGGTCACATGGCTAGTAAGTGGTAAGTGTTTGAGATCGAGTTTGAACTCAGGTCCTCTTGACTCCAGGGCTGGTGCTATATTCACTGCGCCACCTAGCCACCCCTGACCTATTTTATTTTTGTCTTTATATACCCAGTACCTAGCTCATGAGTGGAACAAAATAAGTGCTTGACTGACCATAGATGCTTGAATGACCAAAATTAGCCTTGTACTTCTGCTTATGTTACTAAACCTCCCTGAATTTCTTGGAAGTATCTTGTAGTAGAATCAGTATAAAAGTCTGAGAGGGTTAATGTTTATTTCAAGAATGGAGAGTGACCAGACTTTGATAAGGGGAAATTATGTGATGTTTTAGAAAGATTAGACTGGCAGGATTGTCTGTCTTGGGTTGGTAGAAGGAAAGCCTAGAATATGGGGGAGAAATTAGGGGCTGATGGAATTAATCCAGGTCGGGTATTTTAAGGACCTGAACTAAGGAGGTGGAAGTGGGAATGAAGAAGAAGCGATGGATATAAGACATTATTACAGAGAAAAAACTATGTCTGGACATATGGGACTAGAAGGAGGACTTATAGATCAGTCTCTGCATACCTAGAGAACTGTCTAACTCTGAATCATGTCATCACTTGAAATAATTATTCACTTTTCAAATTCATTGGTACAACAAGATGTTTTCTTACATATTCTCATTCAGGGTAGGGAACCTGCAGCCTTGAAGGCCATAAGATCCTGTAGGTCCTCAAGTATGGCCCTTTGACTGAATCCAAACTTCAGGCTTTCATAGAAGGAATATCTTTGGAGTAAAAAAAATCTGGGTTTGAATACCAGCCCTCTTGCTAACTATGTGACCTTGAATAAGGCATCTCGGGAGCAGATTTGTAACTTATAAAATGAGGTGGTTGATTACATGCAATCTAATCCAGCAAGCATCAGATGAGTACCTACTATGTGCACAAAGGCACAGAGAGGGAATAGAGCACTGGACCTGGAGTCAGGAAGACTCAGCCTCCTGAGTTCCAATTCAGCTTCAAATGTCTACTAGTCCCTAGACCCTGGGCAAGTCACTTAATCATATTTGCCTTAGTTTCCTCAACTGTAAAATGAGAAGGAAATGGCAAAGCAGTATCTTTGCCAAGAAAACCCCAAATGGGGTCATGAAGAGTCTGATAGAACTGAAATGATTGAAAAATAACAAAATGTGCAAAGTGTTGTGCTGAGTCCTGGAAACACAAAGCCAAAGCCCAAAATAATCCTTGCCTTCAACTAACTTGGGTTTTACTGGGGGCTGAAAGTAGGGATGATTATTGAAGTCCCTTCAGGTCTTAGCATTTTGTGATCAAGAGCGTTACCTAAACCAGCCCCTTCAGTCCATAAATGTGAAATTTTCATTCCATCAGCAGACTGCAAACTAGGGCTTGACTTATTGATTGACTATATTTAAGAAGGTCATGAAGACAATGTTAATAAATATAGATTAAACTTAATAGTGTGTCTTATATACATTTTTCCTGTTCTCCCCCTTCCCTCACCTCAAGCTGGTGTTAAACATTTACCAGCAGACTCCTGGCTTAAAGTCACCTTTAGAGGATCTCCTGATTTCCAGTATTGGTTTTTTATACATTATACCATACTGCCTCTTAGGATTTTTTTTGGGGGGAAATATCATCCTTTTAAAGTCTAAGAGAATAAGTGGATTTTAGATATACAAAAGAGAGAGTTGATATATAATTCCAGCTGTGTTGAGGAGAGTATGGTTGTAACTACCATTGCTCTAAATGAAGACCAACTTCTCTTTTTTTAAAAAATTAATTAATTTAATTTTAGTTTTTAACATTCACTTCCATAAGACTTTGAGTTTTAAATTTTCTCCCTTTCCTTCTTCTCCCCCTTCTCCAAGATGACATGCAATATGATACAGGCTCTACATATACATTCACATTAAACATTTTCACATTAGTCATGATGTAAAGAAGAATTAGAATCAATGGGAGGAACCACAAGAAAGAAGAAACAAAACAAAACAAAAAAGGAAAAGACTGCAAATAGAATGCTTCCTTCTGCATTCAGACTCCAAAGTTCTTTCTCTGGATGTGGATAACATTTTCTATCATGAGTCTTTTGGAGTTAAGACCAACTTTTCTTATCCATCCTCACCTCTGCTCCTCTTTAATACCTGCTATTTCTATGAACTCCATGAAACTTGACTTTGTTGGTTCTTCATAGGCAGGACTGGATGAATTAATGGTTTATAGTATGATTTGTCAGGCACGGCATCAGATCCAAAATGTATTCTTTCCTGCTCTGAGATAACTTCCTACTTCTAAAATCATTCATTTAGGTTAAAGCATGGTCTTCAGAAGTCTTGCTAAAATAAATGTCTTATTGGAATAGGCAAATTCTGTTTGGTGTTGAAGGGGTTTGAAACATGGAGTCTTGCCTATGGAGGATAGGATGAGATGAAGCGTAACATTTTTAGGTCTGGACAGCCATAAATGTGGCATGAGCCAGGTACTTGAGAGAGATATGAGACCTAGAAAGAGGATATGTAAAGGGGAGGGGACACAAAGACCCATTTCCCATCTTCCATAATTTGGCCCAGAGCCCAGCCCCATCCATCCTTTCTCCATAAACTGCTAATTCAAATAGAACTACAGGGGAAACAAGACTGTTTTCCTGGCCTCTTAAATACAGCAATTACAGGGAAATAAATTGATCCTCCTAATTAATTCTGGCAGTGAATGATGCATTACAGTTGAGAACAAGGCAGTATACCATAGCCTCAGAGGCAGTTTCTGTAAAAATGATAAACTGAAATATGGAGAAGAGAAGCCTGTGTCCTTTAGGGTTTTAAAAATGGAAGCCAAATCATCAAGCACCTGGATTATGTGAATTAATCTTTGAGACTTTAAATTCTCTGTGCCCGAACACTAGGCTTGTACTACCTAGGAAGACACCATTCTCTGCCTGTGAAAGCCAAACAAATTGTGGGCATAGCTTCTTGGGGACATGTCTTACATATTCATTAAGTGGAAGAAAACATTGCAAAAAGTTGCTGGTTGAACACCTCATTTTAGCCTTAGGGAAGCTATTTAGTTTAGGCCTGAATGAATACACACTTGCATTCCTTAATCCTTTTTTCAAATAATAAATGGAACCGAACCACTGAGTGTACATATATTGTTGTTCATTGTACTAGTAGAATTTAGCTTAAGAAAAAGCACATAATAAGCACCTAGTAAATCCTTATTGATTGACGTGGATGCAAACCTCTTTGTATTTGAGGAAACTGAGGCAGACACAGATTAAGTGACTTGCCCAGAATCCCATAGCTAATAAGTATGTACTTATTAGACCTTATGTGAACTCAAGTCTTCCTGACTGCAGGCAAAGTGCTCTAACTACTGTGCCACACTCTGAGGGAGGGCGCAGGGAGGGGTGGTGGCTAGGGAGAGGGAGAGGTAAATATTTTGTCCATTTCTATGGCATTACTCATCTTCCACTCATCTTTTAATAAAACTGCCCACTCAACTATAACTATGCTTTTTTTCTCTCCCACAAATCACCTTTGTAGGCAGAAATATATTTTGTATTTCCCTCCCCTCCCCCCCCAATACAACAATTACAGGGAAAAGAAGTTAATTTGTCTGACCTCATCAGACAGGGAGTGATGTGTCATGGCTGGGAACAGAGCAGTCTAGCATAGTCACAGATATAGTTCCCGCCGAATTAGATTGGAGTTGAAATCCTTCCCAGACTGCTGGACAGAGTCTGGTCTGTTGCCTCTGAGTGGCAGATAGAAGAGGTATACCAGCAGGGTAGGGTTTCAGGGCCTATAGGGCAAGTTCGGTGGGATGGAAATCACCTCCCAGACACTGGGTAAGGCTTATTATCAATATGGCACTGAAGTTACTTTTGGAAAGTTTCTATGAGCTTGTCAAAATCTTGAAAATAGAAGGAAATAGGTTCCCAGTTTTGGTGTAGTCTAGTGATAAATATAAAAAATAGCCAGAAAATTCTAGGAATCCATTGAATTGAGGGGCTCTTAAAGCTGCTTCTGCAAACTTATTGTAGTTGTTTTCACTGCATCCTGGGCCATCTCCAGTCATTCTGATCTATATCTGGCCACTGGACCCAGATGGCTCCGGAGGAGAAAGTGAGGCTGGTGACTTTGCACAGCCCTGCCTCACTTAAATCCAATTCACTTGTACATCATGGCACCACCTCCCTGGTGTCATGGTCCTCTTCAAGAATGAAGGAAAGCAACAAGAACAACAACAATGAAGAGAACAGGAAAGTGGAGAACGGCTCGATAACTGACCTGTTATCACAGAGAAAGGGAGACTAGTTATTATTGTACTTGGCAGAAGAGAGAATAGTGAATTGTCCCATTGAGTTTTATATTGATCAAACTCACTGAGTAACCACTTGACACCTCACTCCAACTTTTGCACAATTCTGTAGAATTAGTGTTTTACAAATCTACAATTCCATACAATTCGACATTTCTATATGAGTATTTTATAGTTGTGAAAAAAAATAGACTTTGTCCAGTGGTGCATAGCAGGCCAGGAAGCGATATCACTGGAAATAGTCAACAATGAACCAGAGTTTATTAAGTACTTCTGACCAAGTACTGGGAATATAAATGTAAGTAAAAAGACAGTCCCTGCCCTCAAGGAGCTTATAGTCTAATGGAAGAAGACAACCCATAAAAGTGGGAGGAAGGAGGAAGGTGTGGTGGCAAAGTTGGGAGAATAAAAAATACCTGATTTGGACCCTTCCTCAAAATGGAGCTCCCAGGAGGAACTCATCAATGTGGAAAAGAGGACCATTGTCAAAAAGGGGAAGGCAGTTAGAGTTTGGTAGCCAAGAAACAGAGCTCAGAGGTTCAGAGATGCTCTGGGCTTCATTCCTATGGGGGAGGGGTAAATTATACAGCAAAATTCTGCAGTCAAATCAGATCCCCTATGCACATGTGCACCATATTATACAGGTATCCCTTGTTTTATGCAATGAACATATTCTTCAAAGAGATCAAATGAGATAAATATGTAAAGTATTTTGCAAATCACAAGTGCTATAAAAATGTTAACTATTTGCTCAAAGAGTCCATTTTTTATAAATCAATTCATATTTAAATCTACTCTGGAAAGTTGCTATTTATGGAAAACCTAACATGAATCTTTTTGGGAGGTGAATAATTGTTTGTTAAAGTAAATTATTTTATCTTTCAGGTAAATTTAGATTTTCACGTATCATTTGCTTTGAATAAGACACATCTGTGAAACATAGAAAACCTGTTAAGTTTGTTTGTTCTCTAATACCAGTGGCATAAATGGGGCTCTCTCACAATGGCTAGGTTTTCCCTGTGTCTGAATGGCACATGCCCCCTTTTTTCTCTCTTTTTTTCTTCTTTATACCCTGCCTCATGCTCCTTATGCCATCTCCTTTCTGTATTCCCCTGTTTTGAATCCAACCCCATTTTTGCTCTCTTGTTCTCTGTCTGCTTCCTCTGTTCTGGATGCTCCCCTGGAGTGCAGGTACAGAAAAGGTTACTGGAGCTCCTTCTGGTGGAAAGAACTGGGGCTCAGACATAGATGGCCACAGTCATGGCAGTCCCTCTTCATCTTTTTCACAGTGTTTATTTATAAAAAAGACCATTATTTTTTTCTTTTAAATTTATTTATTTTTAGTTTACAGCATTCAGTTCCACAAGTTTCTGAGTTCCAAACTTTCTCCTCCTCCCTCTCTTCTCCCTTTTACCTTCCCAAGATGGCATGCAATCCGATATAGGTTCTACATATGACTTCACATTAAACATATTTTCCCAATAGTCAAATTGTAAATAAGAATTATAATCAATGGAATGAACCATGAGAGAGAAGAAACAAACAAAACAAAATAGAGAGAGAGAGAGAGAGAATAGTTTGTTTCAATCTGCATTCAGACTCTATAATTCTTTCTCTAGATGAGGATAGCCTAAAAAGACCATTATTAAATGCTTATCCATTTCCAGTCCATAGGCCCTGAGTATTAAGCATCTTGGGAAGAAAGAGCAAATAAAACTATAAGCATCAAAGGCACGGCAAAATATCAAAATACTCCTTTGTACAAAAATGTCTTAGCTCTCGTCTTAATGGAGTTGGCAGTCTACTTAAGGAGATTAGCACGTGAAGTATTTAAATAACAGTAAAAATACCATATGACTAACACAAAAACTGAAAATGAAGACAGTGGAAGTTACAGAAGTTTAGATTAGGGAGATACCAGTGCAGACCAGAGGCGAAGGATCCAGAACACCAGGAAGGGATATGGGTGGCTGTTGTGTTTCTTTTGGAATGAAAAGTAGAATTTAGATAGTTTTTCCATCTTTCATCCAGGTATGGACAGCACCACATTGAATGCACAAAACAGAGAGGGAGTTTATTGACAATTTATCATTTTTTTCATGAAGTTAACCATAATGCATATCCCCCTCCCCTACACTCCCATTTTTACAGGTTTAGGTAGCAACAAAAACCAAATACTACATTGTTCCATAAGCAATGCAATGTGCTAAATAACTCTCTCTTAAAAGCTTAGAAATTATTATATTTACAACATGTATAACTCCAATATATGAGAAAAGGAAGTCTAGTTTGGAATATCCCTTTAAAGTAATTTATAACATTCTACCACATAGGAACAAAACACAAGAGACTGTTAAATTGCCCTTGTTATCAATGTATTTTCCATGAAGTCAAACTCCACTTGGAAGGCAAGATAGATTTATTAAAAACCTCTAGGAGAAAATGTATTTTTAATGGACAATGACATCAAATATGGTAAAAGAGAATTCTCATTTGAAATATGGAATTGAAAGGATCTACAACTGAGTTCAATGTTTATATAATTTTTGAGAGTGAAAAGCAGATAGAGCTGAGAGATGGTAAGGGAGTGGTTGAAAGGGACTGGAGTCTGGTTAATGAGGCCACGGTCATGGTTATTTGGCCTCTATAAGTAGCAGTAAGAAAAGGAGAATAAGATTCATACTGCCTACCTGCAGAGGGTTGTTGTGATCTATCTATCTATCTGAGTGCGTATAAATTTAAAAGTTTATAAAGCCATGTATATGATATATACAAAACCATACATATATGCAAATATGAATATGCATATAAAACAATATAAATGCATGTAAATATATGTATTTATACATACATTCACACACACACACACACACACACACATGCCCACAGAGTTTTGTAAACCTAAAAGTACCATGTAGTCATCGCCTATTATTTCCCACACAACCCTGTAAGTCAAAGACTGCATTTCCAATTGCTCCAGTTTTTAATCCCTTCTTTGTTGTCAAATTTTTGAATTTGAAATCAACAAGTAGGAAACTATCAATGTAGGGGGAGTGAGCCTGGTTATCGATGCTACAATCTACTTTATCTCCAAATATATATTATTTGGGTTAAAATGGACTGACATACAAGATGACATTGTTTTGATGGGGGGAGAATACAGGGAGAGTGTTATAATTCTAGGTGACCAATACTTGGCAAAAATCTTAATTTTTTTCTTATCTTCCTTTTTAGTCCTAAGATTTTAGAATAAAGGAAGCTTAATTCACCAAGTGCCTATGGTATTTAAGTATAACAATATAGAATTACTCCTGGGCCCAGTGGGGCTGGAGCACTCATTTTTTCCCTCTTCCACTAATGGCCCCAACTCTGGAATCCTGTGTGTAGACAGGTTCAGTCTAGGGGAAACCTGGCCTTTAAGAGAGGCATCAAACTCTTAAAACAAAAAACCAAAAAACCTCCCAAATTCTAGCCCATTAAACCTCACTTCCCATGTACACAAATAGGAGCCTTGGGAAAACCACTTTAAGTCTAGGTTTCACTTATGTCTAAGATCTTGCCAAAAAAGAGGAGAAAGGTATTCAATGTGCAATATAGAACATGTATGGGACAGTTACTTATTTTCTCCACAAAAAATTCAGTCAGATAGCTAGCATTTATTAAGTGCCTACTATGTGTCAGATTCTGTGCTAAGTCCTAGGTATACAAAGAAAGGCAAAAGACAGTCCTTGCTCTCAAGGAGCTCATAGCTCTTGCCACAAACATGAAAGACTCATAAGCATGCACTGACAAAAATTTACATAGGAAGCAAGTTATGATTATTTTCCTGTGCTGTATGGATGGCCCTTAAAACCCAAAGCTTGGAACATTTTGAAGTCTCAAAGAATGAAGATTTCACCGTAGATTTGTTTTCTCTCATGGTCTATGTCTTCTGACAAGTCAGACCAGGGGCTGGGATTTTCCTCCTGTTAGTGGTTATCTTCTCTAAGAGGTTCTGCAGCACCTATAAGGGGACACCTCCTACAGTGCAATTGGCACAGGCTGAGGGACCCAGGAGCTCTTCACATAGAGACCGTGTATAATGGTGGGAGAGTGAGTCCCAGGTTTACAGGGAGGGGCAGGGAAAGGTTTTATAACTATTGTTCTTCCTACATCATCTGAAGAAATAACTTTGCTAAGAACTAATTGTGTTTATTGATGCTATACAAGGAAAAGGAATTTAGCAAAATAACACCTTATGGGGATCTTGTTTGATAATATGTAAAACATTCCACTCTAGTAATTCCCCTCCCCTCCACCTTGAAGAGGGAGATATATTTCATTTTTTTTCTGACAACACTGGTTTTTCACAAACTTAGAATTTGGTTTCCTTCAAGCAATCTTTTATTTTACATAGTTGTAGCTATATATAGTGTTCTTTTGGTTCACCTTCTTTTGCTCTGCATCATTTTGTAAAATCTTCCCTTGGTTCTCTGATTTCCTCCTATTTGTTTTGGCCCTTAACTATTCTGTATGCTGTCCTTCCTTATCATATAGATCTTAGACTTTTGTATCTTTCCTCTCCATTGGAAAACATGCTCAGGAGTGGGATTGCTGAGTTAAAGGTTAAGAACAACTTGATCACTTTTCTTATATAATCTCAAACTAATTGTTGGAATGGTTGTATCAATTCACAGATCCACTAATGGTGCTTTTCTTCCCAAACTTTTGCAATAACTTATTCCAAGTCAACATGACCAACCAAACTCATCATCTTCCCCCCAAATCTTCCTTTCCTTCCAATTTCTCTAATTATGTTGATGATGCCAATATAATTACAATTACATAAGCTTAATTCCATAGAATCATTTTTGACTTTTCTCTTTCTCTCACCTTTATATAATCTAATCACTTGCCAAGTCCTCTCAATTCCACCTCTACAATACCTCTCTCCTATATTCACCTCATTTTTATTTGTTCTCTCACAAACCTAATTCAGGTTACTACCTCTTTGTTAGACCACAAAGAACAGAGATCTAACTTGTTTCCATTCCTTTCTTTTTAGTCCATTTTTTTGGGTACAGCTTCCAAAATAATCTTCCCAGTGCACAGGTCACATTCCTGCTCAGAAACCTTCAATAAATCTCTTACTTGTAAGACAAAATTAAAAGGTACTCATTTAGAAATAAGAATAAAATAGAACTAGAACTAGGAAAAAAACCCCTCCTTAATCTAGAACTTATGGCCACCCTATTCTGAGACACCATAACATAGTGGAATGAACACTGAATGTAGAGTCAGCTACGTATTGTAGTAGAGACAATGCCAGACTTAGAGCTAGTAAGACTCAAGTTCAAATCCTGCCTCAGACGCTTACTTAGCTATGTAACCCTGGGTAAGTTACTTAATTTTCATCTGCCCCATTTTTCTCATCTGTAAAATGGTAGTAATAATAGTAGCACCTACCTCACGGTGTTGTGAGGACCAAGTTAAATAACATGTATAAAGCATTTTCAAATCTTAAAGCACCACATAAATGCTTAGTTCTTGCTATTTGGAGTTGATGATTCTGAGTTGAGTCCTGGCTCTGTCTACTTTCTTTGTGACTTTGGGCAAGTCACTGAAGCCCTTTGAGCTTCAGCTTCCTTATCGATGTAAAGGGGTTGGACTAGTTAGACTTTAAGATCTCTTTCATCTCTAAAGCTGTGACGCTGTCTTTCCAGTTTTTTTCATAGTGTTTTCTTTCATACATTCTATGTTCCAGCCAAATTGGATAACTAGCTGTTCTAAAATCTGGGCATATCATCTTCCTTCTCTGAACATTCATGGAAGCCATCCCAGATTCTAATTTATAATTTTATAATGAAAGAAATAGTATTTTCTCCCCTCCTCCCAATAAATTAAAGTAGTGTGCAGCTGAATAAGACATGGACAGATTTAGATCAATCTGTAAACTAGACCAGATGAGACTTAAATTTCAGACTTGAGGTGACAGGATTATCTTAGTTATATATAATAGTCATAGTTGATAATGGTGGTAGAGTATGTAGAAATTCTAAGATAGATACCATAATCTCTGGATTTATATGAATTGGGTACAATCTTGGGAACTTTCTCAAAATTCTCTCTTTTTGGCTCATTTCTTTAATCAGTCAGCAAACATTTCTTAAGTGCTTATTGTATGCCAGGCACTGGGCCAACCACTGGGGATGCAAAGAAAGGCAAAAGACCCCTTCTCTCAAAGAGCTTACAGTCCAATGAGGGAGACAACATACAAACAATTATGTACACACAAGTTATGTACAGATAAATCAGAGATAATCAACAGAGAAGGCACTAGCATTAAGGGAGAGAGGAAAGACTTCATGTAGAAGATGAAATTTTATCTAGGACTTTAAAGAAGCCAGGGATTAGTGATGAGGAGGAAGAACACTATAGACCAGGGCCTGGAGTCAAGGATGTATATTTTACCCTCTTGTTTTAGGATATCAGTGCAGTTTTCCTTGATAATTTCTTGGAATATGATATCTTGGTTCTTTCTTCAATTATGGCTTTCAGGTAGGTCAATAATTCTTAAATTGTCTCTCCTTGATCTATTTTTCCAGGTCAATTGTTTTTCCAATGAGATATTTGCATTTTCTTCTATTTTTCATCTTTTGACTTTCTTTTATGTTTTTTTTCTTGTCTCATGGAGTCATTAGCTTCCACTTGTTCAATTCTTATTTTTAAGGAATTATTTTGTTCATTGAGTTTTTGTACTTCTTTCCCATTTGGCCAATTCTATTTTTAAGGTGTTATTTTTTTCAGCATTTTTGTGCCTCTTTTTATTAAACTGTTGTCTTTTAATAACTTTCTTTCTTTGTTTTCATTTCTTCACCCAATTTTTCCTCTACTAATTTTATTTGATTTTTTAATGTAAAAAAAATAAAATTTTTTTTAATATTTGTTTTTAAAACCTTGAGTTCTAAATTTTCCTCTTTCTTCCCTCCTCACCCATCCCTACTGAGAAGATAAACAATTCAGTATAGGTTATACTTGTGTAGTAATGCAAAACATTTCCATAGTAGTCATATTGTGAAAGACTAACTATATTTCCCTCCATCCTATCCCATCCCCCACTTATTCTATTTTCTCTTTTGACCCTGTCCCTTTCCAAAAGTGTTTGCTTCTAGCTACTCTCTCCCCCAATTTGCCCTCTTTTCTATCATCCTCCCTCAGATCCCCTTCCCCCTTACTTTCCTGTAGGGTAAGATACCAAGTTGAGTGTGTATGTTATTCCCTCCTTAAACCAAATCCAATGTGAGTAAGGTTGACTCATTCCCTTTCACCTTCCTGCTCTTCCCCTCCTTTGTAGTAACCCTCTTCTGCCACCTTTATTTGAAATAATTCACCGCATTCTATATCTCCCCCTCTCCTCCCAATATATTTCTCCCTCACCTCTTAATTTTATTTTTTTATATCATCCCTTCACATTCACCTCACCCTGTGCCCTCTGTCTATGTATACATGTACACATACATATATACACACATACACCCACCTATACATACATACATATATATATTATTTATATATCTATATATACATACATACACTTGTATAATCCCTTCAACTATCCTCATACTGAGAAAAGTCTCATGAGTTACAAATATCATCTTTCCATGTAGGAATGTAAATAGTTCAACTTTAATAAGTTCCTTATGATTTCTCTTTCCTATTTACCTTTTCATGCTTCT
>CM053585.1:95217170-95228254 GCA_028646515.1 Pseudochirops corinnae | reverse complement strand
GAAGCTGCTAGATCTTGTGTTATTCTGATTGTGTTTCCACAGTACTCAAATTGTTTCTTTCTGACTGCTTGCAGTGTTTTCTCCATGACCTGGGAACTCTGGAATTTGTCTATAATATTCCTAGGAGTTTTCTTTTTGGGATCTTTTTCAAGAGGTGATCGGTGAATTCTCTCAAGTTCTATTTTGCCCCCTGGTTCTAGAATATCAGGGCAATTTTGCTTGATAATTTCTTGAAAGATGATGTCTAGGCTCTTTTTTTGATCCTGGCTTTCAGGTAGTCCAATAATTTTAAATTGATCTCTCCTGGATCTATTTTCCAGGTCAGTGGTTTTTCCAATGAGATATTTCACATTGTCTTCTATTTTTTCATTTTTTGAATCTGTTTTATAGTATCTTGATTTCTCATAAAG
Source organism: Pseudochirops corinnae (assembly GCA_028646515.1). Classification (NCBI taxonomy): domain Eukaryota; kingdom Metazoa; phylum Chordata; class Mammalia; order Diprotodontia; family Pseudocheiridae; genus Pseudochirops; species Pseudochirops corinnae. The sequence continues at coordinate 95,227,844 of CM053585.1, read as the reverse complement.
TCACTAGCTTTCATTTGCTCCAACCTAATTTTGAAGGAATTATTTTCTTCAGTGAGCTTTTGAAATTTCTTTTGCATCTGGGCAATTCAGTTTTTTAAGGCATTCTTGTCCTCATTGGCTTTTTGGACCTCTTTTACCATTGGAGTTAGTCTATTTTTTTTAAGGTGTTATTTTCTTCAGTCAGGCTTTTCATAATTTTTTTGCATCATTCTCATTTTCTTTCCCAATTTTTCCTCTACTTTTCTTACTTGACTTTCAAAATCCTTCTTGAGCTCCTCCATGGCCTGTGACCAGTTCAGATTTTTCTTTGAGGCTTTTGATGCAGGAGTTTTGACTTTGTTGTCTTCTTCTGGTTCCATGTTTTGATTCTCTTTCTCCTCCCCCCCTCTCCAAAGATTCTACAGTCTGATTGTGCTTCCTCTGTTTGCTCATCTTGCCAGCCAATTACTTGACTTTTGAGTTCTTTGCCACAGTAGAACTCTGCTACCAGAGTGGGGAGTGCTGTGTCCCAGATTTTTGGGGTTTTGTGCAGCTGTTGTCATTCCAGGCACCCACCTCAGAACTGTGAGGAGGACTTTTTCTCCACAGCCTCAACAAGGTCTGTCTTCTGCAGCTGAGCTCACTTTAAGGCAAATACTACCAAGCCTGAACATCCCCAAGGGGAACAGAGACTCAGGTCTCTTCCTCTTAGTCTGTTAAAATTTTGCCTGACAGTTCCTGGATCAAGGTGACTAGGAATCACAAAGCAGGGATGGCTTTTGGGTTGGCCGGTGTAGGAAGGATTACTAGAGAGAGCATGGTTTCATCTTTGAGGAAGAGAGTTTGTTGTGTTTTGTGATTCAACCCTGGAAATACATTTGCATATTCATAGCAGCTGCTATGGGTATCATGTTGGCAATATACCCCTAAACTCACCACTCATCCTAACATGTATTTCTATTGAGATCACTACCACCCTTCCATTGGCCCAGGTTTGAATTATTGGAAATACTTGACTCTTCACTCTCTCTCATCCCCTTTATGCAACCAATTGTTGATTCTGCTCCTAAAATGCTCTTCCTCTTATCCCTTTCATTTTACTCACAGCCACTACCCTTCTCAGTGACCCTATCATCTTTAAGCTGAATTATTTCAATAACCTCCTAATCGGTCTCCCTACTTCTAATCATTACCCTCTCTAATCCAGCCTTCATAAATTGGCCAAATTTATATTTTTAAATTCATGTTCTTTGATGTCACTCTACTACTGCTTAATAAACTTCAATGGCTCCCACCTTTCTCTGGGACAAACTACAGATTCCTCTGTATGGCATTTAGTACACCACAATCTGGATGCAGACTATCTTTCTAGAATGATTCCACATTATTTCCAATCATACATCTCCATGATCTAGACACACGGGTCAACTAGCTGTTTTCTACATAGTAGGCTTTTGCACAGACTTTTCTCCAAGGAATATTCTTTCTCCTCACCTTTGCCTTTTGGAATCAGTTGTCCCTCCACCCCCAGCAGAGTGAAGATCCTTTAAGGAGGGAAATTCTTGCATTTTGGTTTTCGTATCACTAGCACCTGATAAATGCTTGAGAATAAAGGAGTGAGTCTTTGTTAATTTGATGTAAAATGATACTTTAAAGTTGATTTAATTTGTAATTTTTTATTATTATTACCCAAAAATATAGTTGTTTATAGTTTGGACTCATTCTTCTGAAAACTGTTCATGTCTTTTGAACATACGGGAATGACTCTTAGTTATATAGATTTGTTTCAGTTCCCTACATTTTGGATGTCAAGCTTTTATTGAAGATGTTTGATGCAAATTTTTCCTCTCAATTCACTGTTTTTCTTTTTTATTCTACTTGTATAAATTTTGTTTGTGACATTGTTTTTACATTCAATGTAGTATCCAAATTGTTCCTTTTGTGTTTCACAGTCACCTCTCTATGTGCTGCCTGATTATAGACAGCTAAGTGGTAGAGTGGATAGAGGGCCAAAGATGGAGTCAGTCAGACCTGAGTTCAAATTCAACCTCAGAAACTTGTTAGTTGTGGCACTTTGAGTAAGTTATTTAACCTCTGTTGTCTTGATTTCTCATCTGTAAAATGGGGATAAAAATAACACCTTCCTTCCAGGGATGTCTTGATAAATGAGATAACATTTTAAAGATAACTTTGTAAACCTTAAAGTGCCATATTCATGCTCTTAGCATTATTATTAATCTCCCTAATCAGAGTAACAACTTTTTTCCTCTAATTTTTAATGGTGTGACTTTTTATATTGATATCACTTATTTGTTTGGAGTTTGTGAACTTAGGCTAAATCTTTTATTGATGATTTAATATTTACAAAATACTTTTTCACAGATTTTATCTATCTATCTATCTATCTATCTATCTATCTATCTATCTATCTATCTATATGTTATTCCTCTGAAAAACCTCTTGAGGTAGGCAAGGCCATAGTCACTAATTTACAGATGAGGAAATTGGAGCTCAGTGTGGTTGTGTTTTCCCCAAGAAACATAGTCCATAAATGTCCCAGAAGTTGGTCTTCTTGACTCCAAGTTTGGAGTTTCTTGCTACCACACTTAGCTCTGCCCACCACCCTTTTAAAATTCCTTAATCTTGTGGACCTAGCTGATTTATTACCGTCTTCTCCAATTCCCTTTTTCTCTTTTTTGTTGTTTGTTCACTTTGGCAATCTACTGAAGTAGGAACATCAAAGCAAAGACAATTGCCATCTAAAACTTCTTTTAAATCTCTCATTGTGGGATTCCAAAGAAAAGAGAAATACTGTGCTGGCTGAATAAGGGGGCTGCTGAGCATGAATGAGTGCACCCTTTCAGGAGCTTCCGGCCACACTGGTTCTTAGAAATGGCTTTTAACTTTGATCACAAAGGATCTGAAATTATTCTTCCTTAGCTAATAACAGGAAAACATTATCTAAATAGAATGGAAGGTACTAGGAAAACCAATTTGAAACAATCTTTTTTTTTTTTTTAAAGAAAAGGAATAAGTAGTTTCTGATGGCTATTCATTTACTGAACCAAATGGGTAATGCTCTAATTATGAGGTCAGATGTATGTATGGAAGTTCTATTATGGCTTTCATGAGACAGTATATCATTTGATATTGTTTGAGTATCATAATTAGTTATTTAGTAACACCTTGTTTAAAAGTGCCATGGCCTTATTGTGCCATGGCCCCACTGATTTTTCAAAGTTTCAGACACTTGGCCATCAGGAAATTTTTTTTTTTCAATATAGCAATGCATGTGAATGTGTCCTATGGAGTAAAGGACTTGTGATCTGTTCTGTCAGAGGCAATACACACACTGATGAAATCTGACATTGTTTGAATCATTACAGTATTTCATTTCATCCCTACAGCAACATGATGATTAGCTAGAGCAGGTAGCTATTTGTAGCAACTAGATCAGGGTTCTAAACTTTTTTTTGTGGCATGAACACCTTTGGATATGTGGGAAGTCTATGTAGTCTATTTCAGAATAATGGTTTTAAGTACATAAAACCCATGGAATTACAAAGGGAATTAATTATAAAAATAATTATAGTGATTGTGAGTAAAATGAAAGGGATGAGTGGAGGAAACATTTTGGGAGTAGAATCAACAACTGGTTGCATATGGGGAATGAGAAAGAGAGAAGAATCAGAGATTTCCAATAATTTACACCTGGGTCAATGGAAGGTTGGTGATATTCTCAATAAAAATAGTTTTAGGATGAATGGTGAGTGTAGGAGTAAAGATAATAAGTAATTTAATTATTTATTTATTAATGAAATATTTTGAAAAATACAGGTTCATGGATCCCAGGTTATGAATCCCTTAGATTGTGGTAGGTCCCAAGGGGTACAACAGAGAGAGAAGAGGCTACTTAGCACAGACAAGAATAAAATGACATTCATTCCCTCCAAAATAAGAAGTGTTCTTGACACAATATTCTAGCTAGAAATAAGGAACGACCAAAGAAATATAGGACCTCAGGATTTACACCCAGAATGAACATTAAACATCATCTAGTCCAACCTTCTCATTATACAGATGAGGAAGCTGAGGCCCAGCAAAGTAGCATAACTTCCTCAAAGTAGCAGAGGTAGCAAGTTCCAGTGTCAGGATTTAAACCCAGATTCCTAAACTCCCAATCTAGTGCTCATATCACTATATCACGTTGCATCTTAATCCTTTATACTTCTTAGTTTGACACTGAAGGAGTTAAGTAACCTAGCTCTAACTAGCTTTTCTGACCTTCTTTCCTACTGCAACCCTTTATATATGGTACACTAGAACTAAACCAGAATCCTTGTTTTTCCCCCAATGCATTCTGGATTTTCTTGACTTCATTCCAAAGAGTCCTAGGGTTTCAGAAATGGGAGGGAACTCAGAGTCCTACATATATGTAAATATGAATCCCCTCTATAATATGGCAGGGAGTGGTGAGAAGAGAAGCTCATGGACATCCTTTTCAATTCTATTCAAGAAAAATTGTGAAATGAACAGAACACTGGGGAGATACAGAGCTTAGATAAAACAAGCCTTGACCCTGTGAAGCTTACAGTCCAGGAAGAGGATAAAACACATGCAAGAAAAGCTATAATACATGATCATATAAAAGAGGAATAAAGTGCAATGTGAGATTGGAGGGAATTATAACCAAAAGTATGTGTTATTGATTCATTAAAAGGGCTATCTTAAAATTTAATTTGATTGACTTGATATATTTCTGTTTCTACATCAACTTCTTTTTCAAATACATCCTTCCCTCCTCCCCCTCCCCAGTGAGCCTTCTCTTAGATTAAACAATAAAAAAAGAGAAGAGAAAAAAACATTCAACAAAACTAACAATAAATTAACTGAGTCTGACAGTATGTGCAATGTTACATTCACATTTGTTTGGTACACTTTGCTTAATGAAGTCATAGAGATTAGAACAGTAAAGGGTCAATCACCTAAATCTGGAGGTAGTATTAACCTATTCAGATTAACACCAAATACTGACTTTTCTGTATACTCACTAGTAGCTACAAGAGGGATTAGCCTAGTTTGCAAATTCTGGTAGTCTTTTAGTTTTCAGAAAAGTTGAAATAGGTCTCCACCACTGCAAAGAAGAGAGGTGCATCAATGAAAACATTAATGCAAGAAGTGCCTAACTGTAAAAGAATTTTAGAGAATTTGTTGAGAAAAAATGTTTCAAAATCCATTATTTTCTATTAGAGTACAAATCCTTAGATTTAGTGCTAAAATTGGCTTTAGCTCATAGCTCTTTTTTCCTAGCCATATAAAAGCCAATTATGTAAGTTATGCATATCCATATAATTTTTAATAATTTTATTATCATTAATTTAAAAAATAGTACATGTTGCAATGTCTGTGGGAAGATAGGAACAATAAAACTCTGTCAATGGGGCAGCAAATGAATTCAACCATTGTGGAAAGTTAACAGGAATTATGCCAAAAAGAGGTGACTAAAATTTCCATACATTTAGACCCAGATAGTCCATTACTAGGCTTATACCATCCCAAAGATCAGAAATTCCATGTAGTGTAAAATATTTGTAACATTATTTTTGTTTGGTGCTATAGCAAAGGATTAGAAACAAAGCAGGTGCCTCTCAGTTGGAAAATGGCTAAATCGATTGTCATAAATGAATGTAATAAAATAGAATATTACTGAACAGTTAGAAATAATTGCTATGAAGAACTCAGAGAAGTAAGGGAACACTTATAAGAGCTGATCCAAATTGAAATAAATTAAACTAGAAACACAATGTATACAAATTGCCCAAACAATATAAGTTGAAAAACAATAGAAACAAATGAAATTATTTGTAATTATGATGACTAAAGTTTGGTCTGAGAGAAGAGTTCAGAAAACTTACCTCCTTCCCTTTGTTACAGAGGTGGGGTGGGGGGAAACTATGGACGTAGAATATTATTAGCATTCTAAGTCATGGTTGCTGAATTAGTTGAGTTTTCTGAACTATGTTTTCTCTCTTTTTGACCCTTTGCTAAGGGATATAGTTTGCTAACTAGGAGTGATCTACTTGAAAATTAATATAATGTAAAAAACAAAAGACATTAGCAAAAAGAAAATACAACATTCATATTGACCACATAGGTTGGACTGTAAGCTTTAGCTACCAATTCAATAAAAATTTATTAATTTCCTGCTATGTGGAAGGCACAGTACTTGGTAGGTGCTAGAGATTCAAAGACTGATGAGGGAGGTAGAAAGATGAAAAGTGGGAATGGGGAAAATAAATGTAAAGTGGCTAATGACCACATCATTTTCCAGGGTTTTTCTCATCTCTGAGAGCAGCAAATGGGAATAGAACAAAAACTTGGTCTGCCATCAGCCAGTTATTTTTAGTGAAGTAGGGGTTTTGAACAAATACTTCATCCCGGAAGTATTTCAATTTGGCACAAGAACAAAGAATAGCAGAACGGTACCTTTTCTGAGGAAGTGATTTGGGATTCATGCAGAGGCTGCCATTAGTAAATGCTGCCTGGTGGGATTATAAAAGTCATAGCATTTCTCTATTTTCAGAAATGTCATAAATATTCCAAGTATATTCACAATTCTTATTTCAAGTTTGCTTGAAGGTTGTAAAAATACCATCATTCAATCTAACCTTAGAGATTAGAGAATTTTTAATTCAATAACTCATTCACTCTGGAAAGTGCTAAATATGGCACTCCCTCCACTGGTGCTGCTCATCACTTATCCATGGCTTTTAATATTCTATAGTGTTTGTCAATGTCCTTCCACGAGTCCACCACAGAGGATCTGTCCAAGGTGCTAGATGACTTTCTTTGACTCTCTCACTATTCCCCCTCACCCTTACAATTCATAAATGTCTTTGGTAGTATCTTTATGACACTTTTTGTGCATAAGTAATCATTGGTAGCTGTCGCTGGCTCCTTTCCTTTATTTATTCCATTTCCTTCCTCCATCCTGCATTTCTCCCTTGCCCTTTGGGTTATTTGCAAATTTGATCATTTGGACATTCTAGTATTCCATAATATGTGCTCATATATTCGTCCATGGCAGATATACTAGGATATGATAATGTCCTTCTTCCACCAATGATTTCCATTTGACCTTTTTACTTAATAGCAATATCAGTAGAGGTTACAGGAGTGATGGGAACAATGATAGAAACCTGCATGCTTGGTCATCTTCAGCAGTATTGTAGTTGATACCCAATCATATTCTAGCTATTTGGAATGGGGAAGCATAAGAGGGGGAACCCATCCTATCCTCACTCAGCTCAAAATAGAGCACTTGTGGACCCCCAAAGAGCATTGCTGACTGATTTGAGATTACTTTCTTCTTCTTAATGTGGCCTATTTGATTCAAAATTTTATTGTCCCTTGAACAGATTTTGTAGAGATTGGACTCTTCCATTGACCTTCCTCTCTGGCAGAGATAGAGATAAAGAAAACTTGATGTTTCATCTAATCCCAAAGAAGGAATATCTGAGCAAAGCCTATGTCTTAGCATGTGGTCTGACTGGAATGGCATGAGACCTGTGCTTTTAAGATATATGTCTTCTAAGATTTCTACCTGGGTGGGAAATCAAAGGGTTCTTTACTATGCTGTCTTTTCCCTGTTTATCTTCTCTTTAAGTACAGAGCCATAGGCAGCCTCTGAACTGTTGACCTTTGATATAAGCAGTCCCAGAGAGAACATTCTGGAAGGCAAAGGAAGAACTAGCAATGTCTCTTTCCCTTTCCCCTCCTCCCTTCCCAGTTTTTATCAATTGGAAAGTTTCTGTGGCTTCAAGTCAAAGTAAGCCCAACTGGGCCCTGGAGAGTTCATACATTATCATTTTCTTTTCAGAAATAATTATCTCCTATTTTTAGAATTGTTATCAATATAAATGAGTCAATTTTGTCATATGTTTTTCTTTGCATTGAGCTAAAAATTTCTGCTGATAGCTCATTAGTGCTTAACAGTCTCCATTAAATCCCTCCTCTCTTCTCTCCGTGTCTGTGTCTATGTCTCTGTGTCTGTGTGTCTTTGTCTCTGTGTATTTCTGTCTCTGTCTCTCCTCTCCCCACCTTCTCTTTCTTTTTCTCTCCACCCTGTGGAAAGAGTATTGGCCTTGAAATGTTTCAAGTTGTTTTTCATCCTAATAGTTTCTGGTAGAAGGATATAGGCATAGAATTTATAGAGAGAGCTGTGGGAGTGGTAGAAAGAATACTGAATCTGGAATTGTGAGAAATCTGGGTCTGAGTTCTGCTGTGTGATCATGGGAAAATCACTTAACCTTCATGATCCCCAGGTTCTCATTTGTAAAATGGGGACAATAACATCTATTGAATGTCCCTCATAGGTTTGCTCCGAGGATCATGTAAGTTACTATTTGCAAAGTGCTTTTCAATTCTTGAAGCACTAGATAAATACTACTACTATTAAATATCTCCCCTATTCCAAGCTCTGCAAATGACTTTTTTGTGCGTGTGTTTAATAACATGTGCAGCATGACCCTGAAAATCTGTGTGCTTTAGCGCTCATAGAAGATAATTGGTGGTGAAAAACAGGCAGTCTTGATAATAACAGAAAACCTACTTTTGTTACTAGCTGGTATGATTGGAGGGAAGGTCAAAACAATTTAAGGTATTCCCTGTGGATTTATTTGTCATACTTTGCACATCACCCCAAAATCTTGCTATTTTTCTAAGAATACTATTTGCAGTATCATTCAGTGATTATAGAATTTCTTGTTTCTGAGCTGCTGAGGTTGTGTGATATAGTGGAAAGGTCAGTGGATTCGTAGTTAGTGGATGTAGGTTTAAATCTTACTACCTCTCACTTATTGCAAGTGTTACCTTGGGCAATTTAAGATTTCTGTTCTCGGTGTCTTCATTTGTACAATGTTGAACCAGAAGGTTTTCAAGGTTTCTTCCGGTAACCATCCTAGACTACTGCCTGGTAAGCATTACCACAGAGATGTTAGATTGTGGACATGGTCAAACAGTTGCTGTCCTAGAACTGATCAGTTTGGTGGTGTTTTGAACCTGGCATTGAGACTTCTAGGAGGGAGAAGCCAGAAGAAATTATATTCTTACTTGTGAGCCACAAGGAAGGATAGAGGGAGCTTGGGGTTTTAGAGGGGCATTATTGGCATGGGGCAACTTTCATAAGAACTCTGAGAGGTAAGTTTAATTATTGTCTTCATTTTACACATGAAGAAAGGAGAGTAACTTAAATGACTTACTTGGAGTTGCACAACTAGAACATATCTGAAGCTAAATTGCACTTAGGTTTTCCTGATGCTAGGTCCATCATTCAATTCACCATATGAAGGGGGAAGGGGGAGAGGGTGGGTGGGGGGGCAACCCCCAAGGTTTCATCCTGGGCCCTTTTCCCTTTCTATACCATTTCATTTGGTTATTTAATTGGCTTCAAAGGTTTCAACTATCATCTCTATGCAGATGATTTTCAGCTTTCTTTTTCTAGCCCTAATCTCTGTTTGACCTTTAACCTCACAACTCTACCTATTGGACATTTCTTGTTTTTTTTTTTCCTTTTTGTTTGGAGGGGGAGAAGGCAGGACAATTGGGGTTAAGTGACTTGCCCAAGGTCACATGGCTAGTAAGTGTTAAGTGTCTGAGGTTGGATTTGAACTCACGTCCTCTTGACTCCAGGGCCGGTGCTCTATTCACTGTGCCACCTGGATACCCCGGACATTTCAAACTATATGCCTTAGAGACATCTTAAATTCCCTGAGACCACAACTGAACTCGTTATCTTTCTCCCCACACTCATCTATCTTTCTAACTTTTCTATTGCTGTGAGCGTAGGCAGCACCATCCTCCTGATCACCTGGGACTGAAATGTAGCCTTCTTTCTCATATCTTCACCCTCTCTCACCCCTCAGATCCAATCAATTGCCAAGTCCCATGGTTTCTATTCTACTTTCACAACATCTCTCATTTACACTACTGTCTCTCCTCTTACACTGCCCACCCTGTGCCACCTTCTCACCTCTCCGTTGGATTATTTCAGGTGACTGCAGGCTGGTCTCCCTTCTTCAAGTCTCTTCCCACTCACCATCGTTCTGTCAAATCCATCAAACTGTCAGATCTGATCAAACTGATTTGAAGTACAAATTTGACAATATCACTCACATTTGATCAGCTCCAGTGGCTCCCTTTCACTTCCAGGATTAAAAATGCCATTTTCCAGATCTGAGTGTTTTCTCTGCTGCACCCCACAGCTGGAATGTCTCCCTTCCTCATCTCCACCTCTCTGTTTCCTATTATTGTTGTTCAGTTATTTCATTTGTGTCTGACTTTTTGTGACCTTGTTTGGGGTTTTCTTGTAAAAGATACTGGAATGATTTGCCATTTCCTTCTCCAATTTATTTTTTCAGATAGGGAAACTGAGGCAAACAGGGTGAAGTGACTTGTCCAGGGTCACATAGCTAGGAAGTGTCTGAGGCTAGATTTCAATTCAGGTTTTCCTGATTCTAGACTTGGTACTTTATCCACAGTGCAGCCTATCTGCTTCTCTGGCTTCCTTTGAATCTCAATGAAAATCCCATCTTCTGAAAGAGGCCTTTCTTGATCCCCCTTGATGCTAAACAGTAGAGGAAACTCTACTAATTATCTATAATTATGAATAAATGTCTCTCTAAATGTATATACCTA
>CM053585.1:95197208-95216670 GCA_028646515.1 Pseudochirops corinnae | reverse complement strand
GATAGATTTTAAATTTATTTATTTTTAGCTTTCAACATTCACTTCCATAAGATTTTGAGTTGTAAATTTTCTCCTCATCTCTCTACTCCCCCCCATGTCACGTAATTTTATATAGACTCTATATACACATTTATATTGAACCTATTTTTAACATTAGTCATGTTGTAAAAAAGAATTAGAAACAATGTGAGAAACCACAAGAAAGAAGAAACAAACAAAAAAAAATAAAAAAGAGAGAGAGCATATTATATGCTTCAATCTACATTCAGACTCCATAGTACTTTATCTCAATGTGGATGGCATTTTCTATCATGAATTTTTTGGAGTTGTCTTAGATCTTTACATTGCTAAGAAGAGCTAAGTCTATCAAAGTTAGTCATTGCACAAAGTAGCTGTCACTGTGTACAATGTTCTCCTGGTTCTGTTCACTTCACTCAGCTTCAGTTCATTCAAGTCTTTCCAGGTTTTTCTGAAGTCTGCCTACTTATCATTTCTTATAGCACAATAGTATTCTATCACATTCATATATCACAACTTATTCAGCCATTCCCCAACTGATGGGCATCCCCTCAATTTCCAATTCTTTGCCACCACAAAGAGAGCTGCTATAAATAGTTTTGTACATACAGGTCCTTTTCTCATCTGTATGATCTCTTTGGGATACAAACCTAGAAGTGGTATTGCTCAGTCAAGGGTATGCACATTTTTATAGCCCTTTGGGCACAGTTCCAAATTGCTTTCCAGAATGGTTGGATCAGTTCACAACTCCACCAACAATGTATTAGTGTTCCAATTTCCCCATGTCTTCTCCAGCATTTATCATTTTCCTGTTTTGTAATGTTAGCCAATTTGATAGGTGTGATGTGGTACCTCAGAGTTGTTTTTATTTGCATTTCTCTAATCAATAGTGATTTAGAGCATTTTTCATATGACTATAAATAGCTTTAATTCTCTCCTCCAAAAACTGCCTGTTAATATCCTTTGACCATTTATCAGTTGGAGAATAACTTGTATTTTTAAAATTGACTCATTTCTCTGTATATTTTAGAAATGAAGTCTTTATTAGAGACATTGGTTATAAAAATTCTTTCCCAGTTTTCTGCTTCCCTCCTAATCTTGGTTACATTGGTTTTGTTTGTACAAAAACTTTTAAATTTAATGCAATCAAAAGTATCCATTTTCCATTTCATAATGTTTTCTATCTCTTGTTGGATCATAAATTCTTCCATTCTCCATAAATTTGACAGGTAAATCATTCCCTTGTTCTCCCAGTTTGCTTATAGTATCAGCCTTTATATGTGGATTGTGAACCCATTTTGACTTTATCTTGGTATAGGGTGTAAGATGTTGGTCTATGCCTTGTTTCTGACATACCATTTTCGAGTTTTCCCAGCAGTTTTTGTCAAATAGTGAATTCTTACCCCAGAAGCTGGAGTCTTTGGGTTTATCAAACAGTAGATTATTATAGTCATTGACTACTGTGTCTTGTGTGCCTAACCCATTCCACTGATCTACCACTCTATTTCTTAGGCAGTACCATGTAGTTTTGATGATTGCTGCTTTATAATACAATTTATGATCTGATATGGTTAGGCCATCTTCCTTAGCATTTCTTTTCATTAATTCCCTTGATATTCTAGGCCTTTTGTTCTTCCAGGTGAATTTTGTTATTATTTTTTTCTAGCTCTATAAAATAATTTTTGGTAGTTTGGTATGGCATTGAATAAGTAAATTAATTTAGGTAGAATTGTCATTTTTATTGTATTAGCTTGGCCTATTCATGAGCAACTGATGTTTTTCCAATTACTTAAATCTGACTTTATTTGTGTGAAAAGACTTTTTTTGTAATTGTGTTCATATACTTCCTCTGTTGGAAAAAATATATTTTTAAAATGACCTTATTTACATCTAATTGATTTGTCCACTTGGCCAGGACTTAAAAGAATTTTGGTTGAGATGATTGGAAATCAAAGAATGGTCTAAATTCATCATTATTAACAGTAAATATTTATGCTGTATATAAGACATTATGTGCTAGAAATTGAGGATACAAGAATATATTAGACATAATTCCTTATCTTGAAGAATTTAAAACAGTAATAGCTGACATTTGTATAGTGCTTAAAGATTTCAGAGCATGTTACAGAAATTATCTCATTTGATTCTCACAATAGCCCTGTGAAAGAGGCATTATTATTATTATCCCCATTTTACAGACAAGGCCACTAAGGCTCATTGAAGTTAAATAACTTCTAATACAATAACAGCTAATATTTGAGGCAAAAATTAAACCCATATCTTCCTAATTTCAAATCTCTGTGGGAATGTAGGGCTATTCAAATACTCAAATGAACTTCAGCTTCTCCTAGGAAACTAGACAGCACAATGGGTAGGAGGTTGCACTGGGACTTAGAAAGAACTATAATAGCACCTATCTCTCAGGGTTGTTATGAGGATAAAGTGAGATGATATTGGTAAAATGCCTTGCAAACTTTAAAGTGCCATAAAAATACTGGCTGTCACCACCACCACCACCATCATCCTCATCACTGATGCACACATTCTCTCGAATGATTCACATTATAACCCATCCCTACCTGCTCCTCCTGTGCACACTATGTCCATATCTTCCCATAAGTTAGTCACAAGGAGTCCACCCAAAGAGCTAGAGGCCCCTTGCTTGTTTTCTCTTGATTTTTTAAAGAATAACAGTGGAACACATGGGTTGTCCGTTGGCTCTCCCTCATTCTTCTGTGTGAATAGTTCTTTTTCATTTTTTTCTCAACTCTTTCTTTGACAGCATCCTTTCCTCCTTCTTTGCAATTTAGTGTTTGTAATGGGTTGCCACCTGCTTATACCCACTGAGCACTTTCCCATTGCTCTTTGAATGAAATGCCTTTCCAATACTTCACATTCCCATAATTTATAGCCATATAACACTGGAAGGATATTGATTGATATTAAAAAAGATGGAATTTTTTAAGGAGAAGTTTAGGGTTATTAAAAGAATTTTGCAATTTGACAAATACAATCTGGGCAAACTTCCTCTTTCCTGTTCAATTCTGGGGACACAGAATAAAGATATAAAAGTATAAGCTAAAAACACTGGGTGACTTAAGTGAATTGCTCAACAAGATCAATCAGATGATAAATGTTATAATGATTCAGTAGAGGAGGAAAAGAATGCTATAGGCTGGCACAGTCTAAAGGATAGTGCTTACTATCTGTATGACCTTGAGGAAGTCACTTTACCCACTTGGGCCTCAGTTTCTCCATTTGTAAATCAAGGGTGTTAGAACTGACCTCTGAAATCACTTCCAACTCTACATGTCTAAGTCTTTGAGGGTGTAGCAACTGTACTGATCATTTTTCTTTTGCTTGTCATTGTGTACCTGTGTCTTGTAGGGGGACAAGCATAGTATAATGGGATTAAGAGTAGAAACTGCAGAGAGAAATTAGATTATGATGCAAAACTAGATTAGGGGCTTGGCTGACCAGTAAAAGGCATTGACAGAGTCAAAAGGCCTGAATTCTCAACCTACCTATCATTTAGTACCTATTATGACCTCTCTTCCAGTAAGTCATTTCACTTACCTAAGGCAAGTTCCCTCATCTATAAAATTAAAGGATTGGGTTGGATGGGCCATCCCTTCCAGCTCCAAAATTGTGGAAAAGACCATCTCTCCCTATCTTCCTCACAGAGCCTTGCAACAGCAAGACTAAAATGAGGGAATTGCTTTGAAAACTATTACATGCCATTGAAATGTGAGGTATTGTCATTTTTTCCACTGAAACTTATCATTGGATAGGGTCCAAAAACTCTGAATTTATCACATTCTGTATGATGGCAAACAAAAGATGTTATAAGGAAGTCCCAGTGTAATAGCTCCATCAGCCATTTTCTGCAGGATCTCCAGGGTCATCCTAATCAGACTTAGGAATGTACTCTGTTGCTTTAAAGAGAAGCTGCTCCTTGAATGAATAAAAAAGATATCTGGCTGAAGCCATTTATTAGAAGGAAGCATGGTCCTTAGGTCTCAAGAGTCTTTGCAAAAAATTCCAAGTATTATTTTCTTTACACTTCTAAAACTTGTACTGGCTGGATTCCAGAAAAACAATTAATTGACAAAGGACCTGGCATTAAAATCTATCCCTAATCTCTTCAAATTTCAGCAAACACTTTTCTCCTGGGTTTTGTGTTTAATTCCTCCTTTTCTTTTCTTTCTTTTTTTTTTTTTTTTTTAGTACTGGTTGTTTAGTTGACTTTCAATTGTCACTGCCAACAAGGTAAGTGCCTGCCCACGACTTTTGCAATTTGTGTGGTGCTTAGATCCTGAACAATTCAATTCAATTCAGCAAACAGTAAACCCTCACTTTGAGCCAGCCACTCTGTTAGGTTCTGGGGACACAAAGACAAAAGCAAAAATAGTTTCTCCCCTCAAGAAACTTGACATTCTCTTGGTGACACCCAGAGAAAGGAAGGTAGACTCACGCACTTGCTGTTTTGGAAGCTCCAAACCCAGAGCGTTCTCATGATCATTTCAAGTAAGGGGAAGGACAGAAGACAAATGGTGGCCTTGTGTCTATGACTGTCCTGCCCCCTGGGACTTTTCTTAATGCCTGGAGAGCAGTGGTGCTGAACCTTCTAGTTCCCTGCCCTAGGGCTCAATTGTGTGGACATATGACCAGTCAATCAACTACAGTTGTTGAGCATTCATTGTGAGCTGAGCAGAGTCCAGTACTGTTTGTGTGGTTTGTGTGTGTGTGTGTGTGTGTGTGTGTGTCTGTGTCTGTGTCTGTGTCTGTGTCTGTGTAAGAGGACAGAACACATGGAGGGGAATAAAATAGACACCGGGAATAATAATATCTTATATTTGAATGGTGCTTCCTGTAAATTACATAGTACAAAAATTGTTATCATTACAAGAAAACTGAGGCTCTTAGAGATTGTCACTTGCTCATGATCATCATGGGCAGCTAGGGGCAGATAGAATGAATGCTGGGCATAGTGTCAGGAAGACTTGAGTTCATATCCAGCCTCAGACATTTACTATCTGTGTGGCCCTGGACAAGATACTTAACCTTTCTCTAACTCAGTTTCTTCAGCTGTGAAATGGGGATAATAATATCACACATCTCTCAGGGTTATTGTGAAGACCAAATGAGAAATATTTGAAAAGCTGTCAACATAGTGCCTAGAATATAGTAGGCACTTGGTAAACATTTGTTTCTTTCCTTCCTTCCCATTCAAGTAAAGATATGAATACAAGTCTCCTCATGCCAAGTCCCATGTTCTAGCCAATATAGTCAAAAAAGCTTTATTAAGTGCTTTTAAGGTATTCTGCATAAACTTATTAATTCAGTGATAAATGAAACACACTATAAAAAGGATTCTAAATGTGATAGGTTTTAAGTAGTTTTCCAGATATGATACTGAACTTTTGATAGTCAAATAGAAAGTAGGAAGAATTTTTACATTTTCAAATGAATTCTTCACTGAAATATGTTTTACAACATTGACATGCCTTCAATCAGTTTCACATTAATCTCATAATTCTTAACTTGATTCTTGTTTTTTACATTTCTTTTTCCTTTGTAAAGTAAATTGATGTGAAGGATATAATTTGAATTACTTTCAAATTTTGTGACTTTGAAATAAACATCTAATTTGGAATTAACTTTCTAGCCTTTGCAAAAATATTTTATACTTTATACCTTATACCACCCGATGGTCTACAAGCATATATATCTTGATCTATAGGTTGTAATATTAGCCAGTCCATAAGGGAAATGCAACCATTGTAGGACACATAGATCACTCGGTAAATATCCTCGATGTGTCATCTATAGGCCAAAGAGATTCTCCTTTCTAAACAAATGGAAATCATCTCATAAACAGGTTCTTCACATTATAAGATTAACTTGTTTTCAATCTGGTATTTCATTAGGCACTCAGCAGGCTGCCTCTGTCTAGCCAACCATTCCAAAGAGCACTGTGAATGAGGACATCATAGCATTAAAATGGCCTGACAAAGCTCCATGGATTCATTCATGCCCAGCTGGAGCCAGCAGAATTGTTATAATTTATCCCTTGTGTGAAGCCACTCCTGTGGGAGCAAAGTTGGTCCTTAAATGTGATCCTTGCTTAACTGACCTAACAGCTCATTTGCTCATGAACTTCATTATTAAAGCTTGTCATGTTGGCAGCATAGAGCCTCTTGCAAATGGAGCTAGAGGCATACTTCTATTCCAATGGGTCATTAGTGCCAAAGTACCTTTCATCTGGCTTTTTATTCACCTACTTTATGTCAAATTCATTTTCTTGTGAACTCATCCAGCTCATAACTAAGAGCATTTTGTTGCTGCTTGACTGTTCCTCCCCTCAGTTAACTTCTTTGAGTCTTGCTGAAAAAGGCTAGATCATTCCGGAAACTGTGAAAATTCATGGCAGGCTGAACAGCTCCTGACAAGCAGCTTTTGGGAATGATCTCAATGTTGTTTTGTCTCAAGGCCTATTCATTTCCTGTGTGAGATAACTCATCATCTCTAAATAGTACTTAACTGATTCCAATTCTCTGTATAGTGTTATACAGAAGGAAGAGTTCTGTAAATCATGGAATCAAAACTTTCAGAGAATCCAGCTTAACAAACTGAAATTGCAGCTGATGAGCTGAAAAATTAGTTATTCTCCCAAATCATCTCTTCTCTCTTCTAGGGATCCCCTCCCTTGAGTTTTTGCTTCATAAAAATAGAATCACAGTATAATATCATTTAATGTTGATGATAACAATTAGATTACTGGGGGAGGGGCATTCAGGTTTGACTATTAATCCTCTGGAAATACCTGGTTATTTTGCATGTTTTATTTTGAGACAGTTTGGTAAACTGGGCTAGATGATTTCTATGATCCCATCCAGGTACAAATCTGTAACCATATTATTACATAAAGTTAAAAAAAAAAAAAGCAGAGTTCAAAATCTGGCTCTACCACTCATTAGTTGATCAAGCTTGGACAAGTCACTTGAATTCCCTGATCCTCATCTTCCTCATCTGTTAAATGGGAATTAAAACATTTGTACTACCAATCTCATAGGGCTCTTGTGATTATCAAATAATAATGAATGTGAAAACTCTTTATAAAATACTATTTTGTGACATGTTTTAAAGATTAAGTCAAATATCTTCTAAATAAATATTTTTAAAACCATTTATTTCAAGATTGCCCTGGCATATATTTGTTTGCTGATTTTTTTTCAATTAAAAGAAACACATGACCTTTCTGAATAATATAATACCAATATGTTATCTCTTCTAATCATTAAGAAGAACATTTCCTTTCAGATACAAAGTTTGCTCTTTGGAAAAGTCACTAGATTTGTCTCCTAAGCTGGTAAGATATTCATTTGAATAACGGTGCAAATTAGGGAAGAGGGAGTTCTCTCTTATGTGAAGTGGGGAAAAAACCCACAAGCTGAATATATGAAGTCGAAAAGGGACTTTGAAAATGAGCTCATAGCAAAAGGGGTCATCAGTAGACATCCATCCCAATGCATGGTGATTGAAGGCAGGATAGTTTAAGGAGATACTGTCAGCCACAGAATCAGGTTTCAACAAATTGCCATATGGTTTTTGGTTGGTTATTCAGCCTGCTAAAAGAGAATTATAGTCCCTATATCTTATATGTCCATCTTTACACATATACAATATTAAAACAACTGTAAGTATGACAACTCCATGGTGATATTTCTGTTTGGAGGACTTATTCTCAGTTCTATAGACTTAAAACCAAATTCATCATCTTCTTTCAATATTAGTTTTACCTCCTAACTTTTCTGACTCTGTCAAAGTGTTGCTACTGTCTCAGTCCCATTAATCTCTACATTGCCCCTTCCTTCATTACTCACACATATTTAGATAGTAAATAAGTTTTATTGATGTTCCCAAAATTTCTTATGTTTGTCCTTTTCTTTGCATTCTTTCTGTCAACATCTTAGTCCATATTCTCATTACTTGCCTCTATGGCTACAACAGCCTTCTAGTTGACCTCTCTGGCTCTAAGTTTTATCCCTGATATTTCATTTTATATATTGCTGCCAGACCAGCCTTTCTAAAATGCCACTCTCATTATGTCTCTCCTCTGCTTAGAAACCTTTGATGATTTCCTATTTCTTATTATATTATACCTAACCTCCTTTACCTAGGTTTCAAGGTATTCCAAAGTCTGGTTCTATCCTGCCATACCAAGGTAAGTTCCTAGTGTTCCCCCGAAGTATACCCTCTGCTCTACTTAGGTAGATATCTTCATTGTCCTTGAGATATGCCACGTTCCATTCCTTTGCTCATGTTATTTCCTCAACTCCTAATCTGTAATTGCCTCCCTTCACTAGCCTAGATCATAAATTCAAGTCCATACTCAATTTCCCCATGTCCAAGAAACCTTCTCCCAACAACCCTCCTTTGTTGATCTTCTTTTCTTAATTCACAAGCATTTGTAGGCTTATTATTTTTATTTTTATTTCTATTACTGTAACCCTTATTTCATTGTTATAAGGAAATTCAAATGAAGGATTTCCCTCTACCAAGTCAGATGATCATGTCCTCTGCCACTTAGAGTTATAGAGAACTGCTTGTAACTCTGAAAGGTTGAGTGATGTGCCAAGGTATACGTCAGAGGAAGAACTTGAACCCAGGTCTTACTGACTTCAGGGTTAGCACTCTGTCTACTACTACTCCATGTTCCTCTGAATTATATTCTGTCTTATTTTGTTCACTGCTGATTAATGTATATTTGTTTTGTCTTCTTAATTAAGCTACATGCTCCTTAAGGGCAGTGATCATGGTGTTTTACTATTCTAGATTTTTCATAGTGCCTAGCATAGTGCTGAGTACATCATGTTCTATTAGTACCAGTTCACTGAAATGTGAAGATAGCTGGGAGCTGGGAGCTATCTTCAGTAATCTTGATCTATATCTTGCCACTGGACTCAGATGGCTCTGCAGGAAAAAGTGAGGCTGGTGGCCTTGCATAGCCCTCCCTCACTTAAATCCAATTCACTTGCAAATCATGGTATTATCTTCCTGATATAATGGTCCTCTTTGAGAACAACAACAACAACAAAACTAAATAGGTTAAATACAAATTCCTGGGTCTGAGAATACATCAATCTACTAAATTCAACAGAATTTCATTTTCACTAAAGAAACATACTAACCATAGCTATTTCATGACTTCACTGGTTCAGTCCTCTTACCTAATATTACTTATGTCCTACATTATCTATCTGATAATGTATTAAAATACTATCACTAGCGTTTACACCCTGATCCCCATTAGTGTGAATAATGTATTCCATGAAATAGTTTCACTACTTGAACTCAAACTGCATACTTCCATTGGGCTGGAACCAATTACCATATTTTACATCTAATTATAATTTGAATAAGGTGAATTCAAATCCTATGACCACTTACTGGATATTTTTTCTTCACACTAATCACAACTTAGCTGTAGTAAGCTGTACATGCCAAGCATAATGCTAAGTGCTAGAACTACAAAGAAAGGCAAAAAGCAATCTCTGTTCTTGAGGAGCTGGTGATACCACTGCTTTTTAAAATTGGATAGATAGATAGACATATAGAAAGAAAGAAAGACAGACAGACAGACGGACGGACGGAAGGACAGATGGATGGATGGACGGATGGATGGATGGATGGAAAGACAGACAGATAAAAAGACAGATAGATAGATAGATAGATAGATAGATAGATAGATAGATAGATAGAGACAGATAGGTAGATAGATAGATAGATAGATAGATAGATAGATAGATAGATAGATAGATAGATATGGTCACAGATATACATGAAGGCAAAAATTATTCTTACCCATAGTGACAGTTTTTTTCCCTGAAAATACATTAAAAAGACCTGAGAATTCATTTAAAATATGATACAAACTTATTTGTTCCCAAGGACTTCATTCTTATGAAATACAACCAATGTTGATCCCCAAAATGATATAAAATAAATGAACTATCCCTGCAGTACAAAATAGAAAACAGAATTGTGGTTCATTAACTAGGATAATATCTGAACAAAGTATCATATATGAATGCAATGAAATTATATTTTACTAAAAAGAAATGAAGAATATGACAGATGCAGGAAAGTATAGGGAAATGTACGGACTGAATGAAGTGATCAGAAATGGGAAACAATTTATGTGACAGTAACAAGGGGAAATATCTTCAAAAGATCTCAGAATTTTAATTAAAGCAGCAACCTGTAATGATTTCAGAAGAAGGATGATGAAGCGTATCTTCTATCTCTAGTAGAGAGATGATGGGCTAGAGTTATGGAACAAGCATACATTCTTTTACATGCTCATACATGATACATTATATAGTCATTTGCTTTGCTTGGCTGTATGTATTTGTAATAAAGGAGTGTTATATTGAGGATGTAGACTGGTGAGCTGTAATGGATATGAAAAAGGGCATCAATAAAGCATTTTAAAAGTTACATAAAGGGGAGAGAAGGGAGGTACAAAGAATGAAAATATAAATCAGAGTGGACTGAGAAAGCTTCTGCCAATGGGAGGAAAGCAGAATTTCCTTGATGGGGTATGCAGAAAGAAGAAAGTTCCAAAGCAAACAGCAGCTGTTTGGTTAAGACCCTAGGAGCAAAGTGGGGTCTCAATTCCAGCATCTAGACCTAGCCTGGCCTACAAAGGAATAGGCAAGGCAAGAACCCAGACCAAAGGAGACCCTAAAATTCTATCACTAAACCAACAGAGCTGTCTAGCTCACCGATAGAGCCTGAGTTCAGCAGCAATCTACCATTTCTCTGACCCAAACCCAGGACAGGAACTTATAGAGCTTGTGGAGGGGAAGAGGCAACAATCAGATGTTGCCCTGGATTTGATGACTTTGGAACCACTAAAAATTTGTAGTTCCCCAGTCTGTCCCTGAGATCCTAGAATAACACAATACTCAATAATGCCCCCCAGCCCAAGAAAGCAACAACAGAATAGGACCAGTCCAGATCTTCCAGAAGTGCTACATGGGAAGTCCAAAGTCAGAAAGCAGGATGGTAGGATGAGTAAAAAAAAAAATAATTAATTAAAAGAACTTGAGGAAAGTATCAGAAAAGAAATAAGAGCTATGGGAGAAAGAATTGGAAAGGCAGAATTAACAGCCTGGTACTAGAGGTACAAAACCACACCCAAGCAACACAGTCCCTGAAAATTAGAAGAGAACAAAGAGAAGCCAGCGATTCCTTGAGGCAATGAGAAATGTTAAAACAAAGTCAAAAGCCTGAAAAAATAGATCCTATATAAAAAAGTAGCTAACCTATAAAACAGATTGGGGAGGAAAAAATGTAAGAATCAAAGGATTGTCTGAATGCCATGACTAAAAAAAGAGTCTAGACATCTTGTTTCAAGAAATCTTAAAATAAAACTATATAGATCTTTCAGAACCGGAGAGCCAAATGAAAATATAAAGAATCCTCTGGTCACTTCTTGAAAGAAACTTCAAAATGAAAACTCTCAGGAGCAACATAGCCAAAATTTGTAGTTTCCACATCAAAGAAAAAAAAATACTTCGAGCAGTCAGAAAGAATTCAAATACTGAGACACCACAATCGAGATCAACCACCATTTAGCAGCCACCACTAACAAGTTGGAGAATTTGGAATACAGTATTCCAGAAGGCAAAGGATACAGGCTTACAGCCAAGAATAAGTTACCCAGAAAAACTGAATATAAGGCTATGGGCATGGGATGGGGTGGAGACGGACCCTTAATGAAATAGACGATTTCTAAGAATTTCTGATGAAAAGACTAGAGCTGAAGAGAAAATGTGAAGTTCAAACATAGGGGTGAAAAAAACACAAAAAGATAAATATGAACGAACAGTGATAAAGGATAGACAAGGAAAAAGTATTTACATTCGAATGTGGGCAGATGATGCATCCGTCCCCTCTGAACCCTATCAATACCAGGTGTCATAGAAACAGTTTAATTAGACAAGGCCTGGAAGTGGTTCTGTTATTCAGCGGTTCTCAACCTGTGGGTTATGCTCAATTTGTAACAATAAAAATACATCCTGCACATCAGATATTTACATTCCAATTCATAACAGTAGCAAAATTACAGTTATGAAGTAGCAACGAAAATAATTTTATGGTTGGGGGTGACCACAACATAAGGAACTGTATGAAAGGGTTGCAGCATTAGGAAGGTTGAGAATCACTGTATTATATCTTGATGACCTTAAGAGATGAATGGAAAGAGAAAGGAAGAATAATACATTGTGTGGGAGATAGACATTAGGGGAAATAAATCTCATAATTAAGGTGTACAAGTAGACATCTATATAAACAAAGAGGAATGACTAACACTTGAACCTCACTCTCATCTGAACAGGTCAAAGCAAGGAAGAACATACACACACACACACACACACACACACATATACACATACACTCAGAGTTGGGTACAGAAATACATTCCACTCACCAGAAAAATAAGAAGAAAAGAGAAAGGGGAAGGGGAAAGATGTTAGAGGGAAACTAGATTAAGGGAGGGATTAGTTTGAAGAAGAAACAAACTTTGTAAATACAGAAAATATTTATACCTCTTTTTTAGGTAGCAAAGAATAAGAATCCAAGAAAGCTGTCATAAATTGAGGAATGAATAAACAAGTTATGGCATATAAATGTGATATAATACTGTGTTGTAAGAAATTATGAAGAGGATGGTTTCATATCTGAGAAGAAGAGTATGATGAAGAGTGTGCACCAAAACCTATAGAAAAATTTGTACAACCACAACAATATGCTAAGGACAAATAGCCTTGAAAGAATTAAGGACTCAACAGCATAATGACCAATCTTGATTCCAGAGGACTGGAAAAAAAAAAAAAAACATGCTACTCCATTCCTGATAAAAAAAGTAAAAGACTCAGTATAGCATGAGATTAATTTTTTTAACTTGACCAATGCAGAAATTTGATTGACTACGTGTTTATACTGTGGTTTGGGTTGGAGGGTGTGAAAGTGGATTTTTTTCTGATTATAACAAAATATTTTTTTAAAAGTCAAAAAATTTTAAATGAGAAAAAGGGATGGTTTCAGAGAATCCTGGAGTTATAGGAGCTGATTCATAGTGAAGTAAACATAACCAGAACAAGATATACAATAACAATGACACTGTAAAGACAAAAAAAATTTTTTGAAAGACTTCATAACTTTGATCAACAGAATAACTAAGAGTGATTCCAAAAGATTAACAGTGAAACATGCTTCCCACCTACCAATAAAGAAGTAATGGGTTCCAAATGTAGCATTAATCATGGATTTGTTGGACGTGGATAATGGATGATTTTTTTCTTTGACTATGTATATTTATTACTAGGACTTTGTTTTTCCTTTATTCCTTTAAGTTCCCCCCCCCGGGGGATGTGGGTAAGAGAGGAAGAAATATATTTTAAGTGAAAAAAAAAATGGTGTGAATGCAGATCCATGTGTTAAAAGAAAGAATGAAAAAATAAAACTTACTTAGTTCTATAGTACCCCAGCTTCTGCTACCAGGCAAATTCTTGAATGAAAAAGATTGTCTCATTTTTATTGGGGGATATGATGGTATGGAAGTCAGAGCCTCATTAAGTTTGGTATAGTATTAAAGAACAACAGGAAGCAGTGACTACCAAATGTACTATATAATTGGGCTTTAAAGTGAACTTTAAAGAGGAAAAATTGACTAAGGCTGAAGATAAACTGTTTGTACTCTTCAGTGGGAATGCAATGTAATTAAGAGAGCTCTTAGGAACAAAGACTGCCAGAAAATGATCATCAAATACAGCATCTGAAGAAATTTAAAGAAGTCACACACATTAGCACATGTTAGAGGCAGAGAAGAAATCAAAATGTGGATATAAAGGAAATCAAAAAAACTGTCTCTCCCTTCCCATTGTATTTGATTTTTACAAGAATATGCTCAGGGAAGGAAATGAATTTTCTCCAAACAGTGAGTTTCATGACTTTGGAAATATTGACGACATGGTGAAAAGGAAGGGGCAGGAGAAATCATAAAAAAATAATCATGAAAATTTGACTACTGGTCAATAAGCCCACATGCTATGCTACCCATAGTTAAGGCAACCTCACGGCACTCATAGTCTGAGGTGATGTGACACACATCACATATGTTTTTATGTCATATGTATCAACAGAGATACACACACAATCCAATTCAGACATGACTCACTCTGAGACAGCCTATTATGAAAAGACAATTATAGTATCTATTTGCATTACAGAAGGATTTATCCCCTTACAAAATGATTCACCTAAAGATCTCCCTTAAATAGCAAACCTTCCTAACACAAAAAATAGGATTCAATCTAAATGCAACTTTTTAAGGAAACTAATCTGTTATATAAAATAGAACATACCTAAATAAATCACTGTGATATTGTATCTATCAATTCATCAATCAACAAGGACTTAGAAAGTGCTTTCTATGTACCTGGCATTATAATAAGTTATAGGAATAAAAAGCATGGAAATAGTAGTTCTTTTTCTCAAGGAGCTTATATTCTTTTTCAGGGGGAAGATATTATACAAACAGATCCATATAAATACATACAACTTAGATATTTAATCAAGTAGACAACACATTTAATTGAGAAAGAAAGCAAGGGAAATTGCATATGGGAAATCAAGCAGTGGATCCTCCTCAGTCCTCATACACAAATGGATATGAACTTCCTACAAGAAGTCTTACCCAACCCCCTTAATGCCAGTGTCTTCCCTCTGTTGATTGTCTCCAATTTATCCTTTATATATCTTGTTTGTACATGGTTGTTCACATGTTGTTTCCCCCTCCCCCTTAGACTATAACCTCCTTGAAAGTAATGACTGTCTGTTGTCATTCTTTGTATCTCTAGTATTTAGTACAGTGCCCAACACAGAGCAAGTGTTTATTAAATGCTTTTGGAATAGTTGACACCTTTCTGTCTCCAGGATCAATAAGATTCTGCCAGAACTCCTGGGTTTCAAGGATACTATTTCAGACTCTCTCTATATACCCTATATGTAGTCTTTCTTTTTATACTGACATCAATCTGGTTGGGTTCTCTACACCTCTACTCAATCCTTTGACCCTATATTTTAGCAGATTTACTTTTAATCCTTCTATCTTTCATAAAATTCCCTATCAATCAGTCATCATTTGGTAGTGCCACTGTTCAGAACCCATACATATGTTCTCCCAATGGGCAATGATGTCTAGTCCCCAAACATTATGAGAAATTCAGGTCTGAGGAATTTTCTCTTCATGTATACTTCTACATATTCCTATAGCATGTGGATAATTAACTATTAATGGTCAATTGCTAACTGGCACACAAGAATTTCCCTTTGGCTCTTCGAACAGGGTTGAAATTGCCCAGGGAACCAGAAAATATCTCATGGAGGAAATATGGAAATAAGGGAAAGAAAAAATTAGACTTTAGTGCAATAGAATCTAGAGACCAGTGTTATTTCAAAGGTATCTACAGGAAAACTAATCAGCCTGAACAGAGAACAGAAGCAGCTTGGAATTAGACAATATTTCTATTTTAGGGAATGAGACTTAAGGACCTTGGACAGAGAATAGACTATAATCCTTTTCCTTCCCTTCAAGGTCCTTCACAACGTGCTGCACCATATCTTTCTAGCTTTATTTCCCTCTCTACTTAACTCCACACATGCCCTATACTACAGCCAAAGTGTTCTTCTTCGTGTCCTCCATATATGCCTTATACCTTCTCTTCCAGAATACCTTCTAGCTCTTCTATTTCTGACCAAAGCTTACTCTTCCTTCAAGATCCAGCTCAAATGTTACCTCCTCCATCTCCCTCTGGGACTGAAGTCTCTGCTGCTCTTTAATACTTAGCATTTACCACCTCCTACTGTTGTCTTTTCATAGATGTCATTTCTACAACTAGACTTTGAGGTCCATTACATCAGGGATCCCCTCCACAACTTCTTTGTGTTTCCCAAAAAATGTAGCAAAAGGTATATAGATTTATCTATAGATAGATAGATATGTATACATGGAGAAAGAAAGAGAGAGAGAGGTAGGGAGAGGAGGGGAGAAGGAGAGAGAGAGATAAAAAGAGAGAGACAGAGACAGACAGAGAGCTCAGTAAATACTGCATTAATATCTAGAAAGAATTTGTCTCCTGGTTGATTGCCTTATGAGACTGAATAGAAGAGAAATGTGTCTTCTTAACTGGAGAAACATACTCTAAGTACCTGTAATTGTGTGTGTGTGTGTGTGTGTGTGTGTGTGTGCGTGCTCTACCTCAAAATTGTAAGCACACAGGGGAATCTGAGAATGTTGTAACACTGGGAGCAGCCAGATTTCAGTCTCAAATCCTGCCATTTCTACCTTCATGACATTTCTTGTACATGTTCCCCACCTTCTTTCCTATGGCACTGCTACCACTCTTGTGGAGGCCTTGATCACCTTGTACTTGTACTATTTCATTGACTGCTAGTTGGTCTCTCTGCCTCAAGTCCCTCCCTACTGCAATCCATCCTCCACTAAACTGTCAAACTGACCTTCCTGAAGTGCAGATCTGACCACATCATCTCCCTACTCTATGTACTCCTTAGCCCTTATTGCCTTCATGATAAAATATAAAATCCTCCCTTTGTCTTATAAAGCACTTCATAACTTGGGGCCTTCCTGCCTTTCCAGTCTTCTTAGATCTTATTCCCCTCCATGTACTCTGTGAGCCAGCAACATTGTCTTCTTTTCTATTCCTTGCATAAAACATCCCATCTTCTGACTCTGAACATTTTTGCTTGCTGCCCCTCATGCCTAGAACTCTCTCTGTCCTTCCTTCTGCCACCCAATTTCCCTGACTTCTTTCAACTTTCTTCTAAATTTTCATCTTTAAAGGAAGACATTCCCAGTCCTACTTACTCTGAGTGTCTTCCCATTGAGCATGTCCCTAATTAATCCTTTCTGGGTGCAGTGAATAGAGTGCCAGGCCTGGAGGCAGGAAGACATCTTCCTGAGTTCAAATATGACCTCAGACACTTACTAGCTGTGTGACCCTGGGCAAATCACTTAACCCTGTTTGCCTCAGTTTCCTCATCTGTAAAATGAGCTGGAGAAGGAAATGGCAAACCACTGCACTGTCTTTGTCAAGAAAATCTTAAATGGAGTCACAAAGACTCAGACACGATGGAAATGATTGAACAGCACATATCATTTGTATGCTATCTCCCCCATTTGACTGTGAGCTTCTTGAGAGATGGCTCTGTTTTTAAACCTTTCTTTGTATGCCCAGTGCTTAGCCTAGTGCCTGGCACATAGTAGGTCCATAATAAGTAGTAGTTGACTGACT
Organism: Pseudochirops corinnae; assembly: GCA_028646515.1. Taxonomy (NCBI): domain Eukaryota; kingdom Metazoa; phylum Chordata; class Mammalia; order Diprotodontia; family Pseudocheiridae; genus Pseudochirops; species Pseudochirops corinnae. The sequence continues at coordinate 95,199,265 of CM053585.1, read as the reverse complement.
GATCAATTCATCTATATATTCTCCCTTTCAGTCACTACATTTATATAGACCCTGTAAGTATCGCTGGGGCCTTCTTAGTACAGAATTTCTGCCAAGAGACCTCCTGTAGTTTGTACAAATTTATCCTTCACACTGCTGCCAGAGTAATCTTCCTAACACATATCCCTAACTATGCCACTCCTCTACTTAAAAACTTCTGTGGCTCTCTATTGCCTACAGAATCAAGTCCAATTTTCTTAGTCTAATATTTCAGTATCTCTGAAATCTGCCTCCAGTTTACTTTTCTAACATTATCTCACCAGTTCTTTTTATCCATTCTACCTTTAAGTTGAATTATATTACTAGTCATTCCCTAAACTCATTCTACCTTCTCTATTCCCCTTTTTGCTCATCTCATCCCCTCTCCCCTATACCCATCTCTGACCATTCAAATGTTTCCTATCTCAGTTGTCCCTTTCTCCATACAGTCTTCTCTCATCTCTCCAGTCAGAAATTAGCCTTCTCTCATTTTGAATAGCATTTTTGTATGTTTCTTACGCACTTTTGACATTGTGATTTATAGTACACGTGAGACCCTTCTAATCTCCCTTCATAGACTAAATTCCTTGGTGATAGGAATGTGTTCTATTCGTCTTTATATTCCCAGTGGCTGAGATGTCTTACATATAATAGGTGATTAATAAATGCTTGATGAATTAAATTAGATGTATCCTTATCTTCTGCAATAAAAGAACCTTTGTTACCTTGATGTAACTGAGGAGATGCTTTATTTATTTATTTGTTTGTTTATTCATTCATTTATTCATTTATTACTTGTTGTCCCAAGATAATGACAGAGGGAGAATTTTTTTCTGGTTTTCTCTTTCTCTTTTTCATTTGGATTTTTTTCTGGTTATTACATGAATATCATTAAAAAATCTCTACGAAGCAGACTTTTGAAGACTGTGAGAATGGTAACCTCATAATAACTCAGTTAACAAGCAATTATTAGGTGCTTTAGGTGCCAAGTACTGTGCTAAGTACTGGATAGAAAGAAAGGCAAAAACATGATCCTTGCTCTCAAGGATCTCACATTGTATTGGGGGAGGTGACAAGCAAGCAGCTATGTACATGAAAATATATACAATTGGAATGGAAGGTAATCTCAAAGGCAAGGATCTAGGAGTAAAGAAACTATGGAGGTCTAGATAGGACCCCTTCAGAAGGTGAAATGTCTGCTGAGTCAGAAGGCTAAGAGGTAGATGTCAGGAGGTTGGTTGGTTCGTTGTTTGGTTAGTTGGTTGTCGGTTGGTTGGTTAGTTGGTTGGTTTATTGTCCTTTGTTCTCGAGGAGGACCAAAATGACATCATTATGCTAGAGTCAAGTTTCAGAGTGCCTAACTGTGGCTGATCAGATTAATATGAGCTCAAAATGCTCTATCACAGGTTGGACATAAACATCTGGTAAGGATTCTCTAAATTTATGCATCCTGAGTTTCCTTTGCACTGTTTAAATTCTGCTTTGCTCAGCGAGCACATCACTTTCTCTGATGTGAGCATGCCACCCTGAGCAATCCTTCTCCCATGTCACACAATCAATTCCAAATTCTCAAGAGAGACCTTGAGAGTGTCCTTACACCACTTCCTCTGACCACCATGTGAATGCTTGCCCTGTATGAGTGTAATGCCAAGCAAAGGCAACTTCCAAGTTTCGAATTACGAGCATAGCAAACCCCATTTATTCAGCAAACATTCAGAGAACAGAGAAAGTCAAAATACAGTGGAACTCATTCATTTAGGAAGTAAGTTCTCAATTCAATTGCAAAGCACCAAGGTCCAAGTATCCTACCCCTGGCCAGTACATTAGTCAAAATAGCCCACTCCCAGGCAGTACATTTAGTCAGTCAACAAAGTCTCTCCTCTCAAATGGAGATTAGTCTCTAATCATAAACAAAATATTTATTTGGTCAATCACAGAGCACAAAAAAAGTCAAAGGCTTCCCACCCCTGAATTACAATACCATCCATTAACACCAAGCACTTTCTCAAAAGGGGCAGGAGAGCACAAAAGGCCATCCA
>CM053585.1:95152655-95196708 GCA_028646515.1 Pseudochirops corinnae | reverse complement strand
CTCCTCTCTCTCTCTTCTCTCTCTCTCCTCTCTCTCCTCTCTCTCTCTTCTCTCTCTCTTCTCTCTCTCTTCTCCCTCTCTCTTCTCTCTCTCTCTTCTCTCTCTTCTCTCTCTCTTTTCGCTCTCTCTTCTCTGTCTCTCTCTCTCCTCTCTCTTTCTTTCTTCTCTCTCTCTCTTCTCTCTCTTCTCTCTCTTCTCTCTCTCTTCACTCTCTCTCCCCTCTCTCTCTCTGTGTCTTTCTGTCTCTCTCTGTGTCTCTCTGTCTCTCTCTATATATATCTCTCTGTCTCTGTCTCCCTCTCTCTCCCGCCCCCCTCCTCTGTCTCTTTCTCTGTCTCTCTCTCTTTCTACCTCCCACTCTTTCTCTCCTTCAATCCCTCCTCTCTGTCTCTATACATACATACATACGCATATACACACACATATACATATGTGTGTGTGTATATATATATATATATATATATACATATACCTATCTATATAAAAATAGGAAATAATAATTAAAAGAGGGAAGACACTAAAACTAAGAGGAGTTGGGAAAGAATTCCTAGAGAAGATGGGATTTTAGTTGGGACTTGACAGAAGCCAAGGAAGTCAGAAGGTGGTGTCAAGGAGGGACAGCATTCTAGGCATTTGGAACAGCCAGATTTTCCTGCCCGGTGCCAGAGCCAGGAGATGGGGTGTCTTGTTCTTGGAACAATAGCAAGGAAACCAGTATCAGTGGATCATGAAATATATGGCAGGAAGTAAAGGCTGTGGGTCAGTGGGGGTAGAGGGCAGGTACTACTTTATGAAGGATTTTGAATGCCAAATAGAGGATTTTGTATTTGATCCTGGAAGAAATATGGAACCCCTGGAGTTTATGGAGTAGTGCAAATGAGATCTGTACTTTAGTAAAATCATTTTGACAGCTGAATGGAAGATGGATTCAATGGGAAGATATTTGTGATAGGAAGACTAACCAGCAGGCTATTGCAATGGTCTGATAAGGGCCTTCACCAGGGTAATGACAGGAATGGATGAGAGAAAGAAGTATATTCTAGAGATGTTTTAAAGGTGAAATCAGCAGACCTTTGTAATAAATTGGATATGGGATGTGAGAGAAAGTCAAGGAGTTGTATGACTCCTAGGTTGTAAGCCTGAGAGACTGAAAGGATGATGTTACCTTTAATAGTAATATGAAAATTGGAGGGGAGAAAGAGTTTTGGGGGAAAGATAATGAGTTTGGTTTTAGAAATGCTGAATTTGAGATTTCTACTGGAATCCAATTACAGATATCTGAAAAAATGTTTAGAGATGCAAGACTGGAAAGATTAGAGCCCAGCAGAGAGGTTAGGGCAGTCTATGTAGAACTGAAAATTGTCAGCCTCAAAATGATAATTAAATCCTTGGGAGCTAATGACATCGCCAGGGGAATTAGTATAGAGGGAAAAGAGAAGAGTACCCAGGACAGTGCACCGTGGGGCACCTTCAATTAGAGGGAGTTACCTGGATGAGGGTCCAACAAGAGACTGAAAAGGAAAAGTCTGCTAGGTAGGAGGACAAGCAAGAGAAAGCAGTGTCCCAAACTTCTAGGAAGGAGAGTATCAAGGAGAAGAGGGGAATCAGTATCAAAAGCTGCAGAGAGGTAAAGGAACATGAGTATTGAGGTAATTAAGAGATCACTGGTAACTGAAGAGAGCAGTTTCAGTGGAATAATGAGGTCAGGAGTGGATTGTATGTGATTAAAAAGTAGATGTAAGAGAGAAAATAAAGCCTCCTCTTGTATTTTTTTTTTGTTTTGCTTTTTGGAGGGTAATTGGGGTTAAGTGACTTACCCAAAGTCACATGACTAGTAAGTGTGCCAAGTCTCTAAGGTCAGATTTGAACTCAGGTCCTCCTGACTCCAGGGCCGGTACTCTGTTGACTGCACCACCTAGCCACCCCAAGGCCTCCTATTGTAAATGGCCTTTTTCAATGAGTTTAGCCACAAAAAAAGCAGAAGTATAAGTGATGGAAGGATGAAGTGAGGGGTTTTTGAGGATGGTGGCTACATGGACCTGTTTGTTGGCAGTACTAAAGGAGACAATAGACAGAGAGAGATTTAAGATAAGTGATAAGAGAGGAGATGACCAAGAAGGCAATCTGTTTGAGGAGAATGGATCAAATGGAATCCTTGTAGGTCTTGGTGACAAAGAAGGCCACTTCTTCTTGTGAGGCAGAAATGAAGGAGATAATGGCAGAAGACCTATAAAATATGAATGATATAGGTTGAGGAAGCAAGGAAAAGAGGAAGCTCACCACAAATTGCCTCAAATTTTTTTCTGTAAAGTAGGAAACATTATCAGCTGAAAGAGTGGTAGAGAATGGGAGTCATAAGAGGTTTGAGAAGGGAGGGATAACAAAGTTCAGAAGAGCTGCTATAAGGAATAGGATAGTGAGTTAACAAGGAAGGTGTAGAAGGATTACCCAGCAGCAGTGAGGACCAATTCAGTAGATTCAGTTGAAACAATTACATGGATTTTCTCCGTGCCCTCAGATTCTGCCTGACGAATGACACAGCTAGGTACAACCTTGTAGCCTAAACTAGTCATAGATGGGTTTCTGAAAAGGAGACAAAGATCTTGCCTTTGGGCCACCAACCAAAAGCTGTCTCTTTCTTCTCCTAATCCAGTTCCTGGTGAGTCTGCCAAAGTTTGAGGTATGGCAAGATCATCTTAATTCATCATATCTAAGTATAGATCCAGACAGAGATTGGTACAGGGGGAGTAAGTGCTTTGACATTTAAGCTATTTAACTTCTCTGTTTCATTTTCCTCATCTGCAAAATGGGAGCAATGAAATTTATACTTTCAGATGAAATACACAATAAAATTTATTTCTAGACATTCTTATTTGCAGATGGCATTGTCTTGATTACATGCATTTCTGGAACATAATAGAGTCTCTTAGAAGAGACCTATAATCACTCAAAAACAGTTTGGACTAATTATTCACATGGAAGAAGCATATGAGGAAAGCCTATTGTTCAGGTTATGATATGGAGTTGGATTGGCAATTCATAGAACTAATGTAACTTAAACAGCCAAAGAGAACAGCCAGTGAACTAGACCCAGAAGTGAACAAGAGGAGACCAGTGTGGTCTACCTTTGGAATATTGTGATGTACTTTTGACAACTCTAGTCTTCTCTCTGAAACAAAGGTCTATCGTTTTAGCAATCTTCTTCCAGTAATGCCAAATGACTGTGGATATTGTAGTCTTCAAAAAAAATAAATTCAAGAGATACACAAAGGACAATGGAGAGGTGCCCAATGAATGTAGCTACAGAGTGGTACATTTCCAATAAAGACACAATAAAGAAAAAATGTGGAAAGAATGTCATTAGAGAAGTACATGAGCAGAAAAGAAGTGGCCTGGTCCTTTAATGAGAACAGCCATCTGCAGATTAATAGCCCACATGCTTGACTTGTATTTGTGCAATTTCAAAAGATATAAAGATGTCCTAAGGTATTTTAGATCAAATTCTTTTGGAGAGTTTATGAGAGGAGATAGATGGATGAACATAGCCAAGCAGAGACAGGTGTTGATAGGCTGGCATTTGCATCCTTACAGGGGCTACCCCACTAATGAGATCACAGATCCACAGAAAAGCATACCACACAGGGTTGCTTCAAAGAAAGTTGTTAGGTTTCCAGGAAATCCCAAGTATACTTCTGTAGAGAGAGTAAAATGGAAACAAACTAAGCTGGAATAATTTAGATAGGGAATTCTAGAGGGAATCTAACCAAACCTATCACCACTGCTTGCTTCCCCAAATCTTATCTTTTGGAGATGGGCCAGGTCCTGATAGTCAAGCAACATCAGTCATAAGCCCACAGCTACACTGTAAGACAGCCCAAATATAACACAATGAAAACATGGGAGTATGCTCAGGGCCAACACAGGCACCATTTCCCAGCACCTCCTAGCCTGAACTGATCTCTCCTCCATTCTCAGTTCTTTAACTGTCACAGACGACTCTCTCCAAAACCAGCACCACGAGATGGCTGGTCTCTGTATCTATCAAATCACTTGGACACCTTCTTCCACTTGGACACTCAAATAACCTGGAAGAAAGACAAACCTGCTTCATCCTCCTCTCCTAGCCTACCATCTGATTCCATAGTAAAGCAAAACAATACCTATGTTCACTTCCATCCCCTGTAGGTTTCCAATCTTCCAACAAAAGCATTTTGTAAACCTCACAGTACTAGATAAGTAATAATAACAAGAATAACTACAAGAATAATAATAGTAGCTAGCATTTTTATTGTGCTTTAAGGTTTGCAAAGCACATTACAAATATTACCTCATTCTATCCTCACAACAACCCTGGGAGGTGCTATTGTCACACCCATTTTACAAATGAGATTATTATTATTATTATTTACAGATCAGGAAATTGAGGCAGACAGATATTAAAGTGACTTGCTGTGGGTCACACAGGAAGTTTCTGAGGTGGTCATTGAACTCAGGTCTTCTGACTCCAGGACCAGCACTGTGTCCATTTATGAGCTACTCTGCTGTTGCTATTGTTGTTATATCTTTTAGGTCAGTGGTTCTCAACCTTCCTAATGCTGTGACCCTTTAATACTCGTATGTGGGCATATCTGCATGTGGGTGGACCCACCTGGAGATGGATAGAGGAGCGGTGTCTCGGTTCCTAAGACCATCGGACGTATGTGTTTTCCGATGGTCTTAGGTGACCCCTGTGAAAGAGTCATTCAACTTCCAAAGAGATTGCGACCCACAGGTTGAGAGCCATTGTTTTAGATGATCTGGTTTTCTTTTAACATCAGTACCTCTTCTTCCCCTCCTAGAAATCAGCTGGCAGCCTCATAGTTTTCCACGTGGTTTTTCTCAAATCTGACAGGAAACATCCTAGAAGGGGTGACTAACCTAAAATCTACAAACCTCTTATGGGAAAGATTTCAAGGGGGTCTTTGAACTTGAATGAGTGAAGAAAAAGATCTTTATTTTCACTGACCTCTAACTAAAATTTAGGATTTCTATCAATTACTTAAAATTATGATTCTGAGAAAGCTTCACCAGAGAACCCAAGGAGTCCACGACACAGAAAAAAATGCATGGCCTAAGAGACTGTATGGTCTTTTGACAACCCCTGCCAGTTCTTGTAGGTTTCCCTAAAGTGAAATTTTCTCCTTCCCTTTTTTGTCCTGTTCAGCACAGTGTTTATATCAGAATGTTGAAATAAAAAAAGCACAGAGATTATTCTGGGAAGCAAACGTCAGTGTTCTAGTACTCCGAAGTGGAGTGTTCCCATAGTTTTTACTCTTCAGCAGTGCTTTTGTCCTCAGGGGAATTTGGATGGAGATGGTGGCATTTAAAGTCAGCCAGACACAAATCATCATTGCTGAATTGCTAACATCTGAGTTGGACCTGACGGTCCTGAAATAATTCAAAGAAAACAAGAACAAGTGTAGGTTAATAAGTGATCTTGATTTCAGTATTTGATTTTACAGAAGATACGGTCCTACTATACTGAATAAGTGATATGGAGCCCTGAAAACAGACTGTTTAGAACTGTTTATTTGTGTATTTATTTGGTTTGTGGATTGCTTCTGTTATTACTCACCTCAAATACCAGACATTGAAAAGTCACTAATTTCCTCTCTGTGTTTTGTGGCTTTCTGGAATTTAATTCAGCCACCAAATGCTTAAAAGAAATCAATTTAATTACCCAATAGGAGATGGAAATTATATTGGGAAATTAGCCTAACAAATTCAATTTTAGAAGAAGTGGATTTTCAGTAAGGCAGTCATTAAACTTTAAGCACCTAAGTGCCAGGCACTGTGCTAAATGCGAGATAAAAAAAAAAGGTAAGAGACAGTCACTGATCTCAAGAAGATCATGGTCTAATGAAAACAACTCTGTATAAACAAAATCTATACAGAATAAATTTGGGGTAGTCTCAAAGGGAAGGCCCCAAGATTAAAGATGACTGAGAAAGACTTTTTGCAGAAGGTGGTATTTTGGTTGAGACTTAGAGAATTTCAGGGAAGCTAGAAGGCAGAAATAAGATGAGACTCCTACGAAAGGCTTGAAATATAACTTTATTGATAGTCTGATCCTGCTATCTGAGGATCACCCTGGCTAACTATGAAGAGACTCATTACTAGTAGAGTATTAAGTGAGGGGTCCTTTGACCATGGCAAAGTATGAAACAAAGAAAAATAGGCTCTTAAGCCTTTGAAGCCGCTTTCCACTTCTGTACTGTAGGAGAGTGGCAAAAAGAGTAACTATGTATCCTAAGAATCCCATAGTTTTTAGCATGTCTACAGATATTAATTTCACTGTGGGAACTCTATCTCTGCCCAATGATATGCAGGGCTGCTGACATTACTGCAATAAGGGAACCCAGAACAGAAAGAAGTAGCTTGGTGGAAGACTGTTTCACAGATTCTCATTAGGAGAGGCAAACAGAAGAGTTGGCAGAATGACTTTTATCAATGACCTCAAAGACCATAAGAAATAGCACTTCATGGAACATTAGGTTATCTTACCTTGCACAACTCATAGTGGACATCAGCAAAGATACAGCCCTGAAGATAACTGCTGTTTATGCCCCTTCGTCTGCTGCAGAGAGAGTGAAGGTAGAGAAGTCCTAGAACTTTTCAAGTTCCTCCAAATCAAATTGAGATACAGAAAGATCAGTTGATCTTGATAACACACACATGTACACCTCCATTTGAAGGTGGGTCTGGAAAAGGATAATCAAAAATGCATTTGAAAATATAGTTCATGTTAAGAACTGAAATAGGTCAGAAGCTCATAAACTATGAAGACCTATAAACAAGTAAATATAAACAAGTAAATATATATATATGAAAGTATTCATTATATATTACATATGCATAGTATTCATTATAGGTGCATTACATATGTAATACATATAATGAAAACTTTATTCAAGAAACAGCCTCACTTTACAAGTTAGTAAGACTTGATATCCTTTTGAAGCAGAGAGCTACGGTAGCCAGGGCCAATGCTGGTTCAGATTTTGTGCTATGAGTAATATCCTAATCCCTTTCCTCAATGTGAGTTAGGCTTGTCTTTGCTTAAGAGTGTTGAGAGCATCCTCAAAACTTGGTTTGGTCAGAGGACTAAAGGCTCAGGCTATTGATATCATTTCTTCATCTCCTGAGTACAAAATAGTCTACTCCAGGACCACTCCCTGATGCTTGACTAGTGGACTACAATGGGCAACTCAAGCAATGGAGTTTTGCTTAGCACAATCAACTTGGGGGATCTTTTATGTCTACCTGTTAAATATCCTTCTCCTGTGGCTACATAAATCTCTTTTTGTTAACTATCTACTAGTATCTTATTTTATTCTAGTATCAAACCTAAACTATAAGGAAAAGAGCCTAAGACAGGCCTAACCCAGAACAAAATACAAAGTCATTGGTTTAAAAAAAAAACTACAGAGGAAAACTGTGAAAGTTTATGAACAAAATTAGCTTATGAAACAATAGAGAGCAGACATGAAACCCTACTAAGATATGTAATCACAAAAGGGTTTATATTTGAAACTACAAGGAGGATAAGTGTTTTGTTATAAGAAGACTCTAAGATTTAGAGGCAGAGGACCCGGTTTTAAATAACAGATTGACCATTTTACCTGGATTTTAGCTTGATTCACTTAGCTTGCCTCGATCTCAATTTCTTCTTCTTTAACATTTCCATGGCATCACCTCCCTGATGTCATGGTCCTCTTTGAGAACAAAGGACAAAAATAACAACAACAAAAATCTCAAAATCATTAAGCCAAAATTCTCTTTAAGAATTCTAACAGAGGTGGTGTATAAGTTGTAGAAGTTATAAAATTAGGGCTGCTAGGTGGCGCAGTGAATAGAGCACCAGCCCTGGAGTCAGGAGGACCTGAGTTCAAATCCGGCCTCAGACATGTAACACTTACTAGCCTAGCCGTGTGACCTTGGGCAAGTCACTTAACTCCAATGGCCCTGCCTTCCCCACTCCAAAAAGGAAAAAAAAAAAGTTGCAAAATTCTTGCAAACAAAAGTTGCAAGAGTCTTTTGCTCTAGTATGTTCCTTTGACCCATCCACTCCTCATTGCTATACTTTCTTATACTTTTCTGGCATTGAATAGTCAACAAAATGAAACTTTTACCACCACCCACTGGACTTTTTTTTTCATTGGTTCTAGGGACCTGGTATTTACCCTTTTTTAAATTTCCTAACGCTGAGGTAATTCTCCAACCCCCAACACACCCACACTCTTACCACCAACAGCTGAAGGTTTTCTTTTGGAAAGTTAGTTTCTCTATCCACCTTTTACTAAGTACCATTAAGAATGAGATTACAAATGTGCTATATTTGTGAAGAAAAAAATCTGTGCTCTGGAAATTGGTCAAACAGTTTTTAACCACTCCCCCTCTTCACAGGTTTCTTATTATTCAGATGCTATTATATATATTTTCTTCAAATATACATTATAGCAAACCATCCCCAATTGCTGTTATCTGCCCCCCCAGGAAGCTTTTTAGCTATTCCCACTCAGAGATGGTGGACAGCAGGAAATAGAAAAGGTCCATTTTTTACTTTTGATTCCAGCAAAATAATTGTGCAAAACTATTTCTTGTTGAATACATTCCTATTTCCCCTTGTGCTCTTTTGGAGATACTCAGTACCTCCTGTCTCCCAGTTTAGTGAGATTTCTATGGTAGGAGAAAGCAAAAATGCATTGGATTTAGAGTCAAAAGAACTGAGTTCAAATCCCAAACTTCATTCCCTATTTTCTGTATAACCTCGGACTAAGTGGCTTAACCTCTCCCAACCCAATGTTTCTCTTGGAAAGTCATTTGGCCAGATGAACTTTAAATTCCCTTTCAGGTTCAAAATCCATGAAAACTTTCTACAAGGCAGGAATTCTTCATTTTTGTGTGTGTGTTCTGAATACTTTCGATAATCTGATAAAGCCTATGGATATCTTCTCAGAATAATCTCAGAATATCTTCTCGAAATAACATACATAGGATTATAAAGGGAGCCAATTATGTTGGCATATGGTTATCAAAATATTTTAATAAACAAATTTGGATTATAATGATATATCTAGCAATGGATCAAATAACTACAGTAATTTGGAAGTAGGGATGAGCACCAGACATGCTCACTTCTTGATTCCTGGAACTACTTTCCCACTTTTTCCCAGTGGTCTTCTCAAACATACAAAACCTCCATCTCTATAGCACCTTCCTCTAATTGGTAAGTTCCTCCCTGGGACCTCCATTCAAGAAAGTACTCATGCTAGCCAGATTCACTTCTCACCCAGCTCAGCCTCTACTCTCTGGACTACTTTTCTAAATTGTTCCATTTTTCATGTATGAAAGTTCCTTAATGGAAGGAACTTTCCTTTTGCTTGTATTTTTATTCCCAGCACCTTACACAGGATCTTAAATGCTCTATTATTCTATCTATTTACCATCTACTATCTCAAACTATCTTTAACAACTACAATGTGATACAAAAATATCTGTGATTTCTATTGGTGACAAAGTGATCATTGCTGCTAATACTACTTTGGTTTGTTGCCACATTTATAATAGAAGGAAATGCTACATTTCAATTATAGATTACTGAAAAGTAAAGATGTATTGTTCCCAACCAAGTTCATGGACCCCACTATTATCTGTGCCCCAGGTTAAGGACCCAGGCTATGAGAGCTATGGGCTATGTGACCTCAGGTATAGCTCAGTTTCCTAATGAGGTGCTAACTAAGCATTTCAATGAGAGGAGATGAGCAAGGAAGATTCCTGTACAGCTCAGGGTAGTGTTCTAACTCACATCCCACAGAGCCATTTGGTTAGGCATTGTTTATTCTCTTGTGTCCGTGATGATTTTTATTTAGCCCTAGTTTAATGAGAGCATAGTCTCTAGCACTAACAGCTTTAAGTTTGAGAGAAAACCAGGTGCATTGAATCAGAATAATTAGCCTTACTGTGCCATGATTGAGAAAATGTAATTGCAGGGGAGAGAGGGGCTCTGATAAGACATTCTTAGCAAAATAGGATGGCAAAGGCCTGAAGGGCTTCAGGACTGGACAGCAGCCAAACTTCTACTTCCTTTGGATGGGAAACAAGTGTTTCCTTAAATGCCAGTTTTCAAGGACTGCATCTCCATCTCTGCTGGAATTCCTGAACAATGGTTTGGTTTCAGCTGGCTGCTTCACAGGCAAATAGACAAGCTAATCAAGGAGATAAAGGGGAGTTGCAGTAACAATGGAAAGGTGTAAATGATACTGCATAATTAATAGGGCTGGTAAATGAAAATGGGAAGCCAGGGAACCTCTCAGAAAGATCTTATTGAAGTGGGAGCAGTGACTTTTTCAAATTACATTTAGGTTCAGAAGATTAGACTTAGAGCTGAAAAAGGCATCCAAGAGTGTCTAGCTCCAGCTTCTGAACCTGGGACCCATGGATCCACAGAAAGATTTCAAGGCAGGTGGCACAATAAATAGAGTGCTGGGCCTGCAATCAGGAAGACATGAGTTCTGATCCAACTTCAAACACTAAGTGTATGACTCTGAGTAAGTCATTTAATTTCTGCTTCAGTTTCCTCATCTGTAAAATGGAGATAATGCCTACCTTCCAGAGTTTTTGTGAAGATCAAATGAGATGATAGTTGAACAAAAGTGTGAGTGTTAAATAAATGTTAAATAAAGGTTATCCCACTAGCTTCTAAATGAAATTTGGAATTTCCTCTAGTTACTTAAAGACAGGTTTCTGAAAAGGGGTCCATAGGCTTCACAAGCTTGCCGAAAGAGTACATGATGCAAAAAGAAAAAAAAACATTAGGAACCACTTGATCCAGTCCAACTTCATCCACTTCATCTTATGAATGAGTACCAAGAACTAGAGAGTTTAAGTGACTCATATAATGTCACATAGGAAGTGACAACTTTTTAAAAATTTGGTTAAAGAAGAAAAACAAATAGTAATATACAGTTACAGCATTTATTCCTTTAAGACTAGTGAACTTGTGCAAAGAGTTAGAAGTTAATTTCTAACTGATGAACAAAAAAATGAAAAGGTTTAAATACATTTTAGAGCCAGCCCAATTCAGGGTAAAATTTATGATTACAAGGAATTGACCAGGTGTCAACCTAGAACATCTGTGTTTTCCTTATCATTAACATGCCATAACATAATACAGGCCCCACAAAATATTTAGATAAGAAAAAATTCAAGATGTATCTCAGGTTCAGAGTCTTATTCTTACAAGAAAGAATGCTCCCAAGTTAGCCCTGTCTAGGGGAAGAGATATTCTCTGAGTTTACTCAGAGAACAAAGAAGCTATTGGGTCCATTTGGCTCCTCCTGCAAGGAGTATGTTCCAAGATAAGGGAAGATCCCATTTTCAGCCTTATCTGGTCTCTGGAGTTGCTGACACAGAAAAAGGCAGTTTTTTTAATTTTCTTTTTTTTTTTAAAGGAGAAAGGGATAAGAATCACCATTTTTTAATCTTTAAGCAAATTTTGACTATGAGTACTTTATTTATTTTGCTTTTTTTGGCTGGGGAAAGGCAGGGCAATTGGTGTTAAGTGACTTGCCCAAGGTCACACAGCTAGTAAGTGTTAAGTGTCTGAGGCTGGATTTGAACTCAGGTCCTCCTGACTCCAGAGCCAGTATTCTATTCACTGTGCCACCTAGCTGCCCCAGAAAAAGGCATTTTTAAAGTGAGGCAAAGCTGTCTTTGGTTAATTTGATTAATTCAGACTTTGGTCAAAAATATGATATTTAATGATTATCAGAAGTAAGTGGCAAAGTCAGGATCTGAACCCAGGGTCTCTGGCTCCAGATTCAATGCCTAGAACAGTGTTCCACACTTTCCACATAACAACCATAAGTAACAGGTAGAAGATACAATGTATAATACAAGGCAGAAAGGTAGTAAAATTATAAAGCCAAGCAGACCTGGGTTTAAATCTTAGAACCAAGAAGACCTGAGTTCAAATGCTGCCTCAGACACTTAACAGTTGTGTAATCTCTCTTGGCCTCAGTTTTCTTGTCTGTCAAAAGGAGACAATAATGATAATAGTATCTGCCTCAGGTTTATTGTGAAGATCAAATGACCTAACATAGATAAAATTCTTTACAAACTATAAAGAATTACATGAATGCTAGTTATTATTATGAGGTCAAGAGAACACCATTTACTTCCATCCACCCCCACCCCTTCCTCACTCTGAATTGTTTCCTGGATTCATCATCCCCTTTACCTCCCAATGGTTTTCTTCTCTATTCCTCTAAGTATTCTTTGCCCCCTCATCAAAAATACCACAATTAAGATATAAACCCCCTCAACCCAACTCATATTTTCTGTCCCTCATTGCCCAACCATCTCTGTTACTCCCAAAGATGAGAACTGCCCAGGCAGAAAAGTAACTTTATAAGAACATGAGCAATTGTAGAGATTCTTTTTCATTTAGATTTTAGTGTTAATTTTAAGAATTTTTTTTTTATTGGAGGAATGAGAAAACTGAATTTGTTTCTGTAATGAGTTACTTGGAGATTCCATGCTGTGGCTCACCTCTGTTCCACGTGCTCTTTGGCTGAGACTGTTCAATTTGACATATTTCCTAACCCACATTGTACTTTATTAAAACATGCAGTCAGCATATGTGTGTGTGATAGAAAGAGGAGAGACAGATAGAGAGATATTTGATTAGTTACTTTGAGGCCACAGGAAATGTTTCTAGAACAACTTTAAAACTCTGAATCCGCCAACAAACCCTATAGAAAATAGAGACAATAAATCAAAATCCTACATTACAACAATCACATAAAATAGTACTTAATGGCAATTTTGAAATATGTAATTGCTATTCAGGATGGATTAGTAAACAAGGAATCAGTAAATCAACAAAAACTCAATTCATTCAATTAGTTTTACCAGATGCACCTGAGCCCTGATTATTTTTATCTGATTATTTCTTATGTGCATTAAATATTTTAATTCTTCAAGGTCATTTATGCCTGAGATTAAACAAATGAAGACAAAACACTTGAGAGATAAGCAAATGAGAAAATCTTCCCTCCCCCAACAGTTGTTCCCCACACTTTGTGGAAGTTTGTACCTATGGTTTCTCCAAAGTAGGAAACTACTGGCATGGAAACTTCCTCCACCAATATGAATCAATCAATCAATTAATAAACATCTACTAAGTACCTACTATGTACCAGGCACTATGATAATTAGGAACTCATCTGTAAATTATTGGCTTAGAGAGCTGCCTGGGAGCATTGAGTACTTAAGTGACTTGCCCACTGACATAGCTAGTTGGTATCAGAGGCAAGGGATTGAACCCAGGCTTTCTCCAGCTCCAGGATCAACTTTTGATCTACTAAGACACATGTCTTCTCAAATGTGTTCCCCATATGGGATGTATTGATATATTCATTCATTCAGGAACCACTTATTAAATACCTTCATTGCATAAAATATTGCTCTAGACTATATTCTCAAGCCAAATATAATCCTATATACTCACCTTAACCAAAACTTGAATGACTCCTGACTTTTATAAAGAAAATCCTGGCTATGACTGTCTAAGAGAATCAGCTTAGATGGAGAGAAACTATTACAGGGATACCTCCAAACAGAAGGTGCCCTGTGTTCATCATGGTTCATTTCCATTGCCACCACACAAGAAACGGAGGATTGTTTTCTTTTGACTGTGGCTTTTGTCTTTGATTCTCTCCAGAAGCTCTCCTATAGAGGGAGTCATCACAATCAACCAGGACTTGGCCCTTCACTGAGACTACACAGACTAATTAATTATACTATGAGACATCTCTTATTTCCACTCACACAGCATTTACACTACTTGAGATGTCATCATCTCCTTCCTGCCCTACTGAAATATCTCTTAATTCATCATTCTGCCACACTTGAATCCATCTTCAACACTGCTGCCAAACTGATATTCTGTAAGGAGATTTGACCATGTCACTCCCCTACTCAGGAAACTCTAGTGGCTTCCTTTTGCCTCTAGTATAAAATACAAATTCCTCCATTTAGCATGAAAAATCCATCTCAATCTGGTGCCAACCCATCTTTCCTGACTATTTCTATGTTACTTCTCCTTCAATAAAACTAAGTTAAACTACTAAGCTACTTGATGTTTCCCATACATGACATTCCATTTCCAGTCTAAGTGCTTTTGTACAGACTGTTCACTATGCCTGGCATGCCTTCCCTCTTCATCTCTGACTCTTTATTTTTGGCTTTTTTTTGGAGAGGGGAGGGCAGGGCAGTTGGAGTTAAGTGACTTGCCCAAGGTCACATGGCTAGTAAGTGTGTCAAGTGTCTGAGGCTGAATTTGAACTCAGGTCCCCCTGACTCCAGGGCCGGTGCTCTGTTCATTGTGCCACCTAGCCACCCCCTCTCATCTCTGACTCTTGAAAGCACTTTCTTCCAGTAAGCAGCTCAAGTGTCACCTCCTACATGAGACCTTTTCTACTCTCCATAATCCCCATAGTTGTTTGTGTACCACCCACACCCCCTGCCCAAAATTACGTCTTTGTACATATTTTATATTGACTTATCTGTTTATGCCATTTTTTCCTAGCAGAATCTAGAATCCTTGTTTTGTTTTTGTCTTTCTATACCAGGGCTCTAGCACAGTGCCTGGTGCACAGCAAAAATTTACTAGATGGTTGTGGAATTAATTTTGTTATTTTAGCAAACATTTATATAGTGCTTTAAGGTTTGCAAAGAGCTTTAGAAATATCAATTTATTTGATCCTCACTGTTGAAATTGAAATTAAGCTAAATTGAGGTGCAAAGCATCCAGCGCAATCAATTTATTAGCAAGGCAAGAATTTGCCAATAAACAGAGTCTCAGCATCCTCAGCAAACTAAAACCCTGAATGAGGACTGAGCATTTTTGTGAACAAAAGGAAGAACGTCCTAAAACTAGAAAACGGTATCACAAATGGGGAGAACAATACAACTGGTTACAAAGTCAGGAGCATCATAGATGTGGAGAATATGAGTAACTAGAAATTTGGAATTTAGGACTAGCAACAACTCTTCCTTTCATCTTGTTGCTATGGAAAGCGCACTAGTGGTATCCATCTGCATGGCTACTTAGTGTCATGGTGATAACAGACCAGACTTTCTTGAAGGACATCCAGTGTTACGGAGATAATGAACCAGACTCCCTGGCATCCACCTGCATCCTTCAAGGATAACCTATTTCTTGATACAAGAATAGAACAGTGATTGGCATGGAAACTGAACTTCTAAACTTAACTCAGAGACAATGAGTGATTCACAGGAAAGCTGAATTTCCAAACTCATAAACAAATGAAATGTGACTTAGATAGTTACACATAATGTCAATAGTGATACAGGATGAGAGCAATTACAGACGAGAATCAATCTGATTTTCTCACAACAATCCTGGTGCTATTATTATCCTCTTTTTATAGATGAGGAAACAGAGGCAGACAGTTTAAATGACTTACCCAGGGTCACACAGTTAATAAGGATCTAAAGGCTAGACTTGAAATTAGGTTTTCCTGACAGGTGTGGGATTGTACCCACTGTGACTAAAGTGAATATTAGCACAGATACAAAGCATATCTTTTCTT
Organism: Pseudochirops corinnae; assembly: GCA_028646515.1. Classification (NCBI taxonomy): domain Eukaryota; kingdom Metazoa; phylum Chordata; class Mammalia; order Diprotodontia; family Pseudocheiridae; genus Pseudochirops; species Pseudochirops corinnae. The sequence continues at coordinate 95,181,049 of CM053585.1, read as the reverse complement.
CTCTGATCCATCTTGCTTTATTCTCTGTCCTAACCACTTCCTACTCCCTCCCTAAGGGCTCCCTTATTTGTCAGCCCTTAATCCTTAAGAAAATCGAGGTCTTTGCTAGGCGGTCTCAAAGGATCACGTCCAAATTTGAGTCAAAACGGTTTCCTCTTCAGTCACCTGACGTATTGGCTTGTTATTCCCCTCTGAGTTTCACAAGCAGAGGTCTCTCTGATATTCTTTCTCCTAACTGTTTCCTTTTTCTCACACCGCAGTCTAGGCCATTTTCCAAAATCAACTCTTCTCTAACTCTCCTGTTAGAGTTTCTCCAATTTCTTTTACTCTCATTCTCCTACTCTCCCCACCCCCACTCGATGCAAACTCTCCCAGCCTATCATATGTTCACAGTTTCTGCTTGGGAGAGGTCTGGGTCCACATTGTATTATGTCTTGGCAATCAGCATCAATTGCTCACCAGCCAATATTTTCAAATATTCTCATTTATACATAGAATTCATTAACTCATAACATCATAGACTTATGGCTGGAAGGGACCTTACAGGCTTTTGTCTACATTTCAAAGAAGGTATCAATCCATCCATAACTGTGGAGGACTATAGTTACCACAGTTACTAACACATCCCCAAAACAGAGAAAAATAATTCATATTTCTATAGCAGTGGTTTACAAAGTGATTTCCACAAAGCTACCAGATGAGGTAGGTATTACAAGAATTCTTGTCCCTATTTCCTAGATAAGGAAACAACCAGACTTGGAAAGGTTACATGATTTGCCTGTGGTCACTTGTAAGAAACTTCTGAGTCAGGACTCAAAATAAGGTTATCTGACTGAAGCACTCTTTATACTAGACTAATTTCCCTATTTCTCACAGGGGCACCACCCTCCTACTAGTGACCCAAGTTCACAACCTTGGATTCATCTTAACTCCTCACTCTCACATATCCAACATATCAAACCAATTGCCAGATCTTTTTTCTGTCTGTATCAGCAAGCACCCTAGCATACCCAGGATGGCTGCTAGCACAGGTTCTTAGATCTGCTTTTCTAAAGGAAAGCAACTCAAAATGGTTTAACAGTCTTACTTTAATCAATCAAACATATATCATTTACCTAGTTCAGGGGGAAAAGTCAGCACCCTGAACTTCAGAGAATGCAAACAGAATACTAGCAGAAGTTGCAAGCAGAAGTTACAAGCAGACAAAGAAACAGATCAGCAGACAGGCTCCTAACCATCTGACCATTACATCCATACCTAGTCAGTTATCAGAGAGGGAAGCACCAACAACATCTGGGATTCTCAAAGCCGGGGGGCTCAACAGCTTCCCAGACTCTCATCTGGCCAAATCACACAACTCTTTCCAAAGTGAGCCCCAAAGCAAAAACTCACATTAGGGTATATATAACCTTCTCCTGGATCAGAAAATATCACAGCCCTCTTGACCCACTGCCGGATCACAAAGTAATAAGGCATGGGCATTCCTGAAGAACCTGAAGAACACATGGGCATTCCATGTGACCACATTCAGCCTATTAGGGGGCAGAGTATATTTTCAAATCAGGGAAGGTTCTCAGAGTCACTTAAGCCACTTAAGCAAAGAGCCTAGGGGCAGGGAAGATCTTCAGATTCCCATAACAGTCTTCCCAACTTCTCCTGCACCTGTTTCCATCTCAACACTTACATAACCACCAACCTACTTCAGTCTCTTATAATAATAATAATAGGCATCATTTATATAGTGCTTTAAAATTAGCAAAGTGTATTACAAATATTACATCTCATTTTATCCTTACAATAAATCTGGGAGGAGGGGGTACAGTATAGGTGCGATTATTGTTCTCATTTTATAAATGAAGATACTACCCTCCTCATCACCATATGTTTATGATAGCTATAACCCATGACTAAAGTGCTCATCTTCCTCATCTCTGCCTTTTAGGATCCCTGGTTTCCTTCAGTATTCAGCTCAAGAACCATATCTGCAGGAAGTCTTTCCTGGTACCCTCAGCTGTTAGTCATGGTCCCTGGGAAGTTTTCTTTGTATCTGTTTTTGCATATGTTTAATATGTTCCTATACATGTTCACATAGTTTTCCCCACTGGAATGTAGGTTCCTTGAGGGCAGTGACTTTCACTTTTAGCTTTGTATCTTCAGTGCTTGGCACATTATCTGGCACGTATTAGGTATTTTATAAATGCTTATTAACTAACATAGTGGGTGCTTTTAAAAGTCTTTTGAATGTATTGATATACCACACTAATTGTGGGGAGGGTAGTTAGGAGAGAAGAAAATATAATTTGAAAACTAAAATGCCAGAAGAGGAAAATAGATATAATATATATTAAGATTTCAGGTGCTAGCTTTTGTGGGTGTTTGTTCATTAGCAGTTATCTTCATGGTGTTCTTTTGTGCTCGTGCTCATTATGAACATGGCAAGATGTTCCCTGAAGAGATATTTCTTGCTGATTTTGTGTGCGTGATGAAACCAAATCTGTCTTTGTCTTTATTAGTCACCACAAGGACAGCTGGTGAGTCAGTCTTCTTTCAATTGCATCTTCCTTTTATCCCGTTTTCATTTATAGAGATGATGTCAACATTGATATATTTCTAGCCCTCCACAAAATTCAATTCAACAAGCCTTTATTGAACACCTACTATGTGTCAGACATTGTGATGGACGCTTGAGATATTAAAACAAAGAAAAAGCAGACCCTGTCTTCAAGCAGTCATTGGGCTAGAATTTTGCCTTCAGAATATGAACAATTGAGTTAGTGTTTCTGGATATCTTGCCTTCTTTTCAGCCTCTCTGCAGCAGCAGAAAAGGTTCAGAGAATTTTATATTTATCTCTGTTTAGGAAGTAAGTTCACCTAGAGCCCAACTTTTATCCTGACTATACTTAGCTAGACCTCTGACAGAAGGTATAATCCAGCATTACAACTGAACGGGAAGCCTTTCGATCATGATAGAAACTTCCAGACCTTGCACTCTTCTGGGCTAAACTTCTAAAACTTCAAAATCAGCTCTACATCAGCTCTGCCGAACTACATGGTGGTTCGAAACATCACAGGAGGACTTTTGTGACTGTGACAAGCTTATGTACCAAAATCTGTTACAGAAGTCAAAGAGATAGAAAAAGTGTATAAAGAGCTTAGTAAGATCCTTGAAATTGTCATAATGTAGACTGATACTTGAAGATTTACTGCAAAGGTTACTACAGAGAAGGACATTGAAAAATATGGTTCAGAATTAAGAAATTAATAAAGTCAATGACTTGTAGACTACTCATACATTTCATGACTGTAAAATCACATATATTTTCTTCAAGAAGGAAGTTGAAAGACACAGATCATAGAAAACACCAAACAGTATCACACACACAAAAAAAGAAATTAAATATAACAGCACAAATAAGATATGAATGGTTCTAAACCTACTGCTTATATTTGGTCAGACTGTTCATTAATGATCATAAAAGCCAAAGTTCAAATTCAAAAGAAGGATAAAAAATGAGATAACATAGCAGCTTTTACCTCACCTATTTAAACAAGCATATGAAGTCAGGAAGAACTAAGCTTGAACTCTGCCCTGGGCACTTACTAACTGTGTGAAGTTACCTACCTGGGGAAGTTGGCTAACCTCTCTCAGACTCAATCTCCTTACGATATAAGGATAAAAAATGAGATTAGACAGCTAGGTAGTTAGATAGATATGTACTGTACATTGCTCCCATCAGAACTAATTTCCTAACACTCACTCACATTGGTAGGATAAGTCCTCAAGGAAGAATGACTCCTTTTCCTCTCAGTGTTTTGGGATTATTCCTAAAATACTTGGCTTTCTGCTGCTGATACACAAGCCCACATCAGTGTGTTCTTCATTAATTATCAGTCACAGTTATTTAGATTTTTAAAAGGACATTTACAAAACAATTATAGCAAGAACAATTACAAAAAACACATCTTGCCCCCAAATCTGAAGTGAGAGGGCTCCAAACTGGCTGATAGAACCAGTGGATTCAGATTCTGCAAGGGAGAGACACCTGGAAATACTGATCACTCCAACAGTGCAAGGGGAGTTACTGGAACAGGAATGACACTGGGTAGTCCAATCCAGTGGTACAGAGGGGAATACACACACACACACACACACACACACACACACACACACACACACACCAGTGATTGCAGCAGAGGCAAAACAGGAGGTGGTACATATGGGGAGAAGAGGCAAATGCTCACCCACAGGCTTCACAAGGAGTCTTCTTCTCATGTATTGGGGATCTCCATCTCCAAATAATGAGTGGCCCTGTGTCATTGGAGTCTGGAGGTTTTATTCTCTTATGGGGCGACAGGTTATCAGGAGAGGGGCAACCCCAGAGCTCCTGGCATGTTTTTCAAATAATGCCAGTGTTCTCATCTGAGGGCTATTTAAACGATGCCAGTGCCCTTAAGCCCCTTTCAATGGTGATGAGGGCTCAAAAGGTCATGTCCATGCTTGCTGACCCCTCAGACTCACACTTGCTCATGGTCAAAGGATAAACACACTGCTCCTGGTCACAGGAAGTCCTTTCTTCCCTTTGGGGAGTTCTCAAGAAGTTCCTTTTAGGTGCGTCTTTGATGAATTACAATGCATGGTGAGCTTGTAGAGCCAGAAATTGCTTTTCTTTGGTGTCTATTCTGTTCTTGATGAGTCTCTTGGCCCCTGATACAGATTCTACTATCAGCCTTTGCTTCTCTAAGCATGCTGCTACCAAGGCCAATGGAAATTCTAGATCTTCTGGTCTTCTGGAATTCACGAGGTCATCACCCAGTTCGTGGGGAAGGGGAGAGAAGCTCTATTTCTCTCAAGAGTCCTTCACCATTGGATTCATCCATATCACCTCACTGCTACTCAAATCCCCATTCCAAACTGGATTACTATGTATTACAGAGGCCCAGGTGCCTGATTATCTTGGCCAATAATAAGGTTTTTTTCATCTGTGTTATCATCTGTCTTGCTCTAGAGATCAAAGTACTTCACGCCACCCAAATTGAAAAATTAATTAAGGACTAATTAGTTGTTTATTTATTATTTCATTTCATGTATTAAATCAACTTTATTAGTTGATTTAATCCAGCTGTCTGGGTGTTTTGTGATTAATGGAGAGGGGAAGTTGGGTGAATCCCCATCCTCATACACATACACATGCAAAGCGATTTGCAAATTGCTATAAAGCACTATGTAAATGTTATTTTTAATTAATACTCTTATTTTATGAGGCAATACTATTCATTATATTCTACAATCTTCTTCCCCAACTTTTTGAAAATAAATACATATTTTAAACTGTTGTCCTTGCTATCATATCTCTCTGCTTGGTAAGGAAATAAATCCAATTCCCTCATTTTACAGAAGAAGAAGTTAAGGAACAGAGAGATTAGGTGACTTGCCAAACTTCATACAGGCAGTAAGAATCAAAGGCAGGATTTGAACCCGTCTTTTTTTTATTAAGGGGATAGTGATCTTTCCAAAATACTATATCTTCCCTTGGTTCTCTGAAATTATGTATATAATTTCTTATTACACAATAATGTTCTGTTACATTAATGAACTATATAATTTTTTCAATCATTTCTCAATCAATAAGCACACATTTAGTTTCCAATTCTTTGTTACCACAAAAAGTACTGCTATGAATATTTCTCCCTCAATTCTCAAGCCTCTGAACACTTGGCTCATAAGTTTCCTCTCTAGCTTCCCTGTGATCTCATCCTTGACAAGATCAAAATAGATGTTAATGTGCATATTCTCTCAAACACACTGGCCTCCCAATTCACCAACTTCCTCATATCCCATGCCCTGCATCTTCTCTCCACACCCAGGGACTGTCATATCCTTAATCTTACCGTCACTTATAACTATTCGATTTCCATGATCCAGAATTCTGAATTACCCCTCTCAGACTAGATCTTATTCTTCCATTTCATCTCTGGCTTTTTCTCTTAAACCCATTTTTTGTCCTCATCCTGACCTCTTGTTACATCATTCTTCTCTTTTTCCTTATCCATCTTCCCTGTTCTGGCCTTACTTTTCTCCCTTCTTAATCTTGACTCCATAATTAACCACTTCAATTTGACACAGACTTCTTACTCTCTTGTTCTATCATTGTTCATCCCTTTTTCAATCTCCAACCCTCAGTTATCCCTACCATAGATCAAATCCACCCCTATTTGAGAATTGCTGGGCCGCAGAAGGAAGTCAAACAATTTTCCACTATGAATTCTCTTTCAAAATTGAAATAAGAGATCTTGACACAAGGAACAAAGATGACTTGAGCAATCCTCCACAGGGACATAAGCACTCTGAGGTTAACATGATTTTTAGGCCCAACCTAAATTCAATTTGTTAAATTTCATAGTGTCTGTATATGGCATATAACCATAAATCACACTCATATAACCTTTCACAATTACAAGATGTTTTCCATATTTTATTTCATTTTATTATCTCTTGTGATATATAGCTATCTCCTCTGAGTATAACTTCTCATCCCATCTCCATTTCGTAGATTAGGAAAATGAAGCTCAGGAAAGTGACATGACCCAACCAAGATCACATGGTTGGTTGGTAGCAGAGGCTAGATGTGAACACGAGTCTTTTGACTCCAAGTCCATGTTTTTTCTCATTATACTACCACTTGAGTAGCTTAATGACTTTACCCGCCTGGAGATATCTCTTAAGTCTCAGTGTCCATTCTCTGGATTAGTAAGTATTCTACCATCTACCATCTGTATCTATTTATGCACATACATGTGTATACATATATATGCTATATTCTAAGAAAGACTCATTTTACACAGTAATAGTACTGCTCTATTCTCTAAAAACATTTTATTTTGGAAATCTTCTGTATTGAAAATCTGGATGTCAAATTTTCTCTACTTGTTATCATAAAAAAGATTTTAAAAATAGATCATAAAAGTAGGCAGGCCGTGAGTTGTTGGATATAGAACTCTGCACAGATTCTTTCTAAATCCTCTGGTTTTTGATTGGCCAAGTAAAGTAAGAGTTCACACTTCTCTATCCTGATGATTTATTGCTCTTCATCATAAGGTAGCAAGGGGTTAAGCTGCAGGAGGATTGAAATACATGAATTCATTCATGCCAACCCCATGTCACCCAATGAAATCCTGAGTAACAAGCCAGGATTGTGGTTTCATCCCAACTCATTTCTAATTCAGCTTCTGTAACCAGTGCCCTAAGGAAACTCAAGGGAAGAATGTAGCTCAACTTGAACAAATCAATACTGTAAGTGATGAAAATCTTCCTGGAAAAGTCCACATTACAGTATGAAAGTGGGCCTGGTCACGTATACTGGCAGGTGGCAAACAGCATGAAAACAAAAGCATCTGAAAGAATTGTAGCCAAATAGAATCCTTTTGCATTGATGATCTTAATCTATTTTCAGTATTGAGGGAAAGATGAACAAGTTGAAAGACAGGGGGATAGAGCATCATCAACTCTGGATTTTTGTGATTTAGAAAAATGATCTCAGGGACATTTTTTAAAAAGAAATTCATAGACAGCTGGAAAACAATCTTGCCAATAACCAGGGGGTGGAGGGGATTTGGGGGGGCAGGAGAGACGGGCTACAAGATTTCTAAAAATGGCTTCTGCTCCTATGAGCCTGTGGTTCTAAATAATGACATTACAAAAACTACTGAAGAAAATGAAAATCTGATCAAGAGGAAAGCTTGGCCTAAAAAGGTTAGAAAAGTAAAAAGAAAAGAAAACTAGATTTCATTCAGACAATTAAAGGGGTTATAGAAGATAACAGAAAAAGCATTGAACTGGGAGTCAGGACCCCTGAGTTCTGTTACTCACTCGTTGTGTAATCCTAGGCAAGTCAACAAAACTCTCTGTGCCCCATTTTAGTCATTTTAGTCTCTGAAAGGGAAGATCATAATTCCATGCCTTTCTAAGGAAGCATTGTGAGAAACTAAGACACATATGAAGACATTTTGAAATTTTCTACACTTCAATTTCTAAGGGCACGGAGAAGTAAGGTATTAACATTACCAAATTGGGCAGGATCACTTTCATTTTTGTCTTTGTAATGCCAGCACCTAGGAAACTGAGGCAAACAGGGTGAAGTGACTTGCCCAGGGTCTCACAACTAGTCAGTGTCTGAGGCCAGATTTGAACTAAGGAAGATGAGTCCAAGCCTAGCGCTTTATCCACTGAACCACATAGCTGCCCCTAATAGATGTTTATTGAATTAAATTTCCATATATCCATGCATTCTAAATTGCACTAATCCTCACCCCACATATCCAATCTGTTGTGAAATCTTTTCATTTAGACCTTTACAATATCTCTTTCATGTATCCCCTTGTCTCCACTTGTATGAGCCACTACCCTAAATACCTCCCTCATTAGGTGAGTTTCTCATCACCTCTTTTCTGAACTATTAGAATAGCTTTCTGGTTGGTCTCATGCTCAAGTTTCTTCCTACTCCATTCAGTCTTCCACTCAGCAATCACAGTGATTGTTTTAAATTGTAGATCTGCCTATACCTCAACCCTCACAGCCTACTCACTAAATTCCAGTGATTTTCTATCACATTCAAGATCAAATATAAAGTCTTCTGGTATTTAAAGCCCTTTACAAACTCATTCCTTCCAACCTGTCCAGTTTTCTTACAATTTGCTTCCTTCTGCTCTACAGTTTAGCTACACTGATCTGTTTCTTGCTATTTCTCACAAGGGACATTCCATTTCCAGTCTCTGCTCTTATCAATGGCTCTGCCCTTATCAAATGGCTATCAATGATTCACACAGTGTTCTCCATTACCTCCACCTCTTAGCTTCCCAGCTTCCTTCAAGATTCAGATCAAATTCTCCCCATGCAGGAAGCCTTTACCCCAACCTTCAATCGTTTTACAGAGAGATGTTGGGAACTCAGGGACAGACTTTGGACATTAGGTTTTGAGGCCCCAGAAGAGATCACCAAGATATCACCTTGTTTGGGGAGATGAAAATCTTTAGACATTGGCCCCTGTAGGGCCCCCAGTGACTGATAGACTCATGTCAGGAAAGCTAGCAAAGTAGAGCCAGAGGAGTTCATCTAGGGTATGACCATTGATAGGAAGGGTCTGTGTGAAGCTATCCACTTTATTATTATTATTTTTAAGTAGGTGCTAAACTCAATTTTTTCTACCTGCTGCTGGAGTAAAATTGCCCTTAGGGTTCTCTGACTCAGTTTCTTCTTTTTTTTTTTGCTTTTTTTTTCTTGGAGGGGGGAAGTTAGGGCAATCGGGGTAAGTGACTTGCCCAGTGTCAGCTAGTTTTGCTGTTAAGTGTCTGAGCTCACATTTGAACTCAGGTCCTCCTGAATCCAGGGCTGGTACTCTATTCACCATACCACCTAGCCACCTGACTCAATTTCTTCTTAATTTTGACACCCTGGGTGGGCGAGTGGGGCAATCCTTGTTGCTCCCACAGTTAGATCTCTAACCACTCTATCCCTGGTTCCTATGTAATATTATCTCTCTCTCTCTCTCTCTCTCTGGACCCCTTGACTCTAATTTCCTGGATCACTTCCTCTTTCAACCATGTCAGAAAACACTCCATTTTTCTCTATCATTTTTTCCCAAAACAGATTTCGCAGCATGACTGGGCCTCAGGAGAAACCTAGGCCCAGTGAGAATTTCTGACATCATCTGAAACTCTCTATGGTAACAAAGCTGCAGTCCATCTCCTTCTACCCCATAATATCTGCTCCCATGGCCTAGGACGCCCTTCCTTTTCTCTGTGTCTTAAGAACCATCTCCTCTGAGAAGCAGAGCCCAGATGGCAGAATAGAGGCAGCCATCCAGCTGAAGTCTCCCAACATTCCCCTCAAAAAAACACTTTAAAAATAACACATCAAATTGAATTCTGGAGTGGCATAACCTACAAAAGGTCATACTGAGACATTTTTTGAACTCAAGCAATTTGGTGAGCAGTAGAGGTCCGTGTCACTGGGGTGGGAGCCAGCAGGGGGCACATGCAGCAGCAAAACCTGCCAGGGGGGCTTAAAGTTCTCTGTGACAGCAGCAGCAGGAGCTTTGGCATCTCTCAGCCCAAAGACAATAAGGGGGTCAGACAACTGGTCAGAAAGAGATTATGGTCCCTAAGTGGACACTGGGTGTAGGATCTGACACTTTCACAACTCCATTGCCCATACACAGTTTTGGTTCACATTTTCGAGGGTGGAGAGGAGCTTATGATCAGTCACAGGGGAGCAGGGGCCCTGGTCACAGTTCTAGGGCTGAGAACTACACTACCACTTGTGGTTGCAGGGGGAAAAGGGCCCTGCCCGGGTAAAGACCAAAATACAGACCCACAGAACAGTAACCACACCTCTCCTCAGATCGCACCACCTCAGAAGCACCTAGAAATAGCCCTGAAAATAGCAATGTGAAAAAAATCTGAAACTTGAGACAATGCCTCCCCACCCCAAGGTGGACAGAGCCCAACTTTATTTTTTTTAAACATGTTCATTTAATATTTATTTATTTTTAGCATTCTTTTCTTTGTAAATTTTTAATTTTAAATTCTCTTTTTCCCTCCAACTCCCTCCTCCAACCACTGAGAAAGCAAGAAATATATCAGTTATACATGTGAAATCATGCAAATGTATTTCCATATTGGTCATATTTCAGAAAAAGCAAGAAAAGTAAAGAAAGTGAGAAAAGTATCCTTCAATTTGCACTCAGAATTCATCAGTTCTCTCTCTAGGGGGGAAAGCATTTTTTCATCAGGAGTCGTTTAGTACTGTCTTGGATCATTGCATTGATCAGAGTAGCCAAGTCTTCCATAGTTGATCATCATTATAACCATAATCTCCCATTTCTTCTCATTCCACTTTGAATTCATTCATATATGTCTTGCCATGTTTCTCTGAAAGCACCTCCCTCATCATTTTCCACAGCACAATAGCACAATCATATGCCACGTTGTTCAGTCGTTCCCCAATGGATAAACATCTTCTCAATTTCCAATTCTTTGCCATCACAAAAGAGCTGCTATAACTATCTTTGTACATATATATGTATGTATGTGTATAGATATAGATACAGAGACATATACATATATATGTATATATATGTATGTATGTATATATATATATATATATATATATATATATACACACACACACACACACACACACACACACACACACACACACACACACATCCTTCCTTTTGATTTGATCTCTCTGGGATCCAGACCTAATAGTGATATTGCTGGGTCAAAGGATATGCACAGTTTTATGGCCCTTTGCACCTACTTCCAAATGGTTCTCCGGTATGTCTAGATCAGTTCATTCTTCCACCAACAATTCATTATTATAACCATTTTTCCTTCATCTCCTCCAGCATTTAGTATTTCTGATGGTTATAGGGTGGTGCCTTACAGTTGTTTTAATTTGCCTTTCTCTAATCAATAGTGATTTGAAGCATTTTTTCATGACTATAAAACTGCCTGTTTTATAGCCTTTGACCATTTATCAATTGAGGAATGCCTCTTATTTTTATATACTTGACTCATTTCTACACTCAATATGAAATGAGGCCTTTACCAGAAGGACTTGCTGTAAAATTTTTTGATATTACTTCATTGTCTATGGCATCTTTTAGCAAAAAGTAGTTTCCCTGATTATCCTTTTTAATTAGGCCTATTTTTGCTTTTGCTCTGTCTGAGGTCATGTTTGCTATTTCTGCCCTTTTTTTTACTTCAACTAAAGCATGTAATATGGTGCCGCAGCCCCTTATTTCAATTCTGTGCATGTCTTTCTGTTTCAAAAGTGTCTCTTGTAAATAACATATTGTTGGATTCTGATTTCTAACCCATTCTTTTATCTGCTTCATTTTATGGCTGAGTTCATCCCATTTACATTCACAGTTATGATTACTATGTACTTCCCTCCATCCCATTTTCTTCTGCTCTTCTTTCACTCTTTTTATCTTGTCCCTCCTCAAAAACCTATTTTACTTCTAATCACTGCCTCCCTTAACCCTCTATCCCTTTTGTCATCCATTCCCTTTTCTGTTAGTCCCTTACCCTCCTGTTTCCTTATTGGGTGAGTTACAGTTATATACCCAACTGAGTGTGTTCTTTCTCTTTGAATCAATTCCAATGAGAGCGAGGTAAAAGAATTGTCTGCCACCACCCACTTTCCCCTCCACCATAAAAGTTATTCATTGCATGCCTTTTTTTACTTGAGAAAAATTTTCCCATTCTACATCTCCTTTTCCCATTTTCCCAGTGCATCTTTCTTTCTCATCATTTGATTTTTTCTGGTGATCAATCCAATATAATCAACTCATTACCAATGCCTTCTATGTAAACTCCTTTTAACTGCCCTAATGATGATAAAGTTGTTAGAAGTTAAATGCATCATCTAAGATTGTAAATGGATTAACTGTGTCCCATATGATTATTCTTTCATGTTTACTTTTTTATGCTTCTCTTGAGTCTTCTGTTTGATTGTCAAATTTTCTGTTCAACTCTGGTCTCTTCAAAAGGGATGCTTGAAAGTTCACTATTTCATTAAATATCAATTTTTCTCTCTGAAGGATTATAGTCAATTTTACTGGTTAGATTATTCTTGGTTGTAGTCCTAGCTCCTTTACTTTCTGGAATATCATATTCTAAGCCCTCTGCTCCTTTAACATGGAAGGCACTAAATCTACTGTGATCCTAACTGAAGCTCCATGATATTTGAATTGTTTCTTTCTGGCTTCTTGAAGTATTTTCTCTTTGACCTGAGAGTTCTGAAATTTGGCTACGATATACTTGGGAGTTTTCATTTTGATATCTCTTTCAGAAAGTGATCAATGGATTCTTTCAATTTATATTTTACCCTCTGGATCAAAGACATCAGGATAGTTTTCCTTGAAAATTTCTTAAAATATGAGTCTTAGCTCTTTCTTTGAGCATGGCTTTCAGGTAGCCCAATTATTCTTAAATAATTTTTCCTTGATCTATTTTCCAGGTTATCTGCTCTTCTAATTACATAATTCACAGTATCTTTATTTTTTTATTCTTTTGACTTTGCTTTGACTTTATTTTTTCTTGATGTCTCATGGAATTTTGGCTTTCACTTACCCAATTCTAATTTTTAAGGAATTATTTTCTTCATTGAGATTTTTGTACCTCCTTTTCCATTTGCCTTATTCTGCTTTTTAATAAGATCTTTTCTTCTTTTTGTGCCTCTTTTACCATTAGGTCAATTCTGGTTTTTAAGGTGTTATTTTCTTCAGTATTTTTTGTCTCATTTACTAAGGTGTTAACTCTCTTCATAATTTTCTTGCATTACTCTTCTTTCTTTTCCCACTTGTTTTTCTCTACCACTCTTATCTATTTCTTTCACTCTTCTAGGAATTCTTGTTGGACTTGGGTCCAATTAGAATTTTTCTTTGAAGATTCATTTGTAGCTATTTTTGCTCTTTTATCTTGTTCTGAGTTTATGTCTTGGTCTTCCCTGACACCATAGTGGATTTTTATGGTCAAATTCTTTTTTTGTTGTTGTTTGCTCATTTTCCCAGTCAATTTTTATCTTTGAACTTTATATTAAAATTGGGTTCTGTTCCCCTGTGGGTGGAGAAGCACTCTCCAAAGCTTCAGGTTTTTCCAGCTACCATTTTCAGAGCTAGTTCTAAGGTTCTACAAGTTTTCAGGGCTTCCTAGGGGGTGTGATCCTGGGAGGGGTGTGATCACTGCTCTCCTGGTCTTCAATCTTTACCCAGAAAGGGTCTCTTGTCCCCTGCAGCTTCAAACTCTAGCATCCTCTTTGCCTTGGAACTACAATTAGGGTATCTAATCCCTTTGATTGACCACCAGCACTCCTCTCTGCCATGGAACTGTGACCTAGGAATATGTATAATCAATAGAGTCATCCATCAGCACCAACTATTTCCCATTGCCAGCAAAGTAATCTCTTTCTGACCAGTTTCTGACCCCTTTAATATCTCTGGGCTAAAAGCTCCCAAACATCTTGCTGCTGCTGCTGCTGCTGCTGCTGCTGCTGGTCATGTGTGAGGACTCCAGACAAGCCTCCACCAGGGTGTCAATGATATCTCCTGCTGACCTCTTAAATTTTCTTAGACTCGAAAAATGTCCCAATCTGAACTTTTGTTGGCTCTGCTGCTCCAAAATTTGATTTGTGGCATTATTTTAAAGTTGTTTGGAGGGGAATAGTGAGAGTTCAGCTGGGTTACTGTCTTTAATCTGCCATCTGGAGCTCTTCCTCCTCTGTATTCCCATAGCATTTATTCTAAGCATGAATTGTTTGTTAGTTGAGCTTTAGATTTACACCTAGCACAGTAAGGTAGAAAGATAAATGGATTTGAAGCCAGTAATACTGGGTTAGATTTCATTTCTACTCCCTCATAAACTGTATGACCTCAGATAAATCACTTCATTTCTCTTAATCTCAATTTTCTCATTTGTAGAATTTATTACTAGTGCTATAATTTTTACTGCCTTATATTGTTGCATCTAACTTTTCACATACACATATGTATGTGTGAAATACATACATGTGTATTTTTCTGTATATATGCTTATATACACATGCATGTGTATGATTGATATCAAATGATTATATATACATATATTCAGATATATGTATACACATATATCACTCCATTAAGTTGTTATGTCCTGAAGGGAAAATGCCAAGACTCTTTTGTCACTTGCTACCACCTAATTTAAGCCCCATTTCTCAACCTCCCCCTTGTCATTTGCACAAGTCTTTTGATGATTAACTAAAATATTAGGAGCAACATGAAGGTAACTGAAGGTGACAAAGTGGGATTCAGGAAGACATTTATAGAAAGTAACTAGAAAGGAAGAAGGCCAGCCAATTTCATACTAAGAAATGTGGGCAGGTTGTCCAAGTGTGATTTTAGCACCATGAGGGATGTTAATTCTGGGAGCTCTCTGTGGGGAGTATTAGTGGGGATATGGAAACTCTCAGTTCTGTGTGGGATTTGAACATATGGAGGCTCATTTGGACTAAGCCTGAATATTCTATTTTTATGAACATAGGTGATAAGCTGAACTCAGTGGGTGCATTCAGCATGAATAGTAATCAACAGACCTCCTACAGTCTCCACTACTGGAAATCACACCACGTGTAGCATATTGAACCTTACAGCACTTGCTGAGTTAGTTGTAGTCTTTATCAAAGGCAAGTTATTCACTTTGGTATCAAAATGAATTATTTTAAAATGAGGGGTTTTTTTAGTGCCTTGAGCCCCATTATAATAAAGAGAATAGAGACCTAAAAATCATAGACTCTCAGAGTTGAAAGAGATATCGGAGGTCTTCTAACCTAAACCACACTTCAGAAGGAATTTTGTTGTTCATTCATTTCAGTCTTAGTGACCCTATTTAGGGTTTTCTTGGCAAAGATACTGAAGTGGTTTGCCATCTCCTCTAGCTCATTTTACAGATAAGAAAACTGAGGCAAACAGGGTCAAGTTAATTGCCCAGGGTCACATAGCTAGCAAGCATCTGAGGTTAGATCTTTACTTAGGTTTTTCTAACTCCAGACCAAGCATTCTATCCACTGCACCAACTAGCAGGAATATCCTCCACAGCAGACTTGGTTAGTGGTCATCTATTCTCCACCTGAGGGCCTCTAGTGACAGAGAATTCACTGCTCCCCTCCAGGTAAGCCACTCTACTTTCAAATAGTTCTGGTTGTTAATACATATTTTCTTTCCTTTGAGATAAAATCTATCTCATTGCAATCTTTACCCATGCTCTAACTTCTGCCCTCTGGGACAAACCAAAATATATGAAATCCTTCTTCCACATGACAGTACTTCAAATACTTAAAGATTTATAAAGAATTATATCTTCTTTAAATTTCCCCTCCTCCAGACTGCCAACCCCCAGTTCCTTCAACAGCTGATTTAATATTTGATGCCTTCAATTCAATGAAAGTACAGGGGAGTAAGAGCATAGTGTGGTCAGAGAATCTCCATAATTGGGCCCACTCTAGCATTAAAGGGTAAGAGGCATATAGAAAACTCAAAGGCAAAGAAAGTTTTGAGAAAGGATGAAATATCAGGTGAGATATTTTAATGAGACAAACATTCAGAGAAGAAAAACTTTTGGTCAAAGATCAGAAATCTGGTCAATTGTAGTCATATGGTGATATGTTTAGGTTCAAAATCTCAAAAGGATTTTCTTTTAATGGAAAATATCACTTTGGCCATAGTTTCTAAGCATTTCAATTTCTCTCAGTAACAAATTTGGTCCCTGCTAGAGGCACTTAGGAGGGAGGTTGAAGTAGGGAGTCTTACTTCACCCCTTTTATAGCCAGAGTGACATAATACCCTTATCATAGATTATATTAATCAACAAGTTAAGCACCTACTATGTGCTAGGCTCTGGGAATACAAGTACAAAGAATGAAACGATCCTACTCTTAAGTTTACATTCATGTTGAGGATACTGTGGAGGTTTTTGGAGATCAGGTGGCCATCTTAGAGATAAGAAATGGGAGAAGAGAAGGTCTACTAGCTATATAGAGTTCTGGGACTTTAGTTGGCATTCTCAGTGCTGAAACAATAAGTAGGGTGGGACCAAGTTAAATTTCTGCTTCCAGAGAAGGAAAGCTATAGTTTCTTTCAATGAAAAAATATTTTACCTCTACATGACTTGATTTTAAATTTCCCAAATGAGCCAAGAGAGCATGAATTTGGACTCTGCCAAGATCGGTGGAAGAGGGTATAAGCAGAAAGATTACATATAGATACAGCAGATGCTCTTACAGACTTTGCATAAGCAACAGGTGGTTAGAGCACAAGATACAGTCTTTTGGAAGTGAATGGAGAAAATACTCAGAAACAGCAATCATTTTCATAGGGATCAGGAGGTATAGAAGGAGGAGATGGTCTACAGAGAATGGAGAGGTCCACTGAGAATGGCATCTTGAGATTCAGGTTCAAGATAGGAAATAGGTCCCTCACAATAATAATTATTGATTTAGAAAAACAAAGTATGGGAAAGAATGAAATTGATGTTCACTAGATGCCCTTACTTTGACCAGAGGTCTGCATCTACAATAGGATAGACTCAAACTGAAAATGAAACTCAATACCTCTTTTTATATCAGGTAGTAAGCATCCCATGATCCTTTGGGATTCAAAGAACAAAGCAGACACCAAGTCAAGTCATTCAGGACCAAGGATAGAGCCTCCCAAAGAAAGAATGCCTGAGGTACATAGAGACTGTGGTACTAGCTTAAATAACTCTGAATTAATTTATCCTTTATTGAATTGAGCTAAATTCAGGAAAATGGCATCTGAATTGGGTCTTGAATGATGTGCAGGAATTGACCAGAAATGGAGGGCAGAGGAGGGAGGAAATGGGAAAGCATAAAGTACAACTGCTATTTTCCAAACTGATTTTGTAAAACTAAGTTAATGACTCCCAACAGCAGTATGAATGACCCTGGAATATTAAATATGAAACAAGTTATTGTAACATCATGGAATTATAATCTTTCTATTTGCTTTGATGCACCAATAGATCTGTAACCTTATCAGTGTAGAATGTTAAGCTCTATGACGACAGTAACTTTTTGTTTCATTTTTGTGTGCCCAGCACCTAACACAATTCCTTGCATAGAGTTGGTATTTAATAAATGCTTGATGAATTGTTGGAGATGTCCTAACAATAATGCAGATAACAACCCTGCCATAATTGCCCAACCTATACTACTTGTTTCCCATCCCCCCATAAATCTTCCACAAGTATTCTACCAACACTCTGGAAAAAAGACTTCCTCTAGATCAGTGGTTCTCAAACTCCCTAACGCTGTGACCTTTTAATACTCATATGTGGGTGTATCTGCATGTGGGCGGACCCACCTGGAGATGGGTAGAGGAGTAGTGTCTCAGTTCCTAAGACCATCGGAAATATGTGTTTTCTGATGGTCTTGGGTGACCCCTGTGACCGCTGTGAAAGGGTCGTTCAACCGCCAAAGGGGTCTCGACCTACAGGTTGAGAACCACTGCTCTAGATCATAGGAACATAGATTTAGTACTAGAAGGGACTTGAGAGTTCAAATCCAATTCCTAATTTTACAGCTGAGGAAACTGAGGCCAAGAGAGGTTGTGACTTGCTTAAGGTTACACAGCTAATAAGTATCTGAGATGAGATGTGAACCCATGACTTCCTGATTTGATAGTGCTCTACCCACTACACCATGCTGCAACTTAACATAGTGTGCAAACCAATGTAATCTTTGTTGTAGCAGGGGTGAGGTTAGGTGAAGAGCTGTAGAGTTGTCCATTAGTTATTCCTGACTGTTCACCAAGTAACCAAATAGTCTTTTCATTCCAGTGATTCATCTCCCTCAAACAACCTTTATAACATTGCTCTTCCTCAATTCTTCATCAATAATGTATTGTAGTCTGCTCATGTCCTCTCTGAACATCTCCATGGTCCTTTGGGAGGGGAGGAGAAAGGAAAAATAAGATAGAGGGAAAGTGGAAGAGAAGAAAGAAGAGAGGGAGAAAGACAAGGAAGAGGAGAAGAAGAAAGCCTATCACTTATTTGTTTAAAATTCTAATCAAGTCAATTTCATAGACCTGCTGATCCTCTCCTCTCATCCCTCGCACTGGGAGGGAAAAAGGAGATAGACATGATGGACATAGCATGAGCATAAGCAATGACGACGCAGTACAACAAGAAATTCTCAGCATGTACTGCAGGATTTTCAGGTTTGCAAGGAGGTGGTGAGCAGAATCGTAGCAGATGAAGGATACCATCAGAGAAAAGCAGTACATTAAAATGAAGCCAGAATGTCGTTCCATAAAAATAAAAATCTTACAGATTCAGAACTGCTTAAACAATGTATAGATGAACACACAGCAAGAATTGAAAAAGGAATACATTATCAGGTCCCGTATCCAAGGCCAATTCACTTGCCTCCAATGGCCCTCACTTTCCTACAAAGTCATGACTTTCAAAACCAAGAGAAGCTAAGAAACTTTTCAGATCATTTATATCAAGCTTCATGATGAAGTTTCTTTTTATTCTTTCTTTTTTTTTTTTCTTTTTGGAGGGGGCAGGGCAGGGCAATTGGGGTTAAGTGATTTGCCCAAGGTCACATGGCTAGTAAGTGTTAAGCATCTGAGGTCGGATTTGAACTCGGGTCCTCCTGACTCCAGGGCTGGTGCTCTATTCATTGCACCACCTAGCCACCCTGAAGTTTCTTAATCCAAGGAATAGGTTCTCTGTGTGAACTGTGAGTCAAGCAGGGCCTGAGCACAAATTAGATGATGAATCTTTTCTCCTTGACTTAAGTCCAGGCAGAGAAAGGAAGGAGAAAGAATATCGAGTCTTTGAAATAATTTCTCTTAAGCATTCAAAGATTTGGGTCCCTAAACTCCTAACACTAATTTATGTCCTTGAATTTATCAGTGTCAGTGTCTTGCTACTAGACAAGAAGATGTTAACCCCCAAAGATCACTCCTAATCATGACCTTAGTAAGTTATATCTTAGAGGAAAGTCTGAACATAGCAGGAATTGGATTTAAATTTAAATTTTAAAAATTAAAAATTACTATAAAAACCAGATTCTATTCCCAGATTTGCAAATCTCTGTGGGCTTTATTTTGTTTTTTGTTTGAGTTATGTGGTGCAGTGAATAGAGTGCTGGACCTAGAATCAGAAAGATTCCTCTTCCTGAGTTCAAATCTGATCTTAAACACTTACAGCTGTTTGACCCTGGACAAGTCATTCAACCCTGTTTGCCTTAGTTTTCTCATCTGTAAAATGAGCTGGAGAAGGAATGGCAAACCACTCCAGTATCTCTGCCATGAATACCCCAAATGGGGTCATGAAGAATCAGGAAGGACTAAAAAAAAGCACTAAACAAAACAACAAAAGGTATTTTATGTTTTTGTTGTTCTGCAGATATCTTTGACTCTATTGACTCAAAGATATACTTCTCATTAATATTCAAGTAGGCTATTTTCTCCTTTACCACACTAGCAGAATTCATTATACATCCTCTAGTCCCCTCACCCCTTTAACTGCTAACAGAAGACATGATATCTAAGGGAAATTTTGGAAAAGAGGGAAATATCCCAAATTTTCAAGAACTGATGTAGTGTATTTAACTCTGTCCATTATAAGTGTATAGCATATGAACAAATTCTAAAGCCTATGACATAATTCTAGCCTCAAATCCTCACTACAAACTCATACTACAATCAGTAAAAGTAATCACTATTTGACAAGAAAATTGGAATCTCACAAGCAGAAGAATGTGCTGTATAAATTAGAAGGCTAGACTGATTTTTAAATTATATACAAAAAGGAAAAGGAAAATCTAGATCAAACAGAGAAAAGACTGTGCCTTTGTGATAAGCCAAGGGAAAACTCCACAATACATCAGTGTTGTCTTTTATGTTCAAAGGTGATTGGAATCTTCAATAAAAATTGCTCATAAAAGTTTTGTTCAAAATAGTAAATGACATATTTTTAAACATTGCAAAAAATCCATTAATTTCATCATATTGCATATAGTCTTCCTTTTAGAAGATTAAAATGTTCAGTTGAAAAAATTTAAAAGCTTTGTTACTTGATCAATTTTCATACGAAAATTACACTCACTGACTTTCTCCATACTTACTGTGTTCAATGTATATCTAGGAAATTCTACTCCTATACACATAAACAAACACAAAACTGCCCTGAAAAAATCGTGTAATGACGCCAAAGTCACATCATTGTCCTTTCCATATTGATCATTTCTGATAATTACAGGAAACCATGCTAAAGTGAACTCTTAAAAATTAATAAGCCATTGCCAGAATCTTCAGATAAACAATATAGGAACATAAAATATAAGTCTGACTTCTGATGCCAACAAAGGTATATAATAAATAACTTATTTCATTAAACTTTCTCAAACTTAGTCATGTGCAACATGCCTAATATGGTTGTAGCTCTCAAGATTTGTTCTAACCAACTTCCCACCTAAAACTCACTAGTTATATGAACTATGTGTTCAGTGATGGAGACATTTCCTACAGTAATATAAATTGCAACCCCTTGATGCCAACATATGTATGTGAAGTTTGCCCTCATTCTCCCATAAATTCATCACATGAGCCCATCCACTGGACTGGAGGCCTTCCATACTTTTTTTTCTGGCATTGTGAAGATACCAGTGGAGAACATGGGATCCTAAATTGAGCATTGGAAAGGACCTCTGGTCATCCAGTTCAAATCCTTCATTTTAGAAAGTAGGAAGCTGAGTCTCAAGGAGGTTGAATAACTTGCCCAAGGTCACATAGGTAATGTTGGAGGCAGAGTCTGAATCTAGGTCTTCCAAACAGCGCCATTACCACTGTATCAGCCTCCTTTTTTTTGGAGGGGGTGGGGTTTATACATATCTTTAATCCTTTACTTGAGTTCTTATTTACAATTCCTTGTTTGTTATGTGTTGCAACATACCCACAAAAATAATATGCCCCTCCAATGTCCTCTAAGTGATATTCATTTTTAATTCTTCAAAAACTATTATGTTACATGATTCATAGTCATACAATGACCCTGGTAGAATATTGTCATTAAAAAGAAAAGTGAGTCTGTTTCTGGGAGAAATTTGGAATCATTAACGGAATTTTGTGACTTCTTAAAGATAATCCAGCTTGTTCTGTTAAATTCTGGATTCAACTCATTTTTCATTTACATTGTCTATACAAGATTTATATGTGTGTGTTTGTGTGTGTGTGTGTGTGTGTGCATGTATGTATTGAGCGCTATAATAATCTGGATAATAGATAATCTTTACTTACTTGGTTTTGCCTATGTGGATTGTTAAACCAAAATTTTTGGGTGTCTACCGATCCCTTTCAAGAGACTGCAATATTCTAGAATTAAATGCAAAGAGTACAATATCCTCTGTATAGAAGAGCTTTTGCAGGGAATCCGTTTTCAACTTAGACTATATACTGGAGCTTTTCCATGATGGTGGCAAAATCCTATGGTGAGCATAAACTGCTTTGTTTTAGGTTTCATCTGATCAGGTTAATGATCAGAAGGGAATTGAACAAGGTTATCCTTGTTGTTATATCTTTCACAGTCATGAATCATTTTAATGTATGAAAGGCAGATGACTTGTCAGAAGAGAGTCTTTAAAATAGAATTTTGCTTTACTTAATTTATCTGTATAACATATAATTTAATATATTTTATTTATATTAGTTCTAAATAAATATATAAATTAGAGTAAAAAATGAATCTATAAAATATATATACCATATATGTGTAATATTTATATAATTTTTAAAAATAATAAAACATATAGTAACTAAGTTACCCTGGACAAGTCACAAACTCTCAGAGGTCTAATTCTCTAACACTATAAATTGAAGAGAGGGTGACAACCTGGTAGTGGGAATTTTCTTAACTGGGGGTTCCCTATATTGATGAAGTCACAGGTCCAATCTCCATCCTTCATACCACAGTTAACAATATGTAGATTTTTGAAAATTTTCTACATCTTTCAGTCAGTAATAGGATGATTATGTTATGGAATATCACTCGTGAAAACCTACCTGTACCTTACTAATACTTTCATTTAAGACGCCCTTGATGGACACAGAGATTTTTCTCATAATAAATCTATCAACAAGCATTTATTAAGTGATGACAATATGCCAATGCCGAACACACAAAGAAAGGAAAAAATAGTCTCTGACCTTAAGGAGCATAGATTCTCATCCTAGATGGCAAAGTAAGCATGTGGGTTGGGATGTGCTGATCTTTCTGGCCGTTTCTTTTTAGTATCAATAAATTCCAAGAGTTTTTTTTTTTCCCCAAAAGGAAAATCAAATAAGGAAGAGGACCTCTGCCAGGGATGGATGGAATAATGCTGACAACAGAGAGAGAGCAGAACTGCTTTGTTTCTGTTTTCTATGCAAAGAAGAATCAGTGCAATGGGCAGAAGTGGCAAAAAGGCAAATTTAGGATTGAGATCAGGAAACATTATGTAATGATTAAAGCCATCCAAAAGCAAAAGGGGTGCCTTGAGAAGGGGTGGGTTTTCCCTCCTGGGAAATCTTCAAGAGAACCTGAACGATCACTTTAGGCGTATGTTATTGGATGAGATAACACATGTTAAGCACTTTGTAAGTCATATAAGGTTATATAAGTTCTAGCTATCATTTTTATTATTAAATAATAAATAATATTATAATAAAATCAATAAATAAAATCAATGGCAATAATAATATGTTATAGTGGGAATTCCTTTGGTTTATGGGTTGGAACAGATTGCTTCTGAGATCCCTTCCTACTCTCAAGATTTCTAATTCTGTTATTTTTCCATGACCCCCACAGAAGACATTTTCCTTCCATCAGACACCTTCCTAATTGATCCCTCTGTACTCTCAAAATTTTGCCATAATCAGCACTGATCTCCTATACAAACACTTTTTCTAAACCAGAGACCTTTCCGATATTTTTTTTTCTCTTAAGCACAACTTCGACATTCTTTAGAGGTACCTCTGAGACTATGATGTCAGTGTAAGGCTATGTAAGATATTATCCAGGTTCAGTGGCATTCAAATGCCTTTCATTAGTTAAAAAAAAAAAAGTTTGCTCCATCTTTCACTTACTAGTTTCATATTTAAATGTCCTTGGAATGAATTTCCTTACTTGGGTCTCCTACTGAGCTTTCTCTAACCTCAGTTTACCCTCCACTACTACTCCTTGTTCTATGAAGCAATACTTCTCATCATCTTCTATCATCCTTCTCTGTAAGATTTTACAAACAAGTTGATATTCTAAACTTCTACTGTTGCCCTTGCCTAACCTAGCTCTCCACTTGGCCAACAAGCTGAGGGGTTTTTTTCAATTACTTGTTTGGTTCTTTTGACCATCTTGGGTTTTTAAATTTATTTTATTTTTAATTTATTGAATAAAACAAGCATTTCCATAACAGTATAATAAAAAATGATGATTGCATCATCATGAAACTGCATCTGTTATGTACAAGTTGGTATTTCTTTTAAATATCTAATAAAGTTATCATGTAAATTTCTTTTCCTTTTTTTCCTTTTCCCTTCCCATGACCTTGACCTAGAGATGGCTACCAGTAGGGAAAAAGAGATGTGATATATACATATATAGATGTAAAATCATTTTATATATACTATTTATCATTTCTTTCTCTGGATGCACATAGCATCTTCTTTCATATGTCCTTTATAGTCAGTTTTGGCATTTATAATAGTCAAAATCTAAATTACAGTGGAGCAGTGAATAGAGTTCCGGCCCTGGAGTCAGGAGGACTTGAGTTCAAATCCGACCTCAGACACTTGACATATTTACTAGCCGTGTGACTTTGGGCAAGTCACTTAACCCCAATCGTCTCCCAAAAAAGCAAATAATTAAACAAAATTACTTAGTAGCTTGAAGCTGTTCTTAAAACAATATTGCTGTTACTGAATGCAACAATCTCTTGTTTCTGATCAGTTCACTATTCATTATTTCACTCAAGTCTATCTATGCCCTTATAAAATCATCAAGATCATCATTTCCTATAGCACAGTGGTATTCCATCATAATGATATATCTCAACTTGTTCGGTCTTTCCTCAATCAATCAATGGGCATCCCCACAATTTCCAATTCTTTGTCACCACGGAGTTTCTATAGATATTTTAGAACATATAAGTTCTTTTCCTTTTTCCTTAATCATCTTTGGAAACAGACCTAATAGTGGTATTGCTGCATCAAAGGACATATACAGTTTAATAAGTCTTTGGTCATAATTCCAGATTGCTTTGCAAAATGGCTAGATCAGCTCACAGTTCCACCAACAATGAATTAGTGTCCTAATTTTTCCACATCCCCCCAATATTTGTCACTTTCCCATTCAATCATTTTAGCCAATCTGAGAGGTGTAAAATGATGTCTCAAGGTTGTTTTAATTTGCATTCCATAATCAATAATGATTTAGAGCATTTTTTCTTATGACTATAGATAGTTTTGATTTCTTTATCTAAAAACTGCCTGTTCATATCATTTGACCGTTTATCAATTGGGGGAGTGATTCATATACTTAGAGAATTAACAAAGTTTTTTAAGATATGGGAACTTTATAACACTTACTAGCTGTGTGACCTTGGGCAAGTCACTTAACCCAACCCTAATTGCCCTCCCAAAAAAGGCAAAAAAAATTTTAAAAAAAAATATGAGAACTTTATCTGAGAAAGTGTCTATAAATGTTTTCCCCAATTTTCTGCTTTCTTTCTAATCTAGGCTCATCCAGGTTTTATTTGTACAAACACTTTTAGTGTAATTGAAATTATCCATTTTATGCATCACTCTGGTCTCTATCTCTTATTTATCCATAAATTGTTTACTTATCTGTAAGTTGGATAAATAATATATTTCATGTCCTTCAAATTCTCTTGTAATATCTCTCTTAATATCTAAGTCATGTATCCATTTTGATCTTATCTTGGTAAATGTTGTAGTTTCAGTCATACTAATTTCCAGTTTTCCCAACAGTTTTTCCAAATAATGAATTCTTATTGCAAAATCTTAAGTCTGGTTTTGTTCTTTCTTCTAACAAGTCAGTAATGTAACTGTGCTGAAACAGATGATTCAGGAATTATGAAAGCAGGAGCTTTCTTTTGCTTTTTCTTTATACCACTAGTGGTTAGTTAGCACAGTGCTAGGCACGTATTAGGTGCTTATTAAATGCTTATGGACGTAAATTAACATAAGTCACAAGTCATTTTCTATTTGTTAGAGTATGATTAATCTTTTTTGTGATGCTGGAAAGTTTTCCCTTATAGTTAGATCTTAAATCTACATTGCTCTAAAACAGAGTGTCAAATTCAAACAGAAAAGGGGCCACCCTACATAAGAGCTTTACAGGCCACATGTTGATTTAGAAAATCACATATTAACATTATTTATGTTCTATTATATTTTTGTTAAATACTTCCCAATTACATTTTCATCTGGTTCAGCCTCCTTGTGAGTGCTGTGGACTACATGCACCTGCTGTATGTTTGACACCTCTGCTCTCCTAGAAAGAGGTCTCATGGTTCACCACTACTTCCTCTTTCCAGGGACAAATGCCATGCAACAGTATTAGAATCACCCAACCTAATAAAGGCCCACTCTTAAAATATATTTCTCTCTACTTTTATTTCTCCTTGGGAGCTCAAATCTTGGGGAAGGTGGCTCTTGCCATCATCAGGACTGTTGCTAGTTGTCCCAACAGCTCAGCTTTCCTATTTTCCTTACTGTGGCAACACCCTCCTCTCTCTAGGGACCATTCTTTCCCTCTATTCTCCTGCAGGAGGTAGAGTCATTCTTTATTTCCTTACCCCCCTGGATTATCTGTTTCTATACATGGTATCCCAGAAGTCTTTTTGCAATTTTGGGGCAGCATATATGTATTTTTATTTCCCTGTCCTCTGTGTGTCCCTGGAGTTTTGTGTTCAGACTTTTCCAAGTACTACCTAAGGTCTTAGATATAGGAAGAGTATAATAATGATCAATGTTTGTCCCAAAGTCAGTGACAACCACACCCTTCACAACACCTTTTGACTGAGTCCCTTTTCTCTTAGGCATGTTGGTGTCCAATGTCTATGTTAGAAGTCATGGGATCCTGACAACCTGAATGGGAAGTGAGATACCAGATGGCCTATAGTTCAGTTTATAATTCTACCCAACTAGAAGATTTTCACTCTAATTAAAGCATAATGACACATGGTCACTACATGAATTTGGCCCAGTTTATACCCTCTTGCCCCCATTGCCTTGTTATTAATATGTATTCTGTAAAGAGCAGCTATTGCTAAAAGCAAATTGTCATTTTTTTTACAATGTTCATTGGAGTTTGAATTTGGGGATGTAATAATGGAAATAGATTTCTTGAATTTAAGAAATTATCCTGAGAGATAGTATCATTGGTTGCTAATCTATCTCTTGCCTGGTTATCAAGATTGAAAAAGATCTAATATTTCATGAAGAAATGGCCCTGGAGTCAGGAGGACTTGAGTTCAAATTTGACCTCAGACACTTAACACTTACTAGCTGTGTGACCTTGAGCCAGTTACTTAACCCCAACTGCCCTGCCTTCCCCTCTCCAAAAAAAAAAAATGTTTTTTTTAATTTGGGGGGACTAGATGGTGCAGTGAAGAGAGCACCAGCCCTGGAGTCAGGAGGACCTGATGTCAAATCTGGCCTCAGACACTTAACACAAAAAACTAGCCATATGACCTTGAGCAAGTCACTTAACCCCAATTGCCCTACCTTTCCCCCTCGAAGAAAAAAAAAAAAAAGATATGTTTTCTTCTCTCTCCATTAGATCAAAAGAACATTGCTGCTAGACGCCATCCTTTCAAGGAGAGTTATTCTCTAACCAGTGCAAGAAAGCACTCTAAATCAGACTTTGATTTACTGTTTTGTTGATTTGTCTAAAGAGGGTGTAACAATGCAGATTAAACTTAAAAGTATATGTATTTCCCCTGCCATTTGTTAAACATTAACCAGCATGCCCCTGGAAATAAAGTCCTCACCAGACTAGATTAGAGGCTAATAATAAAAATAAGTAGTATTTATATAGAGCTTTGAGGGTTGAAAAACATTTTACATTCATTCGAGCATCACAATACCCCTAAGTACATGCTAAAGAGAGGCATGGTCATGCCACCTACTTAGGGACACACACCACACAGAGCAATAACAGGAAAAACCATTCAGGAACAATAGCCCACTCACCCCCAACAAAAGTGGACACAATCATACCTAAATAAGTGTCTGTCCTGTTTTCCAATACCAGCAGATATGATGACTTCCAACTCCCCTGATAACTTATTTTTATATGTAATTCCAAATAGTCCTTTCTTGTTTTCTGTTAATTCTTCTATACATCATTGACTGGGTTCTTCATATTTATTCCATAAGAAGAATCAAGTATTGCTTAAAGTGAACTGGAGTTATATTTTTTAAAAATATTAACATCAGTTAGCATTTGAGAGTATAATAGTAAAAGAAGATTTCCACTATGCAGAAAACAAGAGCTGGATAAATGGGATTCTTTAAAAAGAGGAGGGGCCCTTCTGATATTTTTGCCTAAAGGGTCCAGAAATTGAATTTACAATGTTACTCTCCAGTATTTCAGCTCTTTTTGTTTTTTTTAATGTAATATTGCCAAACACTGGTCAACATGGAGGTCAGAGTCTGTGCTTCATTAGAGACCAGGAGTAGCAACATTCAGAAAATAATCCCTGTACTGGTAGGCATGCAAATTTGGTATAGTTTGATGAAGTTTTCAATTATCTGTTTAAGTATCAATTA
>CM053585.1:95128304-95152155 GCA_028646515.1 Pseudochirops corinnae | reverse complement strand
AGCACTTTGTACTGTCCATCCACTTAGTACTAAGTGCTAAGTATCCTGCTAAACTAATTACTATTACAAAGAGTCCAACTCAGCTCCAGGCATGTTCCTTGCATTGCATTCTATGTGTTGTGCTAAGATCCAGCCTCTGCTAATAAGAATCACAATTTTTAGACTGGCCTTAAATAATTATTTAAATGTTAATATTCAGAATGTGAGATATTTGTCTAACAGCTAATAAGTTGATGTGCTGGTAGAGAAACTATGTTAATCTACATTCAGATGGACGTTTTCAGTTTAGTACGTATAAATCCCAGACTTACTTTACCAAACTGTACTTGAACTGGCAGATCGAGTGCTCAAAACACTGCCCCTATTTGTCTAGGGATAGCCCTGTGTAACTGGGGGAGATGGTTTTCTTATTATCATAGCTCGTGAGCCCTAATTAATTTACTTCCCTACTAATTAGCAGTTAATATCAATTAGTCAGCCAAATTTAATCAGCTTTTTACTAAGATGGTATAGTGGTATAGTAAGAACAGTTGGTACAAAATACCCCCTCCTGCAAATTCTATGACGTACTCTAGCAAATATATACACAATCCAGACAACTTTGGGGCTCAGGCTTAGACAGCATATGTAACAGCTCCTTGTGGTCCTTTGCTAGAGTCCTTAAGATAGTACCTTAAATATAATGTGATTTCCTGCCCCCTTCCTTCACCAAGCTCTTTGTGAATCTGTGTCTGAGTCTTTCTTTGGTGAATAGGCAGATGAGAAGCACCAAATCCTCTGGACCCCTTGAAGTTCATGTACTGACTAAGGTGGGGGAAGGAGGCAGAGCTGAGGCCTAGGAGCTCCCCTCTGCTCTCTTTAAATAATCCTTCCTCAGGAGTTTGGCTGCTGGTTCTCTCCTGGCTTGCTCCTCTCTTAAACCTCTGATTCTAACTAGCTCACTGATTTTATACAGGTCTCAGAGGACACAGCCGTCAGTCAGTCAGAATAAGTTTATTGCATGTAGGAAGGTGTCCAGGCCATGTTCTCATTTGGGGAACAATCAAGATGTTTTTTCACCTGATCAATATATCAGGGCTAAGTGGGGTAGGGGATTTCAATCCACTCTTACATCTTATAAATTTTTTAAAAATATAAGAAGACTGCAGCTAAATAAAAAAAAAAAGAGTTCATAGATTCTCTTCAGAGAGAAAAGCAAAGTTGTTGGCAGTTGGTTTTGTTGTGTAACCAAAAGCAATAAGAAACTTCATTTCATAAGGGGATAAGGGGCTCAGCTAGCTCACCTTAACTTGTTTTATGAACAAAGCCAAGGACCACTATGCAGATAGCTGCTGCTTGGGTACTGATATCTGTTGCAAAGAATGAAATATATCAATATTACAAAAGGCTTAACAAGACTCCTTGAACCAAATCAACTTAGGATTTCATACTCAGTGACAAAAGGAAAGGTGGATGCCAGATCCAAGAGGAGAATGTATATGGGTGTCTACACATACATATGTGAAATGTATGTGTATACACACATATTTTATATATATATATATATACACACACACATATGTAGGTATATGCAGATATACACACATGCATGCATACACATTTACACAATATATGCACACATATTTATATGTACATATGTAACAATATATTATATAATATGCATGTTTATTGTTGTTCAGTCATTTTTCAGTCATACCCAACCCTTCATGATTCCATTTGGGATTTTCTTGACAAAGATCCTGGATGAGGAAATTGAGGCAAACAGAGTTAAGTGACTTGACCAGGGTCACACAGCTACTAAGTGTCTGAGGACAGATTTGAACCGAGGAAGATGGGTCTTTTTGATTCCAGGCGACACTCTGTGCACTATGCCCCACCTACCTGCCTATAATATGCATAAACAATATAATATATTATATATGTATTACATGTAATAATATAATATAGAACACAAATACTACCAAGAGAGTAGCTATATGTGTGCATATATACAAATTACACATGTATGATGTGTGTACATATATGTGTGTACACATGGGTTTGAAAATATGGCTTGTGATTAAGAAATAAAAAAGGCCAGATGTTTAGAAATCACTCCAAGGCATTACACCTATTTAATATGAATAATTTCTCCAGAAGAGAGCAGAAAGGCACTGAGCATGGTGAGCACTGAATGACATTAGAAAAAATATAACTTGTTATATGTTCCTAGAGTGAAAACAACTAGTTCCTCATATGAGAATCATTTTGGAATAAACTGTCATTGTAGTCAGATCAAGCTCTTAGAGAAAAGTTGAGGATTTATCCCAAGTTAGAGGAAAGGAAAAAGATGAGAAGAAAATACCGCAGGCAATCACAATAGCTCTGACTTAACCAGTGTAAACAAGCTATTGACTGAAAAATGGAAAATGGATAAAAATAAAGTCAAACTGGCCTACTTGCTGTTTCTTATACACAACATTATTTCCTGCCTAGGTGCCTTTTCATCAGTTGGTCCTTGTGCCTAGAATGCAGGGCATTTGTGCCTTGAAATTCCTTACTCCACACAAGACTCAAGCTAAATGTCATCTCTACATAGTTTTTTTCTTTCCAAAATTTTATTTTAGACTCAAACGCCAGAACACAAATAGAGAATAGAAAAAAAGAAACAAAAATTTATCATAAACTTAAATATTGGAACTTAAATACAAAGTTAGAAAGAAATAAAAGCGTGTCATGGGCATAGCAGAACATGAGAGAGGATTCAAAATATGTAACAATAAATTTTCATTTCAAGAAAACCTATATGATAATTAATACTTATTGTGTTGAAATTTGGCCATCTTTTCTTTGCTTCCTTGTGAGTTTTCTTTTGTTCTCTGCTGTGCACTTTTTTACTTTGTTCTTTTTTTCCCTCCCCCCAACCCCTCCCCAGAAGGCCACAATAAAGTTTATATATGTTTCTCTACAGGTATGAATATATACATCCCCTTCCCCATACCCCCACCTATTTTTAATGCCCTGTTAGCCTTCCCCATTAAACTGTCCCCCCAACCTTGACCACTTTTTACTTACTTTGTGACATGTAAGGGAACCAAAGACCCTTTAAATTTGGGTTAGTTTTATTTATGAACAAATAGGCTAGGAATGTGGCTAGTCAGATAGCAAAGATGCCACAAAGTCACTCCCTTGGATTAGCTTGCTGCCATGTCTTTTTCCTGATTCCACCCATTATCTATGGATGGGGGACTAGAAAAGACTTTCTCCCCAGGAGAATGTAAGCTCCTTGAGGACCTTACTAACACATAATACATGCTTAGTAATTGTTTGTTGAATTGATAATTCCCATTTCTTATAGAAATCTAATCTATGTAAGACATCTGCAGCAACATGGACATAAAAAGAGCACCCCTAATTGCCTTAGTTGGCTAATGCTTGATAGCCTTATCAAACAGAACATGGTAGCCAAGTACAATACCACTGATTTGTAAAACATGGAAAAAAACAAAGGAAGATTATAAGCAATATAATTTCACAAGCTTGGTATGAAACCCAAAACCATTCTAGAACATTTCTAGTCGACTTTAGAAGGAAAACAACAAATATAATTCTCATATGCTTCTGCCACAAGACTGCCATTTTCAACTTCTTGGAGAAGGAGGGAGGAGAGAGGAGACTGCTCATATACTGTTTCCTCCCCCTCCCATGAGAGGCTCATGGCCCCATTTCTCAACTACAACATAGGCCCATTCTGTTATGGTCTAGTCTATTCCCTGAACAGGGAAAAGGCAAAAAGAACAAATAGATGAAAGTGATTCCTCCTTTTTTATAGGCTGGGGCAAAGGTGTAGCTCTTACGACAAAAGTTCACTCTCCTGAGACTCAACCTAGCTAGGAGCCATACTTGAAAAATCACCAATGAACATGCTTATCCTCTCAGTGGAGAAATACCTTACTGACTCTTAGCAAAAACAAGTCATTTTACCTTTCTGGGCTTTGGTTTGCTTATCTGGAAAATGAAAGAATTGAATTAGTTGATCTTTTTCTTTCCCCTCTAATTATGTAGCTATAATTACCTGTTGTAGTATAACATTCACAAGTGCTACAGAGGGAATAATAAAAGTATTAAAGGGATAGGTAGCTAAGCAGTGGTTTCGTCAGTATAAGGAACTTTTCTGCCTATTCAGTGTGTACCTTCTCTACAACTTGTATTCTTGGAGTTGCCCAGGTCATTGAGAGGTTAAATGACTTGCCCAGAGTCCCCTATATAGTGTGTGCCAGAGGTTCCCACCTTGAACCTAGGTCTTCTTGGCTCTGAGGCTAGTTTTCTATTTACTAAGCCAAAATGCCTCTTATGGCATTAAAGTATTGATCTGTTTAAAATGCCTTTCTACTACATCATAAGATCTGGGTCAGAGTGCAGCACTAGGGAGAGTATTGTCTTGATATAGGTTTGTTCCCCATCAATTTGATTCACTGGTAAAAATCACTTTAAATGTTGACTTTAAAACCTTGAAAAGTTGTCTATTTGAAATATAATTTTAAAAACTTAAGTGTTAGTATAGCATAATGGGTAGAAAATTGGCTCAAAACCTTCCGAAGAACCAGATACAAGTCTCATCTCAGACATTTATTAGCTTTGTCATGAACCTCTGATTGCTCTGGGAAACTCTGTAAGATACCAGTTGCCCACCTAAAATGGTAGAGGAGGTTCCTCACCCAGCATTTCTTTCACCAATGAAATTACAGGTCCAGCCCCTATCACTTTTATTTAAAGTTACATTCAATGGAAGGGTAAGCTTACTTTACCTGGAAACACTTTATATCTGGACCAAGTTTTCGAGTAAAAGTTATTGCCAAAAGTATTGTAAATTAATGTACTACCCAGAATGGGCAGCTAGGTGATACAGTGGATAGAAAGCCAGGCCTAGAGTCAGGAAGATTCATCTTCCTGAGTTCAAATCTGTCCTCAGACATTTATTAACTGTGTGACCCTGGGCAAGTCACTTAAACCTGTGTGCCTCTGTTTTCTCATCTGTAAAATGGGTTGGAGAAGGAAATGACAAACCACTCCAATA
The DNA here is from genome assembly GCA_028646515.1 of Pseudochirops corinnae. NCBI lineage: Eukaryota > Metazoa > Chordata > Mammalia > Diprotodontia > Pseudocheiridae > Pseudochirops > Pseudochirops corinnae. Next base: position 95,147,099 of record CM053585.1, on the reverse strand, counting down.
TCTTTGCCAAGAAAACTCTAAACGGAATCATGAAGTTGGACACGAATGAAATGACTGAACAACAACAACCAGAATGGTAGAGAGAAGATCAGAGATGATTCTATAAAAAAAGAAGAAGAAAGACGTAAAATGAAGAAACAGTCAGGTGGGGGAAAACATCTTCTAGAAGAGAAAACTAGTCATGGGGCATAATCCTACATTTAGATTCTTAAAAAGTGTTCAAATTCCCAAGTATAAGATCAAAGAGTCATGGCTAGTGGACTGCCAGCTCTATAAAAGTCACAGTGTGAATAAAAGCTAGACAAGGCTGCATTTTGAGGTGTGATCAAGGATTTGGAAGCTGATAGTACTAACATACTCTGCCCTGACTAGATCACAACTAATTATGTTCAGTTGTTAGACACCACATTTTGAGAATAACACTGAAAAATTCAAGATCATCCAGATGATGGCAACCAGAAAGGTAAAAGGTCTTGAGATCATGCTATATTCATTCTACAAGAATTTATCGAGTCTCTACTGTGTGTGAAGCCTTTTGCTAGGCACTGAGGATACAAAGACAAAACAAAAGTCAGCTCTTGCAATCAAAGGATTTACTTTCTCCTGAATTTCAAGTTAATTTGGGAAGAGAGAAACAACAAATAAGGGTATCAGTAAAGACTAATTTCAAGACATTGAAACAAACTAAGAATCCTAGGAAACAAATATGAATGAGGAGTATATTTTTAGGCAGGCATGAGATGCTCTCTGCAAAAGCACAAAAGTGCAAGATATAATGCTGAGTTTTGGTAAGACCAAGTCGACTAGCCCAGCTGGAGTATTTCTTTTTCATGAAGGGAAGTAGCATGAAATATCAGGGAAAGTAGGTTGGAATATGACTGTGAGAAACTTCAGGTGCCAAACTAAAGAATTGCTATTTTATCCCAGAAGCAATAGAACTCTGGGAGCTGGAGAATGACATGATTAGAGGATTATTTTGGCATTTGTGTGGAGAATTAATTAGAGCGGGAGAGAGGAGAAGCAGAGGAACCTATTTTGAGTCTGTTGCCATAGTCAGGGTGAAAAATGACAAGAGATCACAATAGGTTGGTGGCCATGTGACTGGAGAGAAGGGAAGGGATGTGAGAGCTATGATGGAGAAGGTTGAATATGGAGAGTGAAGAAGAGAATTGTTAAGGATGATTTTGAGGTTATAAGCTTGGTAACTGGGAGAATGCCTTTGTGCCTTTGACTATCAGTAGGATAGTGTGGAGGGCAGGTGGTTTAGAAAGAGAAATAGAAAATTCTGTATTGTGTATGTTGAGGATAGGTATATTAAAGTGGAATGAAATGTCCAACTGGCAATTTATGATAAAGGATTGCAAGATTAGTTAAAATGGGAGTGTTTAGCCTGAAGAAGAGAAGACTTGGGGAAATGTGATAGTTTGTCTTTAAATATTTGAAGGATTCTATTATGTAGAAGACAGATTAAACTTGTTCTACTTAATTCCAGCAGAAAGAAAGAAGAGCAATGGATAGAAGTTGCCTAGAGGCTAACAAATTGAGATTGAAATAGTAAAAAGTTCCCTAACAATTATCAATGCCCCAGAGTGGAATTTACACCCTCAGTTACCATGGGGATTGCCCTTACTAGTTCTAGAAGTACAGACTGGATGACCTCTTGGGTATTTTGTAAACAAATTATTTTTTAGTTATGGATTGGTCTAGATCTGGGCTTCTTAAACTTTTTCCACTCTTGATCCAATTTTGCATTTCAGCAGAGTTGTTAGGCATTGCATGAGCTGAGGACATGTGCAGTGCAAAATGCTCATGCTTTGTGTTCAGAACCAAGGCTGCAGTGAAGGTGGATGGACAAGTGCTGCCCGAAACACCTCAGATTCATTACATGTTTGATTTTAATTAATTTTTGGTCATTGTATGTTATGAAACCTTTTACTGTTGCCAAATTTTTCATGACCCTATATGGGGGTCTCAAACCCCACAGTTTAAGAAGCACTGGTCTAGATGACCAAAATGTCCCTTCCAAACCTGAACATTTTATCATTTTATGCAATTCTGTGCTTCAGTGTAATTTCCCACTAACTTCCTATGACCTATTTCCTGTTGCTAGGTCTAGAATGATAGAGGGGACAAGCTGCTAGAAAAGATGAGAGAATGGGATCAAGGATGTATATAGATGAACTGTTCTTGGCAAGGATAAAAATTTCCTTTTCATCTGAGTTAATCGTGAAGGAAAGGATAGTGAAGTAAGATGACTAAATGATATGAGATGAGGCGGAGTCTGAGAAGGAAAAACTCTCATTAAATAGTCTCAGTCTTTCAGGGAAGTATGAGTTGAAGTTCTCAGTTGAGAGTTTGTAGGAAGAGAATGCTATGGGGAAGCCCAAGGAAAGATCCAAAGTTTTAGAACAATTGCTTTGGAGAATGGTATTGTTAATAGATTATTTTTCTTCATTTCTCACCAACTACTCTGCTTGATTTCAACTCCACAAACATCATGGCTCCTTCAAGATAAATGAATCATGGCTACTCAACACCTCCTCAGCTGCCTCTTCCCTCAGACTGGAGGACTGGGGACTGAATATTATTTGTATTCCCAGTGATTAGCATAGTGACTGATACATTGTAGGCACTCAATAAATTCTATTGACTGAAACTATGAATATGACTATGATTAGAGAATAGTAAAATGATTGCCTTGCTGTGGTGAGGGTCCAGTTGATATCAGATAACATAGGTTCGTAGCCCACCCACATAGCATGATTTCATAACTTCCTCTAGTTCAGCAATTCTTAACCTGTGGGTTGCAACCCCTTTGGGGGTTGAATGACCCTTTCACAGGGGTGCCTAAGACCATCGGAAAACACATATTTCCAGTGGTCTTAGGAACCAAGACACTGCTCTTCTATCTGTCTCCAGGTGGGTCCACCCACATGCAGATATGTCCACATACGAGTATTAAAGGGTTGCAGCATCAGGAAGGTTGAGAACCACTGCTCTAGTTCTATTCAGCACTATCTGACTCAGCAAAGAAGGCAGATGTTAGCAGTAATCTAGGGCTGTCATTGTGTAAGGTGTGGTTGACAATAGGACAGAGGGACAAGGGATTTAATAATAAAGGCTATTACATAGTTGAACTGATTCACTAAGAGGTCTAGATAGGTTGGGGAAGTGAATTTAACCAGTGGAGGGTTGAAAGTAGGGAGCTAAGGGTGTCTCTTTTTGTTACTCTAAGAGGAAATGGTGGTATGAATTTAAAATTTTAATCATTAAAAATTAATGGTAAAGGGCTCAAATTTTGCATCAAACTATTTATTTAAACCTTATGCTATCTCAGTAGCTTTCAAAGTATATTTAATAATCATGTTTTATTGTGCATTGTGGCTATTTGTGTATATGTTGCATCCTCTTACTAGACTGTAAACTCCATAAGAGTACTTATTTTTTGTATCCTCCAGTACCTAGCTCAGAGCTTTGCACATAGCACAATAGACCCCTAACAAAAATTTCTTTTCATTGAATTTTATTAATGTTCAACAGTTTGGATTTAGAAATGCAAAGGTTCCAACTTTTGGAGCGTTCTATTCAGTGATTTGGACATAAGATCAAATCCCATCTCTACTGCTTACTAAATGTACGACTTTGGGCAAACCACTTAACTTTTCATGGCCTTACTTTCTCATCTATGCAATGAGGAGGGATGGATTGGGTGACTGTTTGATCTCCAAAGCTATTGCCCTTACCTATCTCTTACTTATCCATTCTTCAGGCACTCCAGTTTATATAACTAATGCCCAGGCATTATGACCTGGCTCTTTTGACTTTGAAGCCCATGGGCCCCATGAGGTCTCACAGACAGATTTCAGGGGTATATGAACTGGGATGGGAAAAAAGCATATATTTTCACTAACCTTTGGTTTCTTTTATAATACTTATATTTGTGCATTTGTTTGGTATTTATTTGGCATGTATTTATACATGTACATGTTTTCTCCCCTAAATAGAAAGTAAGCTCCTTAATATCAGAGTCTTTTTTTCTTTTGTCTTTGTATCTCCAGCACTTGGCATTGCTCTGGATACGTAGTAGATGCTTAATAAATTCTTGTCAATTTATTGTTGGTAATACCATTCCAGCTGGTGCCCGTTTAAACTTATTCTATCACAATCAGAATGCACATAGTAGTATTACTGAAACATTGGGTGTGTTGAGTAGGATTAGTCCTTAGTCAAAGAGTGAAATAAATGATATACCCTTTACTTTGCTCTTCTCCTCACTCAATGGCCCTTCTCATCTTCTCTTCTTGAATAACCAGTGCTTACATATTTTCCCTTCCTATTACTTGAAGCCAGTCATCATATTCCTCCCTGAGGCCTCTAATTAAAATCTGCCTGACCATTTCATATTGAGGCACAAGTGTCTGATATGAACTTAGCATCTTGTATTCCTCAGAGATATTTGCATGTTAATGGGGTGGGAATGCTCTAGCTTAGTCCTAGAGAGTAATAGCTACAATTTAGGAATTTCCAGGATCAGGAAGTTTGGTAGTGATGGTGGAGAGAGGACTTCCCCACATTCCTGAAAACAACTATGTAGTGTAGTGGCTGGTTACTCTGCATCCCTGAAAGGTTAGCCATGGAGCTAAGTGCAAGTTTTGAAAGCTTATGTCAGTCATTAGCTCAAAACCATCATTATTCATCATTTGCAGTTTCCAAGTATAAAGGAATCTCGTTCTTCAAGCTCACCAATCCTAGCTTAAAGCTTTCCTTACCTTGAAAATTCTGTTTAAGAATCAGAATTTCTTGAGTAATGTGTGGGTTTCAGATGGGATTAATGCACTGTGAAAGTTCATTACAGGAAGGGCACCTGGCCAACTTTTCTGCTGATGTTGTAACTTATGGAGACCCACCTGGGAGCTGGTGCAATGTTCAGTTCCAGTAGTCCTATCTGGAAGTCAGCAAAGCATGAAACCACAGTCTTTGTGGCAGGCTGGAATTACAAGAACTGCCGCCATCTAATGACATTTAGAGAGACAGATTCCACTGGGCTTTTTGATCTTGAATTTACAATATAGACACCGGCCTAGATTGATTCTTTGATACCAACCTCATTGTAAAAGGGAGGGGGCAGGCTGAACTTTATTGGAAGATAGAATAAACAAAACCCAATGCAGCATATGATGGTAGAAAGAACATTTGAATGGCATTTAAAAGATCAGAGCCTTGATCTCAACTCTCACTTCATTTCCTCATCTGTAAAATGGGGATAACAGTAGCACCTACATAGGGTTGTTGCGAGGATGAAATGGGATAATATTTGTGTAATGCTTTGTGAACATTAAAGTGCTATAGAAGTGCTAGCTCGTGTTACCTTAAGTGAGTCAGTCTTTGCTCTGGTCCTCCATTTCCTCATTTGTAAAATATACTCATAGGTTCTCAGAATTCCAGTTAGGAGGGACATCAGTAGCAAGCTCGTACGATGCTGTACCTGAAAGGAAGCCACAATGTGATGCACCCTGGCCTCTGCTCAAAGACTTCCAATGGGGAGGAACCCACCACTTCTCTAGGAAGTCCTCCATTTTTGGACAGCTCTAATTATTAGGAAACTTTTCCTGAAATCTGACCTAACGTTACTTCTTTTCCACTTATACTCATTGCTCCTCTAGGAACAGCTAGAACTAACCTAATCTTCTCTACACATGACAGCGTTTCAAATACTTGAAGCCAGTTACCATATCCACCCTGAGACCTCAATTTTCCCTAGTCCCTTAAAATGATTCTCAAATGACATGGATTGAGTTCACTTGCTATTCTGGTTGCGCTTCTCTGGATGCTCTCCAATTATCACTGTTCTTCTTAAACTGTGGCCTCTAGAACTGGGAATTACTCCAGATGTGGTCTGATCCAGTCAGAGTACAATGGAACTCTTGCCTTCTCATTCCTGGAAGCTATTAATGCCTCTCTAATGCAAAATTGCTTTTGCTTTTTTGGTTGCTACATTACATAGCTGGAATCACATGACCATCAAGATGGTGGATTAGTGGCTTTCTCTGAAATCCTCCTCAACTAGTCAACCTCCAAATGAAGGATTTATACTCTAAATTTAATTAGAACCAAGTCCATAAGATGAAAAAGAATAGTATGTTGTTAAAACTCTTTTTTCATTAATACCAGAAAGTTTTAATACTTAGAGTATTTGCTTGGTTCATTTATTCCCAACATCCCCCCTAATGGTAGTAGTAGTAGTGAACAAAAGCTTATGTGGGTGATCCAAGTATGGAGACCTCTGAGACTATCACTCTCAACACCTCCTAACCCCATCCTCAAAAGGAGAAGTTGACTTAAAGTAAAGGAGGAGAAGGGAGGGGAGGAATGGACAAACTGAAAACATGTCGTCTTCTAAATGAGGATCTGGCCTTAAAGTAGTGAACCCTGCAGCTACAGAGATTCTGTCCAATCATTTCTAATACCAAGAATTAGCAGACATTAATTAAGAGTCTGACCAACACATGAAGAAACAAAGGGAAAGAAAATTGAAAAAAATGGGGTTGGGGTAGGAAAGTGGCTAAAAATTCAGTTGGGACTGGACCCATACCCTGAAGTTTACTCAGGGAAGGGACTGAGGAGGGTCAAGTCCTTATCAGCAGTGTATTAGTTATCCCAGGTTTGTGTCATCTATAAATTTGATAAGAATGCCATCTATGCCTTTTTGAAGTCCTTGATGATGAATGTGTTAAACACCATAAGGCCAAATCACGATTCACTAAAGCCCTCCACCGAAGACATCCTGCCACATTGACATCAAACCATCAGTGACTCTTTTTTGAGTTGGGTCTTTAACTAGTTCTGAACCCATTTGGGGGCCATCTCCAGTCTTCCTGATCTATATTTCACCATGGGACCCAGATGGCTCCAGAGGAGAAAGTGAGGCTGCTGACTTTGCACAGCCCTTCCTCACTTGAATCCAGTTCATGTGCAAGTCATGGCATCACCTTCCTGATGTCATAGTCCTCTTAAAGAATGAAAGATAAACAACATATATCCATTTAATTACATTGTCATCTAGTCCACATCTCTATATCTTTTCCACAAAAATAATATAAAATATTTTAACAAATGCTTTGGTAAAAATCTTGGTAAACTATCTGCAGCATTCCCCTCATCTTTCAGTTTATTAATACTGTTTACCCTGCCAAAAAAAAAAAAGAAATAAGAACCATGACAGGTTCTTGGTTAAAAAAGAAACTTGCTAATTATAATCATTAGTTACTCGCTCATTGAAAGATTAACTATTTCTTTAATGAATCAAAGTAAAGTTCATCGGTCTGTAGTTTGTAGTTACAGATTCTGAAGAATCTTAAGATTCTTCTTCCCTCCACCCCCCACTTTTAAAAAATTGGTATTTTTGTCTTCCAATCTTATGTCACATCTCTAATTTTCCACAGCAATTTCTCAGGTTTCTTCCAGGTTTAAAATTTTATGATTCCAAGTGCCAATCTGTGCATAACTATTTTAAGTACCATATAGAACAAGTAAAAGTAGCCTAGACCCTATTCTTAGGAACCACATAATCAGCACTTACCTACCTTATCCATAGGCAGAGCATATGCCTGCCCACATGATGTGATTATGGGGACTGATAAAGGTTTTGTGGCATCAATATATCTCCTTAATGATCCCTGGCATTCCAAAAATTATAGATCCATTAGGATTTTCTTCTGAAATGTGAACACATCTGGAAGGGCTAAGTGTTATTAATTTTTCATATGCTGGTGTGAATTGCATCATAACCTTTAGCTGAGGTCAAAGGAAAGAGTTAGAACTTTGGTTGAGTGAGAATGGAAAAAAGTCAGTTGTGAGCATGGGACACTTTAAGGGTAAGTATGTTGGGCTGCTACCGTAGAAGGGATGGGGTTATGGATGGTCAGAGGATAGTGTTGAAATAATTAGATCCTCAAATTGGGTGAAGGGGATAATGATAATGAACATATACATAATATACTTTGTATATATTATATTGTTTTAGCCTCATTACAACCATGTGAAATGGGTTCTACAGGTAGTATTATCCCCATTATTCAGATGAAGAAACTGAAGCTCAGGGAAATTAAATGATTTGCCCTTGTTTACATGGCTAGTAAACACTCAAGTTTAATAAATTGATCAATAAGCATTCATTAAGTGCCTTTGATAGAAAGAAGAAGAGAGCTGGGTGGGGAGAAGAGGAGATAATGAGTAGCCTTCTTTCTACCATGTTTTGGACACTCCGATATGAGAGTCCTATGGCACATCCAAGTGGAAATATCCAAAAACTATCGATGACTCAGGACAAATGCTCAGGACAGTCAGGTTGGATATCTAGATCTGGGAATCATCTGCTTTGAAATGATAATTTATCATTTGTGTTGAATCCAGGTCTCCTGACTTCAGATCCTAACACCTTCTGCTATACTACAATGTCTGTTATGGATGGCAAACAGGAAGTGATTGTAGACCAGAAAAAGGTAGATTTTGAAACTTTTCTGGGGCACAATCTTACATGTAATCTAACAGAAGGATTCTTAACCCTTTTGGTGTCATAGACCCTTTTGGTAGTTTGGTGAAAGCTATGGATTCCTCAGAGTAATGTTTTTAAATGAATAAAACTGAGTTTGTGGCATTCCAAAAGAAACCAATTATATTTAAATATACTTAAATTTTTTTTAAAAATGTTTATGGGCTTTGAGTTAAGAGCTCATTCTTTATGTTTATTGGTAAGTTCTGATATCAGATATTTCTTACCCAAAGGTACCTCAGTGAGAGGTGACATCAAATTAGAAGTTTTTATTATTGGTTATCTAAGCAAGTCAATGCTGCTGTCCTTGTTCACAGTCTTTATCTTTAAACACTGTTAGACATTCTGACAGCAGAGCTGTGCAGAATAATGTGTTCCCTTTAGTAATGTTCCTCTCCTTAATTGTTTGATATCAGTGCAGTTGAAAATTAAAGTCCTGCAACAATAAAAAGGTCAAATTCTCCAGGAAGAAATATGTCAATTAAACAAGCAGGAAGTCTTTGATGAAGTTACTGAATAACCCATTTTGGCCAATGGAAAGATCAAACTTATAAACCTTATATTTCTTGTTGACCTTGGAAGATCGTTACCTTTGCTGCTCTCCTTCCCTCCAGCTTTTGTTCTGGGAAATCTGTTATAGCTGTAAAGTAATAGTTGGAGAGGAAGAAGCAGAGCATGACCAATAGCCAAACATCACTCTTCTCGCCTGGCCAGTGTCCAAACATCACTTCTTTGGTTCACTCCTTACTAAATTGTAAACATTCTCCCACTCTGGCAACATTCACATATGCAATATCCCATCCCACGTACATAAACTAATTAATTGTGGAAAAAGAAATTCGACTTCTGTTCTGAAATTACATTTTAGTTGGTTGCTTATTGTAATGTAAAAAGCATAGCGATTGATGACACCACCCAAAAATAGACAGTGATTGGATAAGTATATAGTGATGGGCATTTCTAAAAAGAACACTTGGAAGAGAAAATAAGAAAGTGGGGGGGAGGGGGAAGAGGGCGAAGAAAGGGGGGAGACAGAGAGAGAGAGAGAGAGAGAGGGGATAGTGAAGGATGGAGAGGTAAATGTAGTTCTTTTTATATGTGTGCATGCATAGATTTTCCCTACCCTTAGGACCGGGATGGGACAGGCAGTAATCTCTCTCTTACCTGTGAGGCATCAGAGAAGATGTGGAGCTTAATTCCTATTTTGCTAAGCCAGATCAATGCACAACAATTGAGCTCTCTACACATCTACGTGGTATTGTAATAGTCAAAACTCCCACAGACTTCAAAGCAAGAGGCACCCACCACCTAGTTGAGAAGCAATGACTGTGAAATATCTGTGACAAATCCAACTCCCATACCATCTAATTCCTCTTTATTGTGAGTTGTTCCATTATAGTAGCTTGACCTGAGGATCCTCACCTCTAGTCATTTGAGTGCTGGACTGTTGGGGGTGGGGGTGAAGGAAGATAATACTAACTTTGGGAGGTGATCATGTCTATTTCATTTTAGGTGACACTTCTGCCAATTTTTTCTATTACTATGTTTTGCTTTTAAATTTAAGGAAATTGTACTTCATTCTCACAATATGAAATCTAAGTGATTTTTCTGTGGCTGAATTTAAACAGGATAACTTTCTCATGGGTGGCAGCTGATTCAAGAAAAATACCAGTAGCCTGAGCCCTGAATAGACTCCAGGAAGTTAAAAGCGAAATCAGTCCATAGGGAACACCTCTGCTGTGTACGTCTTTGGGTTTGTTGTTCCAGGGATGATGATGATTATGATGATGATGATGATGATGATGATGGTGATGATGATGATGATGGTGATGATGATGATGGTGGTGGTGATGATGATGATGGTGGTGATAATAGTTTTATTTTTCCCTAATGAACCAAATATGGCAGCAAATATTTCACAAACAAGCTAATTCATCTAGCCAGCTGCTGATTTCCTTAAGTCAGAACAATAGGTAGAATTCACTATCAGCCATGTGTCTGAACCTTTGAGATAATATCAGAGAAAGTAACAGTGTAATTACTACACTCTCCTATTTCTAAGCTTTCTCATAGTAACAGTGATATTACCCAACTTTGAATTAGATCACTGACATCATCCCTTGGTGTTCCTGGCAGCGATATTTCTACATTGTATTCGGTTTTCAGACCTTTGTGTACTTTGTGTACTTTGAAAACATGGGAGATTGATTGGTGTCCTTTGCCTTCTTTGAGTTACTTTGTTTTACCACATTGTGTTTCTGGCTCCTTGATGCAAACTTATTGCCAGACATTATTGATGACATGTATATATACGAGACAGAAGCAATAAATCATCATAAAAAACAAACATGTCTCTAGAGTTTACTATGTACAAAACTCCATAGACTAGTGGATAGAAGGCCCTCCTCAGAGTCAGGACAGGGTGTCACCTAAGACACATACTGGCTGTGTGACTTTAAGTAAGTCACAGCCTCTCTGCCTTAGTCAGCTAGGCCATAAAATGGTTAGAGTTCTGAGCCTGGAATTAGGAAGATCTGAGTCCCTATCCAGTCTCACACACTAGATCTGTGACTCTGGATAAATTACTTCTGTATACCTCAGTTTCCTCAGCTGTAGAATGGGGTCAATAAAAACCTGTCTCCCAGGGTTGTGAGGAATAAATGGGATAAAAGACACTTAATAAAAGCCTCCTTCCTTCCTTCCTTCCTTCTTTCCTTCCTTCCTTCCCTCCCTCTCTCCCTCCCTCCCTCCTTCCTTCCTTCCTTCCTTCCTTTCTTCCTTCTTTCCTTCCTTCCTTCCTTCCTTCCTTCCTTCCTTCCTTCCTTCCTTCCTTTCTTCCTCAAGAGTTGCCAATCTGCATTGGTAAATGGAGATTTTCACATAGAGCTTCTTAATACTGGCAAAATCACAAATCCAAAGACACAAACACACCCAAATCCACTGGGTATACAAAGAGGAATAAGGCTCAGTCCCTTTCCTAGAGGGGCTTACAATCTGGTGGGAAAGACAAGATATGTGCATAATGTATAAAAGCACTCTAATCATAAAGCATTATATGTAAATGAGTCTGTGTTTTAATTGATGTTAATACTTCGCCCAGGAATTCAAATTGCAAAACATCTTTGACTCCCCATCTGGTACAATTTTTGTCCATGCCCTGCCATAAATCTGCCAGAGAACCAGTGGGTTCTAGATTTCTTGACACTGTGTGAACATCAATGTCATGCATAGATTCTCTTTTGGTAATCTTCCATTCTTGTTATATGAATGACCTATGTTTTTTTTTCCCCACAGTGTGTCTGTTGACAACCTTCATGTTAATTCCTCAGCAAATATCTTTGTAGAAATCTAAATTATTACTTTGATGAAGCTATTGGAAAGGAAGAAGTATATCATAACTAGTCATTAATTTGGGTCTGCACAATACTGTTATAAACATTGTGTCCTCTTCAACTCCTGACATACACCATAACCCTTCTAACAGATACGATCTTTAAATGCAAACTAGACTATGCTATGTGACATATTAATAGTGTAAATAATAAGTGCCCACAAATAATAAGTGTAAATATAGTGTTTTGCATAAGAAGAGTTTTAGTAAATGTTTCCTTCAAGACTCACATAAAATGCCATCTTCTGTAAGAATCCTTTCCTAGTCTCAACAGCTGAAAGAGTTTTCTTCTTTAAGGTTATTGACAATATACTGTATATGTATCATATATATATATATACATATACATATACATATATAATTTATGTATTTGTCTTCCTTCCCATTAGAATGTAAGCTCCTTGAAGGTAAGGACTGTTTTTGCCTTTTACTATATCTTCAAGCACTTAGCACAGTTTCTAGTTTATAATAAGTGCTTAATAAACACTTGTTGATGATATGATTTATTGGTGACAAAAATAAGAACCAATGTTTCATATAGAAGATATAATATTGTGACAGATTGTCATTCCTTAGCATTGGAGATGTGTTGAGTTAATGAACTTGTTTTCATAAAATATTTTTAATTTATCATTTGTTTATTATTAGCATTCTTTTCCTTTTAAATTTTGAGTTCCAAATTCTCTCTCTCCCTCCCTCTCACTCCACCACCCACTGAGAAGGCAACAAATGTATTAAACATGTGAAATCATGCAAAACATGTATTGTATTGCTAAAAAAAAAAAAAGTGAGAAAAATAAAGTGAAAAAGTTATACTTCAATTTGTACTCAGAGTTCATCAGTTCTGTCTCCAGAGATGGACAGCATCTTTTTTCATCATGAGTCCTTTGGAATTGTCTTGGATTGTTGTATTCATCAGAGTAGTAAAATCTTTGATGGTTGAATATCATTACATTGCTGTTATTGTGCACAATGATCTCTTGTATCTTCTCACCTCATTCACATCAATTAATATAGGTCTTGACATTTTTTTCCCCTAAAACTAACCGTCTCATAATTTCCCAGGCACAATAGTACTCCATCACTATCATATGCTATAACTTGTCCAGTCTTTCCTTAATTGATAAGCATCTCCTCAATTTCTAATTCTTTGCCACAAAAAAAGAACTGCTATAAATATTTTTCTATATATAGGTCCATTTCTTTTTCTTTGGGGTGCAGATCTAACAGTGGTATTGCTGGGTCAAAGGGCATGCACAGCTTTATGCTCCTAGTTCCAAACTGTTCTCCAGAATGATTGGAACAGTTCACTACTCCACCAATAGCTCATTAGTGTACCTATTTTTCCTCATCCCCTCCAATATTTGTCATCTCTGATAGATGTGTGGTAGTACCTCAGAGTTGGTTTAGTTTGACTTTCTCTAATCAATAGCGATTTAGAGAATTTTTTTTTTTGCAGGGGGGATGGTAGGGCAATTGGGGCTAAGTGACTTGCCCAAGGTAACATGGCTAGTTTTGTTTTAAGTGTCTGAGGCCAGATTTGAACTCAGGTCCTCCTGACTCCAGGGTTGGTGCTCTATTCACTGTGCCACTTAGCCTCCCCAAGAATTTTTTCAGATAACTACAGATAGCTTTGATTTCTTCTTCTAAAAACTGCCTGTTCACATCTTTTGATCATTTATTAATTGGGGAATTGCTCTTATTTTTATAAATTTGATTTGGTTCTATATTCAGTATATGAGAAATAAGACCTTTATCAGAGAAATTTGCGGTAAAAATTTTTGATATTACTTTTTTGCTTTTGCTTTGTCTGGGATCATGATTGCTACCCCTGCCTTTTTTTACTTCATCTGAAGTATATTAGATTCTGCCCCAGTCCTTTGGTTTAACTATGTGTGTCTTTTTGTTTCAGGAACATCTCTTGTAAAACAGCATGTTGTTGGATTCTGATTTCTGATCCATTCTACTATCAGTTTCTGTTTTATGGGTAAGTTTATCCCTTTCACATTTATGATTAGTGTGTATTTCCCTCTGTCACATTTTCTTCTATTTCTTTTTTTCTCTCTCTTTTTATCCTGTTCCTCCTCAAAAATCTATTTTGCTTCTAAACTCTCCCTCCCTTAATCTATCCTCCCTTTTATCATCTCCTCCCTTTTTCTTATCCCCTTTTCCTTCTATTTCCCTATTGAGTAAGTTACATTTCTATAAACAACTGAGTGTGTGTGTGTGTGTGTATGTGTATGTGTGTGTATTTTTTCCTTTTTGAAGCATCTCCAATGATAGGGAGGTTTAAGCATTGCTCACTACTGCTCCCACTTTCCCTTCCATTGTAAAAGCTCTCCCTGTGTGCCTCTTTTATCTGAGAAAATTTTCCCTTTTCTACCTCTCCTTTCCCCCTTCTCCCAGTGTATCCCTCTTTGTCATGTCTTCATATTTTTTGGAAATCATTACAACTTCATGGACTCACCTCCCTGCCCTCTGTCTATGTAAAATCCTTTTTAACTGCCCTAGCAATGATAAAGTTCTTAGAAGTTGCATGTATTATCTTCCCATATAGTAATGTAAACAGTTTAACTTTATTGAGATCCTTTTGATTATTCTTTCATGCTTTTCTTGAGTCTTCTGTTTGAAAATCAAATTTTCTATTCCTCTCTAATCTTTTCATCAAGAATCTTATTTCATTAAATGTCTATTTCCCCTCTAAATATTCTGTTTTGCTGAATAGGTTATTCTTGGTTGAAACCCTATCTCCTTTGCCTTCTGGAATATCATATTCCAAGCCCTCTAATCCTTTAACATGGAAGATACCAAATCTTGTGTGATTGTGATTATGGCTCCACAATATTTGAATTGTTACTTTCTGGGTGCTTGAAATATTTTCTATTTGATGCAGGAACTCTGGAATTTGGCTATAATACTTTTTTTCAGGAGATGATTGATGGACTCTCTTAATTTCTATTTTACCTTCTGAATCTAAGATATTGGGGCAGTTTTCACTTATAATTTCTTGGAAAAAATGATGTTTAGGCTCTATCTTTGATCATGGGTTTCAGGTAATCCTATAATTCTTAAATTATCTCTCTTTGATCTATTTTCCAGGTCGTTTGTTTTTCTGATGAGATATTGCACATTTTCATCTGTTTTAGTCTTTTGACTCTTTTATTTTTTCATGGTGTCTCATGAAATCATTAGCTTGCACTTGCCTCCTTCTAACTTTTAAAAAATTATTTTCTGTAGTGAGATTTTGCACTTCTTTTTCCATTTGGCCAATTCTGTTTTTTAAAGAATTCTTTTCTTCAGTGAATTTTTGTGCCTCTTTTACTATTAGGCCAATTCTATTTTTAAAGCTGTTATTTTCTTTAGTATTTTAGTCACTGTTGTCCTGCTCTGCACTCTGGTCCTTACCCAGAAAGGGCCCCTGATACTCTGCAAATACAAGTACAAGCTCTCTCTTTTCCTCAGAACTCTGACAATGGACCCTGCTCTCTTGTGACCTGCTCCCAGTGCTCTTCTCCATCCTGGAACTGCAACCCAGAACTGTGTATGAGTAATAGAGTTGCCAATGAGTGCCAGTAAAGGATGCCCTATAATCTCTTTCTGACCATTTGTCTGAACCCCTTGCCGTCTCTCCACTGAGAGCTCTCAAAGCTGCTGCTGCTATGGCCACTGTCGCTGCTATAGTGTGTGGGATCCAGATAGGCTTCCACCATGTCACAAATTTCCCCTGCCAAACTCTTAAGTTTTCTTAGGTTAGAAAAATGTTTCACCCTGACCTTTTTTGGCTCTTCCACTTCAAAATTGCATTTGAGGCATTATTTTAAAGTTGTTTGGAGAGGATTTTGAGAGAATTCCAAGGGTAATTACCTCTAATCCTCCATCTTGGCTCCCCTCCCACCAAACTTGTTGTTAATGAGACACATTAAGAATTTATAACCTCTGATTTTCAGAATTAGTAATAGGTATATACTGTGGTTCCACCATCAGAGAGGAGACAGCCTGTTTCATCTAACTTGAGCCCAAGAGTATACTTAGTGATGTACTCAGGGTTGAGACTGACTTGATACCAGTCACTGTGACAGGATGACCTTGGGAAGAGAAGAGTATGAGGGAAGCTACTTCTTGGTATCAGAAGAATAAAATCAAAAAAAGTTTGTCAGTACATCATCCCTCTAGCTAGTGATTTGCTAATTATCTGATGGTGGAAGAGTGAGCTTGTCTCTAGGCATAAAGCAGGGTCGTCATCTGGCAGCAAACAATTGTCAGAAAAGAGCTTAAGTTAAATTAGTGTCTAATTTAAAGCCATCTGTCAACAATATGAAGATATATAGAAGAGAGGATCAAAGGGAGTGACGACTGGACTTTGTAGCCTTGAAGGCTACAGTTTTCTCATAATGATCTACAGCTGCTAATGCAGGCCTGGGTGTCTGGGATATAGTCATACAGGTCTCTGGGATTATTCCTACAAAGCTGAAGGAAAAGTCTATTGCCATATGGTACCACATAGAATGATTGGTCAAATAACTTGCCTAGAGTCACATAACTAATTAGTATCTGATGCGGGATTTGAACTTGTCTTCCTAAGTTCAGAATTTTGCTACACTGTCTAGCTCTTAGACTTCTTATTCCCCCTACAAAACTGGGTCACAGAGATGCTCTCATAAATCAAGGGCAATAATTCTCTGTGTTTTCCATCCATTCGTATCATCTTCTACAGTGAAAATCTAATTTTTCCCAATAACCTTATCTAATTACAGGTCCAGAGAACTTGGCCTAGGCCCGACTTTCCCATCACCTTAGTCCTTCATTTCCCTAGGAGTCCCATCTCTTCTCTTATTCAGATCTTGATATTTATATCATGCAGAAAGTTACACACAATGTTTTTCTTCAACTACCCATCTTAGAAACCTACTTACTGCCAAAGGGTAAATGGGGAAGCTTTCCATTCTTAATCCTACCATCTCCCCCCTCTCCTTTCCCAACTTTGTTTTGGATCTTTCCTCTATTCTGTTTTCTCATTGTTATTGGATCTGCTATTTAAAAAAATAGGAGAGACTTTGGGAAAGACACTTCTTCCACACTTTGTCTCTCCTACCCAAATCTCTTGAAAACCAATATTTTTGAAATTTTCTAGGCCTTGGACTTAGAGTGCCAGTAAAATTGAACATCACAAAATAAATACATGATTTTGCTTTAGAAACACTTTTAATGGTGGGCTATAGGGGAGATTGTTATATCAGTCATGAATATTCAAATCTCATAATTTGAACTACTAAGTACATGACCTATTAAGGGAACTATTACCTCAATCATAAGAAGATGTATCTATCAAAATCCATGTTTATTTGATAAAATAGAAACTGTACAATAGTCACAAACATATGAGATGCATAGTTTGTTCAACCTTGGATTGTCCTTGTCTCTCCAATCTGTAGCAGTGAAAGAGGAAAAAGAAAAGAAAAAAAAATGTCTTCTTATTGCTCTGCTCACAAGAAGAGTAGTCATATCCACCTCCACTCAGGAAATGTGGGAGTGAGGGTGGGGAGAAGTGGGTTCTCCTAGGTTCTCTTTTGAGAGGCAGATTGGAACAGACCCCCAAAGAGATTGTACAAACTTATGATTGATCAGAAACAGGAAAAGGAAAGGTCAGAGTAGGGACAAGAAGTTAAATCTATCATCAGCTGGAAGGGAACACAAAAAGTAGAGAAAGCCCATAAAAGGTATAGCTGAACCCTGGGATAATATTGTTCTTTAGTCGTTTTCAGTTGTGTCCAATTCTTGGTGACTCCATTTGGGGTTTTCTTGGAAAAAATTCTGAAGTGGTTTGTCATTTCCTTCTCCAGCGCATTTTCCAGATGAGCAACTGAGGCAAATAGTATTAAGTGACTTGCCTACAGTTACACAACTAATAAGTGTCTGAGGCCAAATTTGAATTCAGGAAGATGAGTCTTCCTGACCCCACACCCAGCTCTCTATCTACTACATCACCTAGTTTCCCTAGAAAATACAGTTGAACCCTATGATACTACTTCTGGGCAAATCAGATAACATATGCCTTCCCACTAAGACTAGGTACCAAGCAGTGGTATGGAGCTATGACCTCATCCAACCACAGAAAGTCACCCCCCTCCAATCCCGTCCACATGAACTACTGGAGACCACAGTATTGAATCAAGAGGGATGTAACCCATATTGCATAGAAAGTCATTTTCTTCCTATAACACTCACCTATTTGTTGATAATCCCTGTCAACAAATTGTAAGAGTAGGAGCTGTGAGACTTCTTACAGTAAACGAACATTAATCTACTTCCTACTGAGTTTTTGATTTTTTTAAAAATCAGCATTCATTTTAGTCTAGAGCCATTCATCCAGAACTGGAAATAATGCATTTGTTTTGTAGCTCTCTAATGCCCTTAGTATGTAATATTGTTTATTATAATTATCTATGCTGATATTTTACCTCATAATGAGACTATCATCTCTTTGCTGGCAGGAAACATGACATCTAAATTTGGCATTTTCCCCAGTGCCTAGCTCAGTGCTTTGTACAAAATGACTGCTTAATAAATATTTATATTAAATTTTGGTTGTATTAGTATAAACAATAGTCTTCAAACTGTAAGACATTGAAGGGGAAAATTGAAATAGCGATTAGGTGATGTAATGCCATGCACCAGCAGATTCCCAAAGGAATGCTACTGTGAACAGCCTTTAGAGTTCAGATTACAAAATATAGTGAACACTCTGTTTATTCCATTACAAATCAAGACAAACATTCAAAACATTATAATATTCACAACATTACATCTTATCACAGAAAATGGCCACACAGTTTTCACTACAGTGGCCACAGTA
>CM053585.1:95109128-95127804 GCA_028646515.1 Pseudochirops corinnae | reverse complement strand
CTTCTACATCAACAGGGGAGTTCATGCCTTCTCAACAATGGGACAGAGTTTGCACCTTCCACACTTAGCACTTAGTACTGTCCCTCCACTTAGTACTAAGTGCTAAGCATCCTGCTAAACCAATTACTATTACAGGTGACCATTAAGATGCCTGAAAATTTGACACCAAAAATGGACAATTTAGTCACATTAAAATAATCAAAGAGCTTTGAATGTTTTTCCTTGTCTTTGCTTGCAACCAGACATCAACTGATAGACTATACACCAGTGCAAATGCATTGCTCTGTAGCAGCATCCAAAAGGCTGAGTAAAATTTCAAATCACTTTGCTTGACACTTAAGTTCTCCAGAATCTGGTAACCATATTACTTCTCAGCCTTAATTCATATTATTTTATTTCAAATATTTTATGAATTAGGCAAATCTGGCTACCCCCTTCCATTTCCATGTGCTCTGTGATTTCCTCCCTGGGTACCTTTGGTCACACATGACTACCTTCTCTTGAAATGCTCTCTCTATCCTTCATCTGCTTTTTACTCTCTTCATCTTTTAAAGTTCAACTCTAGTGGAACCTTTGCCAGGAAACATCATGGAATGGTCTGGGAGAAAATCAGTGGAAGGAGAAAAAGAAGTCAAACAGAGGAAGCCAGAATGCTTAGTGGATAGAGTGTCTGACTTGGAGTCAAGAAGATTTGAATTCAGTGCCTGGGAAAGTCACTTAACCTTTATCCATCTGTTTTGCATCAGTATAATGAAGGGACTGTATTCGGCGGCCTCGAAACTCCCTTTTACCTCTAAATGTGTGATCTTATGATACATCTTATTTTGAGAGTAAACTACAGTCCATTTGAACCAAAGGAAGAATGAAACAAATTCAGGAAATAGATATCAAGTCTGGTATTGAGAAATTATGTAGCAATGATAGGGAAGATTTCTGGTTCTTTGCTGAGAGAAGGAAAAGGGGAAGACTTGAAGGTTTGAGAAAGGGTGAAAAGATTAAAAAGAGCTGCTGCATTACTATAATAATGTATATTATACAACCTATACAAAATAGGAATCAATAAAGGATAAGAGAAATAGGAATAATATTTTATCCTATAGTCAACAGGGAGAGACTATTTTTAGTCTGTTTGGTAGCACTCCTCCATTGGAGGATGGATTGGAGTGAGGAGACACTTGAGGCAGGCAGGGACACAGGAGTTTATTGCAATAGTCCAGGTAAGAGTTGATAAGTGCTTCAGTGACTACTGTCTGGTAGGGCTTTGAGAGTAAAGAAAAGGGGACAGATGGGAGAGATGTGGACATGGAAGGAACCCACAAGATCTCGCAACAGGTTTTAGATATGAGGTGAATGAGGAAAGCTAAGGTGACACCATGTCTGTGAACCTGGGTGACTGGAAGAACGGTGGTACCCTCAAAAGGAAAGTCTGGAACACAGGTAGGTTTGGGGGGAAATAATGTGATGATATTGACTATCTCTTACAACCTGCCCATGCCTACTTACCCTGTTTCACTAATTCTTTTCCACCCAAAATGAAAAGGGGAAGATGGGGGATGTTACCTGTCTCTTCCCCAAAGTGCAGAGGTTGGAGTCCATGGGTACAGAACAGTGCACTTCATGTCAGATTGTTTTCAATGTGTTTATGGGTTTAGTTGAATTTTTCCCTTTTTTTCTTTCTTTTTATAGAAAATATTCTTCAGACACCCACATTTATGTGAAGATACACATATATAATATATTTACATATATACGTAGGTATATCTCCTTCTCTACTCACTAAACCAAACTCTTATTATTGCAAAAGTTTTCTGGTTGTTATCCCCACCTGAAGTCTGTCCCTACTCCAGGTAATTCTCCATTCAGTTGCCAAAATAATCTTCCTAAAATACATGTCACCATTTCCTTCTTCCCTCTACTCAGAAACTTCAGGTTTCTTCTTTTACCTCCAGGATCAAATAGAAAATCCTCTGGCTTTGGGAGGAAGGAAGAAAAAAAAGCGGGGGAAAAGAAATGTGTATGATTACTTCATATATTTATTCATATCCATATGTGTTTATAATCCATATATTCTATTCTATATTTTAAAAATAGCAAGTTGTATATAATAGATTTGCAGTTTCATATGCAATCATATTTTTTAGTATACTGTGCTATGGAAAAGCTTGTTTTATTCTGTAAATTAAAAAAAAATAACTTCATGCCTTTTAACAGGCTCTTCCTCATGTTTGGAAGGCTCTCCCTCCTCACTTCCACCTCCAGACTTCCTTAGCTTCCTTAACTCAAATCCTTCTGCAGATTTACCTAGAGATATTTAAATATATCTTGTTTGCATATATCGTCATTTGCATATTATCTTCCCAATTACAAAGTTAGTTCCTTGAAGACAACAAAGACTGTGTTTTTGCCCTTCTTTGTAACCTCAAATCTTAGCACAGTGGCTAGCACATGGTAAGCCTTTAATAAATGCTTGTTGATTGATTGATTTGTTATTATAAGGGATAGCTCTCTGGGGTGGGAGAGTAGAAACTAAGTGGGGAAAAAGCTAGATGATATAAAAATGAAAGATATTGACAAAATCTATTTTGAAAAATAAATATTAATTTAAATACCATAGTGATAGGACTGTGTGGTACAGTGGAAAGAGATGCATTTGTAGGCAGAGCATGTGGATTCAAGTCCTCCCTCTACTTCTTTCTACCTATGTGACTTTAGTCAAACCCTTTACCCTCTTTGGGCCTTATTATAGAAGCCTTGAATCTATGCTCCTACATTAGGTTTCCGTATTATAATAAATCTTCAGTCTAGCCCTAAAGTATTGCCCCTTCCCCTCACCCCAAATCAAGCCAACAAATATTGCTAAGCATTAGAGCAGGAGTTCTCAGCCATTTCTGTGTCACAGACCCCTTTGGCAGTCTGGTGAAGCCTAGTGACCCCTTCTCAGAATCTTTGTTGCCTACATTCATAACTGGAAGAAATTCTAAACACCAGTTAAAAGTTAATTGTAATATTTTCCCCATTCAAGTTCATTAAGCCTATGAAATCTATTCATAGATCCCTTGGGTGGACTAGGGAGGGTGGTCCAAGAACCTCAGGTTAAGAACCCCTGCTTTAGAAGACTGATTTCTGAGTCAGCTTCCTGGGATATGAAAATAGATTCTGAAGAAAGGAGCAAGTGATAGAAATAATCATCATATTGATGTTATATAACCTCTGTCTGAGGCTCAGTTTCCAAGGTCCCAGTGAACTTATCCATATATAGGTTGGCATCACCAGAACATATGTTGTGGACCGGGATTTTTAAAAAATTTTATCTGTAATCCCAGTGCACAGCAGCATAAAAAACCTAAAACTACTCTTGTTACTCTTGATATCATCATCATTATTATTATGTAATCTCAAAAAAACCCTGAAGAAGTAGGTATTTATATTTTAAAGAATTAAACAGTCCTCAGAAATTTGGGGGAAATTACTTTTTTTGATTCTTACACCATTTGCAAATATGTTAAACCAGAGTAAGATCTAGATATGTGTTCAAAAATTATCTCTGCATCCCTGATCTCCTTCATCAAACACTAGGTCTAAATTACATGTCAGAGCTAGAAATCTGATGATGTATTCAATATTTTCACTATTGAAAAAAACCATTTTATCAAGCTTCAAAGAAGGACAGCCAGATTATTATTATTATATATTATATATGATATATAATATAATTATTATATAGAGAGACATTATTATATTATGGTGCATAGTCAAATGGTCTTTGTCAGTTTAGGTTTGCCTGACATTTTTAGTACTTGGCTTGTGGTTTCCTTTTAGTAAAGAGAATTATCAAACATCTAAGAGAGTTCCTTTCCTCTTCTACCACCTTCTGAACAAGATGGAAGTCTCTATTGCCCCACCAATGAGTTTTTCCCAGCACTAACAAGTTCATTGCCTTCTTATTGCAGTGATGACATTGAATTAATAACTCAGAAATAAGAATTCATGCACATAAACAGAATCATGGGCTTAGCTTTTACAAGGTGATATGAAAGATAATTTTGATTATACAAAAAGGAGAACTTTTGCATGAACAAAATCAATGAAGCTAGCATAAGAAGAAAAGCTATTAATGGGGGAGTGGGAATCTTTGCATCAAATATCTCTAATTTGGATCTGATATCCAAGATATATAAACAAATAACACAAAAACACAATATCAGCAACCACTCCCCAATGGATAAATGGACAAAGAATATGAAGAGTTTCCAAAAGAATTGCAATTAACAATCAAATGAATGATTGCTCAAAATAACAACAAGAGAAATGCAAATTATTTTGCCTAATACTCAGAAAATTGGCAAAAATGACAAAAGGTATATGTAATATAGGAAAGACAGGTACCCTACTACATTATTGATAGAGTTGTAAATTGGTTAAGCTACTCTGTAAAGCAATTTTAGATTATGCTAAAAAAGAAAAAAGTGACAAAGATATTCATGGTCTTTGACCCAGAGATTGCTAGTCATATATCTAAAGAAAACCCTAAATATAAAAGTCTCATATACACAAAAATATGCACAGCAGCACTATTAAAGGACTGGAAACAAAATATATACTATCAATTGAGGGATGGCTAAACAAGTTATGACACATTAATATAATGGAATATTACTGAGCTATAAGAAATGAATATAGAGTATTTGGGAAGACATGGCAAGACATTTATTAACTAATGCAAATTGGAGTAGGTAGAATCACAAAAATAATATGCATGACTAAAATAATGTAAATGGAAAGGACAACAAAATAAATTGAATGCTTTGTAATCATAATGATCATGCTTAGCCTTGTACCTCCCTCCTTTCCATGGTATATTTTAAAAGTCAGAAGAAATTATGGGAAAATATGGATGTGTGAAAGATTGCATATTGATATGACACAATTGATGTCCTCATTGAGTTTGCTGAACTGCTCCCCTCCCCCTTTTTTATTCTTTGTTATTGGAGATGGATCCCTGGATACGTGAAGGGGGAGATATATTCACAAATGAAGGTGATATAATAATAAAATATATTAATATTTTTAAGCAACAAGGGAAGAGACATACACAAAACCCAGATTAAGTGGTTTTACTTGCATAGACAATCAACTTTGTCACTTTTGTGACAATAATAAACTCCAGGGTCTCCCTATTGACTTGAGGATAAAGTAACTGGCTGTCTGCTTTTAAAGACCTTTTTTATAATCTATCCTTACAACCTATCATTGCAACCCTGCTGGACATTACTCTCCCTCATAAATTCTGAGATCCAGCAGATCTCTCTGTCCCTCATGCACAGCATTTTTTTCTGTCCCTGTTCCTTTAAAGTGGCTGTCTTCCACGCCTGAAATGCACTCCTTCCTCATCTATATTTCTTAGAATTCCTTTCTTTCTCCAAAATATAACTCAAATACCACCTCCTACATGAAGTCTTTTTTGATTTTCTGCAACCTCTAGGGTTCTCTCTAACTACCTTACATTTATCTACTTTGTATTTATTCTCTTTATAGGAGACCCCAAGAGGAAGAGAGAATTTCTTTCTCCTTTTCCCAACCTCCATCTTCTATCAGCAACTTGCCCAGAGGGAAAGTTTTTATCCAAAACTTTATCCAAAAGTTTGAGAGTTTGAGACACATTAGAGGAAGCAGACACACACATTGCAGAGAGAACATGATTACAGAAAGGAAGAAACAGGACCAGCAACATCAAAGGAGAGAATGGATCATGGGTGGTTAGCTCAAAAGAAATTTCACACTGGCCCTTTTTATGTGATAGACCTCTTTTAGAAATCTGGTAAAGTCTCTGGACCCCTTCTCAAAATAATATTTGCTTTCAATATTCAAATTGGAGAGCAATATTCAATTTCAATGAAACATTAGTGAAAATAACAGTGGTTTTTTTCCTCACAGAATCCCTGAAATCTCTCATGGCCTCCAAGTTAAAAATCCCTGTTTTAGAGAGACATGAATCAAATCCTGATTTCTCAAGTGGAAACCATAGGGGAGGGCATAAGCTTAAGAGTATTTATGAAAGACCCTACAAGATGGTGTAAGCATTCAAAGTGTCAGTGTTTAGGCCTCTATTGACTCTCAGGTTACATCTGTAAAACATGTCATAGCAAAATGGTATCTAATTAACTGAAACTTTGTAGGTTTAATTTAGTAAACTGAGTGTGCTAGAGAGTAATAGGCATCAGTACCAATTTTCTTTTGCGTTGGTTTAAGGAGGAGGGATTGAAGAAGGAATACAGACCATCAATTGTCACAAATGTTGATGATTATTGAAAATTCAGATGGCAAGAGGGAATAGATGCTGCTCTTCCAACACCCGGTCCCCCAATTAGTTTCACAGCTTCCAAGAACCATGATGAATCTAGCCTCACAAATAATAGGGAGTGAGGCTTAGCAGTGGTGATTAACCCACATGCCACAGCAGTGGGTCACATGATATTCATAACAGGTTGTTTTTTTTCTTTCTCTCTCTTTTTTTTTTTTGATGGGTGACCAAATAAATATCTGTGAAGTGGAATAGAATGGAATGGATAATCCTTGAATTTTCGTTTTGTCTTCCAAGTTCAGATTATTAGATAGTTAAGGATGGTATTAGAGTAAGACTGTGCTCGGCCTAAATCTTATACCTTTGAAAGAGATATTTGGGTTTTTTTTAATCTTTTGCATAAAATTATAGACCAAGGTTATATGATTTCCAGAAAACCACATAAATCTCCACTGGTTGCAACATGAGTAAAACATATACTTAGAGAAAGGAGGGTGAAAGCCAGAGAAAAAAAGAAACTAACAAAAGGAAGAACAACATCATTCAAAAACCACTATCAAGAAATATTAGCTTGGCTTCCCCTTCCTCTTCTGATTGAGTGAACAAGAATGTCCTACCAATGTGTCCTACATCAAAGGTTTCAAATACACACAACAATTCCAATTATGACCCAAGCTAGATTAAAATATAATTGGAAAATATTGAACAAAATAAACGAAAATACAATAAAACATAGATAATATAGCAGTTTGTTTTCTAAGTCAATATGAAACCACAACAATCCTTATATATGGTTTATTTGAGTCTGACATGCCATACATAACAGACTCTCTTAGGTTTGCAAGAACCCTTTCTATGTAAACTTGGTAAAGTTTTATCTTTACTGTAAAATGAGATCAAAGTTGGAGAATGAAAATTAGTCTATGTGCTTCAAGTCATAGAATTTGGGTACTGAAAAGGACATTGGGTATTGTCTAGTCCAGACCCAACATTTTATATAGTAACTGGTACACATTGAAGTATAGTGACTTGTCCAACAAAATTAGCAGGAGATCTGTGATCAGAACCTGCTTTCTGAGCCACCCCTCTCCCCAAGTCCTGTCCTCTTTTACTTTTGACTAAAATGCCTCTAGAAATAACTGGAAAAAATGCTCACAGTAGTCATTGTCATTTACTAGTTTCATTTCTCAAACACAGGTAGAATTTTTTCCATTTGTTTATTTTAACTGCTTTGCCTTGAGACTTTGATGGGTCTGTGATCTCATCAACGTGGGGATGCTCTCCAAGATGCAAATCATATCTGCCCCATATCTGCCCATCTCATGGGACTCTTGTCTATATCCTACCCTAAATTTGCCACAGAGGTATATCCAACACAGTCTAGATGACTTTGTGTATCTATTATCATCTAGGTCATAGGTGTCCAAAACATGGGCCGTATGCAGCTCACAAAACACCTAAGTTCAGCCTGAACCCAATGAAATTGGGACATATGTGACAAGATAAATAAATAATATTAATATCCAGTTTTTTAGATCAATATGCAAATTATAATGGATCCATCCTTATAGTTCATTGGTTCCCATTTCTATATATTTGACTTCACTGCTCTAGGTGACTCGACTTTGAATTGATAGTAAACAAGTAGCTGGGTTGTTGCTTGATTATTCCTGACCCTTGCTAACATTACTGGACCATCTTTTTGTCTGGTCATTCACAAATCAGAGAAGTTTATGTGGGATGTTTTATACTTTAGCAATAAAACCAGTTTTTTAGGTTTCATGAAATCATCCAACATTCTGAGCAACTGAGCTTGAATATCGCCCTATATTTATATTCTCTTTTTAAAAAGAGAAAGAATAGGTGTTGGAAATATTTGGAGCTCGTATGGAGTTCTTATTTAACATGGATCTTGAGGTTCTGGTCCTAAGCTCTATGTTTTAATGGTTGGAGTCAAGAAAATCAGTAAGCCATGCTTGTTGATGAGCATTTAAAAAAAATACCGTTAAGAACAGATTTTTCACACTTTGAAAAACTCGGAAATGTTAAAGTCATTTTCAATACATTCTGTTAACTGTTTTAGAATAAAATTAATTTTTATTCATGAAAAAAATATAACCAGATTGTTGTTTTCTGAACCAGTTATTTCCCTGATCTTTTTAAATAAGAATTAAACATGCCAGCTGAGTTAATTGATACTATGCAAAAAACAAAAAAGACTTCTATGTACGGGTGTTTGTGAACACAGATCTATGCCTCTGTGCCCATCCTTTAAAGACATGTCTATCTTTGGAGCATAGATATTTTATTTCTTTTGGTGAAGAGTATAAAGTACACTCCACAGGGAATGCTATAAGCTCATAAAGCAGACATCTACAAATAATTATCTCTCCATTCCAAATAGCAAAAATACTGATTATACATGCAAGGTATAACCTTCATCTCAGTTAAGTAATCAGAAGAGAGTGAGCACCAGAAAAATAGACTATCATAATCAACATTTATTCAATCCCCAAACGGATGTGTTCACCTCTGCAGTGACACATCACTAGAAGCTCTACTGAAGAATAATTTTCTTTTGTGCATTCCAGGAGGCTGGAATTCTTTCTTATGGTTTCCTTTCTTCTCTCTCTTATTTCTTTCTTTCTCTTTCTTTTTTTACCTTCTTCCTTCCCTTCTTCCTTTTTTCCTTCCTTCTCTCCCTCTTTCCTTTACTGCTCTCCTTCCTCCCTACCTCCCTTTCTCACTCCCACTCTTCCTTCCTTCCTTTTTTCCTTCCTCTCTTTCTTCCTTCCCTGCCTCCCTTCTTCCTTTCTTCTTTCCCTTCCTCTCTTCTTTACTGCTTTCCTTCCTCTCTATTTCTCCCTCCTTCCTTCCCTTCCTTCTTTCTTTACTTCCTTCCTTCCCCCTTTTCTTCCTTCTTTCCTTTACATAGAATAAGTTATCTTTAATGTGAGTTTTTATAACACATGAGAAAAGTGAAGGCCGCACCTATTCAGTGACTTCTTCAAGATTACATAAGCAGTTGATGTTAGAGCTAGAACTCAAACCCATATCACCTGACTTCTTAGTTCAATGTTCATTCCACCATTGATGATAAAAATTCTTTCCCTGTAGGAAATGTTGATGGTTGGTGCAAGGGAGGAAAGATCACTGATTACTTGGTGGAAAGAGACTCAGGAAAATGAGGGTATGAGTGGGAAGAAAGAGAAAGAAATTTTGCTTAAGTTTTGCCAAGTTCTTTGTCCATAAAATTGTCTAAAACTGTAGTAGAATTTGCAGGTCATGGCAATGAAGCATTTTGTGCATCTGGCTAAGGGCTGACTGACTCTCTACCCTGTTACTTCTTCCTCAGAGCTTCCCCTAAGCCCAGGATGGTATAGTTAGGGGGTCAATTTGCCAGGCCTAAGGCTCTATGTGTATTTATGTATCCAAAAGGATGGACTATGACAATCACTTATGTAATCTATGAAATGTGTACAATTGATTCACTTGACTCATTTGATCAAAACTGCTTTAATGATCCACATTTATTATAAAGACAGAAAGAATATGGGAAACTAAGTAACAGCTGGGCCACATATGGCCAGTCAAAGTTGGAACAAGCTTTTAACATATATGATACTGGTGCAGGGGCTTATCTAAATTAGTTGTATGACTTTGGGCTAGTCAATTCATCTCTTTGTCCCTCTGTTACCTCATCTGTAAGATGTGCATAACAATATTGTCTCTACTTACCTCATGAGGTTGTTGTAAGGATCAAGTAAGGGCATAAATACAGAAGTACTTTTTGAAATAAAAAGTATCATCATTAAATTGAATTTTCACTGGAAAAGGCTTTCACTGGAAGTAAAATATTTAGGAATGAAGTGCTATTGTACAAGGAAACATCTTTTGGGACAGCTTTTACACATGATAAAAGGCAGATAGGTAAAAAAAAATCTTAAATGGGAAATGAAAATGGGAAATAAAGGCAATCAGATGCTTACATCTGTATATAGATATGAGTGTCAATTAGGCAATATTTTTTTGCTGAATATTTCATCTGAAAGTGACATGTTGGACATAGTCTTTCTATGTTTTGACAAAAGCTGAATTTTGGAGAGGTCATTCTTGCACTGGCTGGGAGGTGGGACAAAATGATCTCTAAGGTTCTTTCTAATCTAATATTCCATGGTTTCATATTCTTTCATCAAAAAGTAATTTTCTAAGACAACTTTCCTTTAGAGAGCTCAATGCTATCTAGGTTTCTCATCAAAGGCTATTTTTTTTTTTTGTTTTTTAACTGAAGAGTAAGGCTGCCAAACCTGCATGAAATAGAAGCAGCATAATCAATCCAATCACTTCAAAAAAATCTGACAAAAGACAAGTTCACATGAAGCTAACCACATATTCTCCAAGTAAAAGATAATGAAGGATTACTTAGGCTATGGCCCATTCAAGTCATGGACACATATATCTGATAAGGAACAAGAAGGTATTTTTTAAAAATTGAGATGACATGATCAGTTTTGAATTTCTGGCTTCAGTTCTGATTCCCCTGCACTGTTACAGGAAGTACCAAAATATGGTACGTAGGGGATTAAGCTAAGCCATCGTCACCTCTATCCCCACCCTTGTCCCAAGGTTCACTATTGGCTATTGACCCTGCTGATATTTCTCCTCAACATAACATAGTCACATTTAAGACATGAGTCAGTGGTTGAATTTTTCAAAGTTTGCTTTTTGTTATCACATAGATTTTTTATTTTTTTAAATTAAAAAAAATTTAAATTAATTTCATTAGATATTTCCCAATTACATGTAAAAATGTTTAATAATAATTTTAAACAATTTCGAGTTCCAAATTCTCTCCCTCCTTACTGCCCCTCCATTCTTGTTGAGAAAGTAAACAATTAGCTATCAGTTGTGCATGTAAAGCCATGTAAACCATAGTTTTGTATTAGCCATGTTGTAAAAACAACAACAAAAATGCAAAGAAAATAAAACAATAAAAGCAAAAAAAAAACAGTTTAAAGATCATGCTCAAATCTGCATTCAGAGTTCATCAGTTCCCTCTCTGGAGGTGAATAGCATTTTTCATCATAGATCCTTAGGAATTGTATCATTTTCTTGATCCAAATAGTTAAGTTTTCACAGTTGATCATGTTTACAATATTGGGTTACTGTGTACAATGTTCTCCTAGTTCTGCTCATTTCACTTTGCATATGTTTATATAAATCTTCCAAGGTTTTTCTCCAACTATCCTGCTTATCATTTCTTATAGCATAATAGTATTTCATCACAACCATACCACAACTTTTTCAGTCATTTCCAAATTGATGGGCGTCCTACCAATTTCCATTTGTTTACCACAACAAAAAGAGCTGCTGGTCCTTGGGGGCTGGAATTGATACTACCCTTCAGGGTTTCCATTCCCTTTTACCTGAAAATGCTCGTCTCTGCTTTTGAATTATGACCTAGAAATGGGTATAGGCAATGGAGTTGCCAAACACTGTCTGGTCCTGCATAAAGCGCTACCACAGGGATACCCTGTCATCTCTTTCTGACCACTTGCCAGGTATTCTTATAATTGCTAGCTTGGGAGCTTCCAAAGCTGGTACTACTTCCACCAACACCATCTAATCTCACTCCTGGGGTTTTTACTATGTAGGTTCCAGGTCGCCTGATTCCCCCATGTCACAGATCTCTCTTTCCATCCTCCTATATTGTCTGGCGCCCAAGTCTTGGGCTTGACCTTTTATTGGTTCTGCCACTCCAGAATTTGATTTGAGGTATTATTTTCAAGTTGTTTGGAGGAGAATGTTGGAAGAACTTAGCTGAAAGCTTCCTCTACTCTGCCATCTTGGCTCTGTCCCTAGAAGCCTTGTAGATTTTTTAAAAAGCTGATTGCTGATTTTTTTTGCTCTCTATGTTTAACAGATTGCCCCATCATTATTTGTCTCAAAGACATATTTTAATGAGTCTTATACTCAGAATTTTCTTTTGTTTAGAATTTAAAAGAAAGCTGAATCCATTAACACTTTTCTTCATCTAATTTCTCATACACATACTTGGTGTTTCTAAAGGCAATAAATTAAATTATAAACATGGCTAAGAGCTTGCCATTTATTATGAAAACAAATTGTTATTATTCACTTGCATAATTTTAAAATCTGTCCTAGATCTTAGTTTTGCCTCTAAAGACTACTGAACAGGTCATCAGAAAGAGAGTTCATATTTTTGTTCCAGATGTTCACAGCTGCTAGGAAGTCATTCAGTACTCAGGTGGTTTTAAGTGGAGAAAGTGCCATATTCCATGACCAGATGTTATTTCATATTTACAGAATTCTTTCTAGGAATGCGAGTGCTATGAACAGTGAATATTTCTAACTGTGGCCTTAAAGGATTTTGTAGGACTCACGATGTCTTCTTTTGTAATCATTACCTAATGTTTTCATCCATAATGAGAAAAGACAGTAATAGTCAATAAGCACTTTGAATATATTTCCTGTCACATGTTCCATACAGTTCAGATAGGCCTATGCTTTCAAAATTATTAAACTACTACTGGTCTGATCAGCTTAGCTAGGTCCACTCACAACAATCATAAGGATGACTGAAATCAGGGGATAGGCATATATGCAATTCAGGACATCTAACTGAGGCAGACATCTTGTTGGTAAAGAAAGAATAACAAATACCTCAGTAAGAGTTGATTGATGGGCTACTCTACTAATAGGAAAGCAACCTTTGGGACATTAATGGCTATTTGGGATATTCAAGCACAAACCTGATTATGCCTTTCCTCTTCAGGTATGGATGAATGAGAAGTAAC
The DNA here is from genome assembly GCA_028646515.1 of Pseudochirops corinnae. Taxonomy (NCBI): domain Eukaryota; kingdom Metazoa; phylum Chordata; class Mammalia; order Diprotodontia; family Pseudocheiridae; genus Pseudochirops; species Pseudochirops corinnae. The sequence goes on along the minus strand of CM053585.1, from coordinate 95,114,685 downwards.
ATAAAACATGATCATATTTGAATTGTGTTTTTCTATTTTTAAAAATGAAGTATTTGTTAAAATTATATCATTTCTTTTGTTCCTTGTTAGAAGATTACTTTAAAGACAGCAGCTTACTCTAATAAATCACTTTTTGTTTATAGTCAACAAACAATAATTATTGTGGATTCTTCGGGTCTAATGATCCCCTTCAGAATGAAGGACAAACACCAACAACAGCTTGATAAAAATATCTGTTAAGAACTTCTCTCTTGTCTTTGCCTCTACACTCAATAAACAATTTTATGGCCTTAAATTAGTTTCCCAAGTAGGTTTTCTTTCCTGTAAATAGGATGAGCAGAAAACATAAATGTTCTAGTCCACTTGGCAGTTATAGGTCTCTCATTGCAAATAAATATCTTGGCATTCTATTTTATAAATTAGTCTTTTGAGATTTCAATATGAATCAACAAGGAAGAATACCAAGATTGTTTCTAAAGACAGCAGTATGGATATACAGAAAACTCACTGGGAAAACTTAAAATGTTAAAAGACATTCCCATGACTACTGTTTTTAAATATTTTAAAAGTTGTTATGTTGAAGAAAAATGAGACTTGTTTTGTTTGTTCCAAGGGCAGTATTTAGGCTTGAATGAGGGAAGAGGGAGGACTTTCTCATAATCAAAAAATGAAAGCCATGCAATAATTGCACTGGGTCCTTTGAGAGGAAAGGGGTGCCCTCTCATTAGAGATCAACAAGGAGAAGCTTAGATGACAACTTCTTGGGGATTTTTAAGCAACTATTCTTTTTCAGGCATAGACTAGCCTACATTTATTTCAATTCACCTTTTTTTTGAAGCGCCTTGTACACTATGAACAAGATGCTGTGTAGAAGGACAGGGCTACAAAGACAAAATCAAAAATAGATCCTTCCCTCAAGGTCAAGCAAAGTCAAGGCAACAAGCATTTATTAAGTACCATTTATTAAGCATTGTTGTTGTTGGGGTTTTTTTTTCTTTGTTTGTTCTTCATTCTCAAAGAGAATGAAGTCAAGAAGGTGATACCATAACTTGCAAGTGAATTGGACTTAAGTGAGGAAGGGCTGGGCAAAGTCAACAGCTTCATCTCTTCTCCAAGAGCCATCTGGGTCCAGTGGCCAGACATAGATTAGAATTAATGAAGTGGCCCCTGCAAAGCACTAGGGATACAAAGAAAGGCAAAAGACTCTGTTCTCAAGGAACTCAACTCTAATGGGGGATGTCGGGAGAGAGAACAACACACAAACAAGTCTGCATAAAAAAGATACATACAGGATAAAGTTCAGAGAGAAGGCACTAAAATTAAGGGGGAGTGGGAAAGAGTTCTTGCAAAAGATGAGAAGGAAACCAGAGAAGGTGGGAGACAGAGACAAGGAAGAAGTAAATTCTAAGCATGGGGGCAGTCAGTAAAGATTAATAGAACCTGGAGGTTTGTGGTTTGTGTAAGGAACAGTAAGGAGTCCAGTGTCAATGGATCATAGAGACTACAGAGGGGAGGAAGATGTAAGAAGGCTGGAAAGGTAGGAAGGTATAAAGTTACAAAGGGCTTTGAATGTCAAACAAAGGATTTTTATATTTGAACCTGGAGGTAATAGAGAGCCATTGGAATTTGTTAAGTTAGAGGGGAGGGAACATGTTTAGACATTTTAGGAAGATCAGTTTGACAACAGAATGGAGGGTGAACTAAAACGGAGATTGGTAGCAGGCTGATCAACTAGCAAAAGATTACATTAGTCCTACATGAAGTGATAAGGCCCTAGACCAGGGTAGTACCAGTGTCAGAGGATAGAAAGAGCATATGTGAGAGATGTTATAAAGGTAGAAACAACAGGACTTGGTAATTAATTGGGCATAAAGAAGGAGAAAGGAGGAATTGAGGTTGACACCTAGGTTCTGAGACAACGACTGGGAAGATAGTAGAATCCTCTTGACAGCAATAGGTAAGTTTAAAAGAGGGAAAGATTTTGGGAGAAAGAGAATGAATTTAGTTTTTGGCATGCTGAATTTCAGATGTCTGCTGAGCATCCAGTTTCAGATGTCTAATAAGATCAGAAGAAGGATTAGAGTTAGATAAATATATCTGAGACCAAGGACCTTATATTCAATCAGGGAATACTTTTTGACAGATGAACTCCAGATAACTTGAGGATGGATGGAATGTTAACAGCTCTAGAGATTGGGAAAGACTGTCAGTGTGAACTTGCACAGAAGCTGAGACTTTGAAAAAGGAAGCTAAGAATCCTATGAGAGAGAGAGAGAGAGAGATGAGGAAGGGGTGCCTTATAGCCACATTGCAGGGCTTCGGCACATGCCTACTTCATAAGATGGAGGGACCCATCGTGCCTGACCTGTGGCAGAGCATTCTGAGCTTATAGTGGCCTGACTGGTCCTTGGCCTCCTTTTCCTCCCTCTAGTCCTAAGGAAACTGATGCCCAAACAGTCTCAGGAAAAGATGTCCTGTGCACCTTCTCTTCCCCTTTCCAGAAGGCAAAGGTCTAGATGGCACATATAGAAGTCCCTTCCAACTCTTAAAATTCCCTCTACTCTCTCTTCTTCCCCAAGCCTAATGAACCCCAAGTGAACTGATTAAAAAAAATTTATAAAACTGAGGAACGGACCATTGAACTTATATTCACCTCATTCCTTGGGGCCTAGCTTAAGGCAGCAGATTTTTCCACTCTTCCCTAAAATTAGGCAGAAGAGTGGAGAGAACCCTGAAGAATTAATCATGGGACCTGGGCTAGAATTCTGTTTTTATTACTTTCATTCTTAATTCTGAATGAAAAACTCATTATTTTTTCTTGGGGATAAGATTTGTTAAGAGAAACCTAAAAAAGACAGTGGAATTAACCAGACTGGCTAAAACAGGTAAATAATTTCCTGTTTTCTAAAATATCATCAATGGTGATTAATTCTCCTCTTAAAGGACTCTTAGCATAGTAAATCCTTCCTTCAAAGTGACATCCTTCTTCCCTCTTAGGTGAAAGCAAACACGCTAAATTACCCTAAGGCAGCTTTGTCAACATGGACAAACTGAGTGGGAACCAGTAACCCTGCCTAAAACAGCCAATCCACCCACCCAAAAAGCCAGAGCACCCCCTGAGCTCAAGCTACTGTCACTGACTTTGGGATGCTAGGTTATTTCTGACACTAATTTTCAGGGTGTCTTTTAGTTGAAGTACTAAACCATGTTTGGACTCTTATTCACATGACCCTTCAAGAATGAACAACACATAGCCCTTAGTCACTTCCTATAGTTAGAAGTTTGGGAGATAGAAGCACTCCGATGCTTTTCTCTGTTGTAATTCAATTGTTAGCTTATTTAAGAAACCAGACTCACAATAAATCAATCAATTTCCAAACATTTAATAAATGCCTAATATGTGCTAGGTTGGCAATGGACAGAGCACCAGGTCTGGAGTCGGGAAGATCTGAGTTCAAATCCAGCCTCAGACATTAATTAGCTGTGTGGCCCTGGGCAAATCTCTTAACCTCTGTTTGCCTCAGTTCCTAATCTTCAAAATGGGTACACACTGGAGAAGGAAATGCCAAACCACTTCAATGGCTTTGCCAAGAAAACCCTGTGGACAAAATCCATGGGGTCACATAGAGTCAGATACATTTGAACAACTCAACAACAACAACAGATGTGTCAAGCACTGCGCTAAAGAACTGGGGATACAAAAAGCAACAAAAGAAAATCCCTGCCCTCCAGGAGCTCGCAATCAAATAAGGGAGAAAACAAGCAATTATATACAAAGCAAACTATATACAGGATAAATAGGAAATAATCAACAGAAAGAAGTCTGATCAGGAGGGGTGGGTTTCCTTCCCCTCAGCTCTGTTTGTTCTGATCTAGTATCTCCAAAGGGAATTTGCCTTCTTGGTTTCTCTTCCTTCTAGGGCTAGAGCAGAAGGAATTCTGGAAGGACATTTTACACAGGGTATTCCCCAGACCATGGTGTTCCCTTACTTTCACCCTCTAAATCAGGAAGATACCCTACCATACTGAGTTGCTAATATAGGATATACAGGCATATATTTCATTCCACTTTGCTTTATTTGAACTTTGCCGATATTACATTTTTTTTAATGATTTAAAGGTTTGTGTTAAGCAAGTCTATCAATGCCATTTTCCCAACCACATGAACTCACACCTCTGTGTCACATTTTGATAATGCTCTCAATATGTCAAACTTTTTCATTATCATTATATCTGCCATCAGTAATCTTTGATATCACTATCTTAATTATTTTGGAGCTTGGGGACAGAGCCAAGATGGCGGCGTAGGAGCAGCAAAGTACGGCAGCTCCCAGACAGCCAAATCAAATACCCAAAAAGTATGACTCTAAACAAATTCTAGGGCTCTAAAATGCACACAGATATATCTCCTGCTGAAGGCAGCTAAACTCAAAGGGATAATCTCAGCTCTGGGAGCCAAAACCAGCCCAGCCTGAAACCATGGCTTTGCCCTGGGGGTGGATGGACGAGCCGAGCCGAGCCACAGCTGGAGCTTCGGGAGAGTGGATCTGCAGCAGCGGTAGCAGTTTCCAGAATTATCAAGGCATAAGAAAAGAGGACTAAGTGAAAGGTCAGTGGAACTTGACTAAAAATATGGGAGAAAAGCAGGTCTGGCCAAACTGCCTCTAGGGCAAGGAAATGGCAGAAGCGGTGGCCCTGTAGCCATCTCCATGTTGCTCCTTCAGAGCTCCCAGACTGCAGACTGCAGGGGGGCCAAGCAATCGTTCAGAGGCCAAGTGCTCTTGCATTGAGCAGCCTGGATCTGGATGTGGTCTTGGGTGGTGGTCCTGGGGTGCATTTTCAGTGAGCCAAAGCTAATGGGGGCTGCAGTAGCCTCCTAAAAGTTCCAGCAGCTGGGAAAACCCCAGTGATTTGGGACAGAGCTTTCCCCTCTGGAAGCAGAGTTCTACAGAGCTAAAAAAATAACTAAATGGCTACCATGAACAGGCAAAAGAAGCAAAGTAAGAATAGCAAAAAACTCTAAAATCCTTCTTTGGGATCAAGAAGGATCAAAGCAGGGAATGGGAGGAAGACAACACAGTCAGAACTCCCACACCAAAAGCTTTCAAATAACATGAAGACTGCCTAAAAGCTAGAGATCAGCTCAAGAAGGATTTTGAAAACCAAATGAGAGAAATGGAGGAAAAATTGAGAAAAGAAATAAGAATGATGCAAGAAAATCATGAAAAGAGAGTCAACAACCTGACTGAAGAAATTAACACCTTAAAAAATAGATTAACTCAAATGACAAAAGAGGCCCAAAAAGCCAACGAGGAGAAGAATGCCTTAAAAAGTCAACTGTGCCAGATGGAAAAAGAATCTCAAAAGCTTTCTGAAGAGAATAATTCCTTCAGAATTAGAGTGGAGCAAATGGAAGCAAATAACTTTATGAGAAATCAAGATACTGTCAAACAGATCCAAACAAATGAAAAAATAGAAGGCAATGTGAAATATCTCCTTGAAAAAACCACTGACCTGGAAAACAGATCCAGGAGAGACAACTTAAAAATTATTGGAC
>CM053585.1:95083998-95108628 GCA_028646515.1 Pseudochirops corinnae | reverse complement strand
TTATTGGAGGCCCCTGGTGGGGGAGCTCTGGCTGTGCTCTCCTCCTCCCTCTCTCTCCCATGATCTTTCTTTTCCCCAAAGAAGGAATCTAGGGTTTGGTTGCTGTTCTTACTTTGCTTCTTATGTTTATTCTTACTCATGGTTGGTCAGTCCGTGATTTTTTTTTTTAATCTCTGTGGGGCTCTGCTTCCAGAAGAGAAAGCTCTGTCCCAAATCGCTGGGGTCCTCCCAGCTGTTGTAGCTCTCAGAAAGGTTCTGGGTCCCTTTCCTACTTACTTCCAGCTCACTGGATAATGAAGACTCCAGGACCGAGGCCCAAGACCACAATCCGGATCCAGGCAGCTCAACGCAAGAGCACTTGGCCTCTGAACAATCGCTTAGTCCCCCTGCTGTCTGCAGGCCTCGGGTGCAGAAGCTGCAATGTGGAGGCAGGTGCAAAACCTATGCCTTTCGCTTTCCAGCCCTGGAGGCCTTTCAGCCAGACCACTTTTCTCTCCCGATTTCGCAGTCCTCACTGACCTAGTTCTGAATGGTGCTCGCAGCTGCCGCTAATCTGCTCACCAGAGAGGCTCCTCCGCTCCTCCAGTCCAGCTGCCCCCAAGGCTCAGCCAGGGCTTCAGGCCAGGCTGGTTTCAGTTCGCAGTGCTGATATGGTTCCTCGTAGCCAAGCTGACTTTAGTGGAAAGTATATTTGTGTGCGTTTTGAAGTTCTAGGATTACTTTAGAGTCATATTTTATGGGTATTTTGGGGTGGCTATGTGAGATTTGTGATATGTTGCTGCTCCTATGCTGCCATCTTGGCTCCACCCCCGCTAATAGACAGATCTTAAACCCTGTTGCTTGCTGTAATATATTATTTGTTATTTAAGTCACACAAAAACCCTTTCAGGTAGAGGTTTAGTTTTTTGGGGGGGGTGTTTCATTGCTTGGGGGTGGGAGATAGGGATAGGCTTAGAGTTGTGATTTCATTGATGTAGGGAATTTCTTCTCTTGATACAAATTGGCAATTCTTCTGCAACTTAATCTTAGTCTTGACAGCTGACAGAGCCCTGAGAGGTCATGTGATTGGTCCAGGGTCACTTAACTAGTATGTTCAGAGGCATTCAAACCCAAGACTTCCTGACTCCATGGAAGTGCAACATTCATTGCACCATATTGCTACTTAGTACAATGTGATGAAAGAGCCTTGTCCTGGGAATTGAAAGACCTAACTTCTAGCATTGACCATCCCAATAACTTTCTAGGTGATTTCAAGCAAGTCATTTTGCCTCTCTGAGCCTCAGGCCTCAGTTTCTTTATTTGTAAATTGATGAAGTTAGCTAAGGAGATCTCTAAAGGCTCTTCTCTATATCTATGATCCTATGATTTATAAAGCGATGGGGGAAATTTGATGACCTTAAGATACCCTCCAGGTCTTCTTGGATTTCATTAATCTTCATAGAAGCCACAAAAATTAGCTTGAGAAGGTGATGTATGATGGTAGAAAGGATGCAGAATTTGGAGTCTGAAGACTCTCAGTTATGCTACTGCTTACATGTGTAATGGTGGGTGAGTCACTTAGCTCCTCTCGGCTTTAGTTTCTTCTCTGTCGTGTGAGGAGCCAGGTGACCTCCAAGATTCATGCTAAGCCCAAGTCTGCAATCTTATGAACTGTGTCTAACATCAATTACTAAGCATAGGTTTTCATTTACCTGGCCATTTCTTTGCTAGATTTGAAATGAAAGATCACAAGTGTTAAAATAACAGTAGCATTATTCTTTCTTTTTAATCGACATTTTGTGTTGAACCTTTGTCTGGTTTGGTCACAGGAATCAATTTATTCTGAGACTGAAGCTTCAGAAGGTTTTGTCCTTCTGAAAGAATTTGTTTACTTTTTCAAAATTCTCACTAGCTTGGCTTTCCTTAGTTTCTCTCCTGCTCTGTCTCTATTTTCATTACTCTTACTTCCCTTCTATCTGTTGTGTATTTTTGCTACTTACATCATCCTAGAAGTGAATGTATGCTTTGTCTCTAGTCTTGATTCTCTAAATGGATTTGTGTTAGAATTGAAAGTACCTCAGTATGAATTGGGGGAGGGAAGGAAAGGGAGCTGCAAGCCTGTGTATTAGAATTATGTCAGTGAAAAAATGCCAAAGACATGAAACAGAGCTTTTTCTGAGTTTTATTCAGAGCAAGAAGAACACAGAAGGGATAGAAATACATACTGCTTAGGAAAGATTGTTGCTCATTTCTTTGCTGACATTTTAGATTTCTCTATCACTCTCTGAAATGTTAAGCAGAGTTATTATGAGAACACTACTGTCTAGCACACTACACAGTCTGCCTTCAGAAGAAAAGAGTGAATGAATGTACTATAATCCTATTGTCTTTTCCTTTTTGTTCAGTGATAAAGCACAATTAGTTTAATCTGAAATTTTTACTTTCAAATTTAGCACTTGGAAAATGTAATTTAATAGAAGCACAGTAACCTTATTAGAAAGAACCCTAAACTGTGAATCAAGTACTTTGGGTTCCAATCTGGACTCTTCCATGGGCTAGCTATGGGATTTCTTTGGACCTCGGTTTACTTCCCTGGAAAACAAAGCCTATGCACTGAATAATCTCTAAGGTCCCTTCCTACGGCAGCAGTCTATGATTCTGAGTGTGCACAGGTTTAATTGGTAAATAGCAATCCTTCAGTTCACCTCATGGTGCACCTCTGCATTGAGTTTCAATCAAACCTTAATTTATAAGTGTTTACAGGAATAAGCTCATAGAATTTTGGAGATTGAAGTGTCCTTACGGATCATCTAGTCCAACCAGACCCTTATTTTATATCTGAGGATATGGGAGAGGTGGATCCTATGACACATTGCTTCATACTGAAGAGTAATTACCATGTACCTATGAAGTAAAAGGTCTTTGTAAAGTGAATTTCTGACATCACAAAGTTTTCTCAACCCATTTTACCTTTAGGCATTATCATTAAGGAACTGAAAATTTAGGGGAATATGTAATCACAAACACTTCAATTTTCCTATTGGACACTGTAATCAGAGGGAGAATGTTGCCCTTGCTCCCATATGTGGAAGGAGGAAAGCAGAATAAAATGGTAGAGCAGGTAGGAAGGAGGTCAGGTAAGGTATGCCAGTTCTACTCTGATCTTCATGCCAATGATATCACTAGGAGAAATTCTCTCTTCCCTTTCCTTCCCCTCCCCTCCTCTCCCCTTCCCTCTCCTTCTCTCTCTTCTCAGTCTCTTCTCTCTCTCCTGCCCTCCCCTCATCTCTCCTCCTATGCCCTCCCCTTCCCTTCCCTTCCATTCTCTCACTTTTAACTTTACTGAGAAAATTAAAGCCATTCAAGTGAGTTCCCTCTTCTCCCCTTCTCTTTACCTCAAAACCCTTGACATTATTCCCCTATCTTTCCTTTCCTCTCTTAGTTTCTGACAATGAGGTGTCTCTTCTGCTTCCCAAGGGCCTTCTTTTCTTTTCCATCAGATTACCAACTCGATCATTCCCACTCTTTCTCTAATCTTAAACCTCTTCCAACTACTGGTACCTTCCTTGTTAATTTCTGTCTGCCCTGTCCTCAAAAAACAAAAAACAAGACTTCACTCTACCTTGCTATCCCCTCAAGCTAGCCTCCCATATCATATCTTTCCTCTCTTTCTTAGCCAAAATACCAGATAAATCAGTCTATTTTTTTTTTACTCTTCTTCTTCTCCATTCTACTATGTGGTTACTCTGAAGCCCTATGCCATATGGCTTCCCAACCTCATTATTCAACTAAAACTACTCTCTCCAAAGTTTAGTGATGTATGAATTGCCAAATCTGCTAGTTGTTTCTCATTCCTTATCCTTCATGATCTCTCCGCTATATTTGACACCATTGACTACCCTCTCCTCTTTAGTATTCCCTTCTCTGCAATTTTAAGATACTACTCTCTACTGGTTTAGCACTTACCAATCTGATTGCTACTTAGGATCTTTTACTGACTCAGCATCAATATCGAGCTCCCAAACTCTTAGACTCTCTTCTGAATATACTTTTTTTCTCTTGGAGGATTCACAGTTGACCTTATCCACTCTCTTTGGGCTTAATTACAGTCTCTATGCAGAAGACTCACAAGTTTATACATCCAGCCCCAGCTTCAGCCCTGCAGTACTAACTGCCTATTGGACATTTCAAACTGAACATAACAGAGATATTTCAAAGTTAGCATATTCAGAACAAATCTTTTTATCAAAATCAAACCATCTTCTAAACTTTGCTGTTAAATCTTTCTAGTCATTCAGGAGCTTAACTTTAGTATTATCCCTGATTCCTCATTCTCCTTTGTCCCATATATCCAATTAGCTGCCAAATCTTGCTCTTTCTAGTCCCCACAACTTCTCTCATTTCCCACCTTTTCTCTCTATTGAGACAGTGACCACTTAATCACCTTTCACTGATGGTACTGCAAAAGCCCCTAATTGATCTCTCTGCCTCAAGTCTTTGCCCTTCCACCCCCAATTACAGACCATCCTTCACACAGCTACCAAAGTAATTTCCTATTTTTAAATATTTCATTTTCTCCCGCTACACTTAAAGACCATTGTAAACATTCATTTTGTTAAATTTTGAGTTCCAAACTTTCTCTCTCCCTCCTTTGCCTCCCCCCTCCCTGAGACAGTAAGTAACTTTATATAGGTTATACATGTTCAATCATGCAAAACATATTACCATATTAGTCATGTTGTGAAAAAAAGACACAGACCCAAAGGAAAAAACCCACAAAAAATATAGAAAGTAAAAAATATAGAAAGTGAAAAATAGAATGCTTCTATCTGCATTCAAATTCCATTAGTTCTTTCCCTGGAGGTAGATAGCATGTTTCATCATGAGTCCTTTCAAATTGTCTTGGATTATTGTATTGCTGAAAATAACTAATTCATTCACAGTTGAACACCATGTAGCACTGCTGTTACTGTGCACAATGTTCTCCTGGTTCTGGAAGTAATTTTATTCAGGCAAAGACCTGACCATGTCACTACCCTACTCAATAAACTCCAGTGACTCTTACTGCCTCTAGGATACAATATAAACTCCTCCCTTTAGGGTTTAAAGCCCTTCTCTATCTGGTACCAATTTATCTTTCCAACTGCATTATAAATTAGTTCCTTTATAGAACTCTTCAATTCAGTTGACAGGACTTTCAGTTCCTCACAAATGACAGTCCATCTCCCATAGCCATTCCTTTGCTCTAGCCATTCATCCCAACCTCCCAACCATCACGTTGAAATGTGCTACCTCTTTACCAACACCTCCCATAGTTTCTCTCTTCCTTTAAGATGCTGCTTAAGCACAATCTTCTGCATGAAGCCTTTCCTGATCCCTCCCACTGTAAGTATTCTCCTTTTCTAATTACTTTGTCTTTATATTGGGTTTATTTTCTCTATTCCCACAGGTATAGTATCTATACTTATATATGTCTTTGTTATTCCATTTATTTGAATGTAAGCTCCACAAGAGTAGGGAATGTTCCATTCTTTTCATTTACATGCCTAGTATGTAGCTCAGTACCTGGTCTACAGTATGCCCCTAATAACATCTGCTTGACTAATTTGTTGATTGGTAGAGTTCGAGCTCCAAGGCACATGACATTCACTATTTTTATGCCATCATTCCACCGTTTTTGAACAGGGTTTTCACATAGTAAGTGCTTAGTAAATGCTGCTTATTGAATTTAACATAGGTAAAAAAGCAACCTAACCAAAGTGGACATTGTGGATAATGGAGATAGGAAGGTTCTGTCTTCAGAAAAGGGAAGGGGATTTGTGTTAGCTTGGCCACAATACTATGGAGAAGTGTTATGGGTGTTATTATGTTTTATTATGTTGCCTGATGTTTCCTTCTCCTCCTGTCCTTTCTGAGTTGTGAACAGCTCTGTGTGTCTGGTCTCCACAGCATCATGAGGTCCCCCAGATTGAGGGCACTAAAGAATCTTTCAGGCCAGCTCTTGCTGCCTATTGCCCTCCATGACAGCCATTTTAAAAGTTACACTCAAAGAATTTACAGTAAAAAACAGATTGTTCAAAAGAAAGTATTTCAGATGAAGGAAGTCTTTAAATACACATTTTAACAAACTGGTATCATATTTGTGCTACAGCTTGAAGCTGCGTCATCATGATGTTTTGTTGTTTCCTTTGTGCAGTATTGGGGTGTCTCTAAGACTGTATCCACACACCCCTGGGAAGAAGGAACTTCCTATGTTATCCATTCCTTTGGCAGTTAATTTCCAAAATTCTATCAAAACACCAACATCAAAATCTCTGGCTGTGAAGACACAAAGCTGTTTACCACTCTCAAGATAGCAATTCTAGCACCAGGCTGGAGGCAAGAACACGTGGACACTTGGGATGAGGGTGATGAGACCACTACAGCTAGTCAGAGAAATGAACATCTGAGCCCTTTTGAGGCTAGTTATCATTGCTCTGTATCAGGCAGTTCCACATTCCTCAGGGTAGATTATTTTTATAGTCGTAGAAGTCACAGGAAAGGAACATCTAAAAACTATTACTTGCAACATTTGTCAAGAGATATGATTGCCGATAGCGTTGGAGTTAGAAAATTAGGGGAAAGCATAGATATGGTCATATAGTATTGAATTCTAGGCAGAAAGGACCAGAGAAACTAGGACTTTAGAAGAACTAGTCCCATAGCAATGGAGCCCCTAATCAGACTATTGTATATTGATTTTGTTTCACATATTAAAAAAAAAAACAGAAATATAACCCAGAAAATAAACATTTCATGTTCCAGGTCTATAAAACATGAAGATCACTCTGTGAGTTTCAAAAATATTTTGCTTTATCTTGGTAGTTTTAAAAGCTAACTTTTCACCAGTGCTCTGATGTCCCTTAATAAGATTTTCATAAGTATCTCTGTGATAAGAAATGTTTTGATCTCTACTTTAGAATATTCATGCTCTTTGGATCAGAACTACCTCTGATTCTGAGGAATTTTGTTTGCTAAAAAAACAAAGATTCACTTTAGATTTGCAGCATTTACTGGTTCATCAGGAATCCATGGCCTAGGGCCATGCCATCCATGACCTTTAACATTGGTCTTTTCAGGGAAGTGATGATATTTTCTCCAAGTCCAACTGTGAGATCATTGTGGGCTAGACCTGACTTAGATCACTACTCTGGTTTGTCTTGGTGCTGCAATGAAATCAGATACTTGTAATCTATATAATATTTAAAGAAAGGCTATTCAGCAAAGACACAGCATTGACTGACTTGGGCACAACTCCCCTGCCTCCATGGCACACCCAGATAAGTGGGGTGTACCATGCCTGAGGGGCTTGTGACTCCTCACATGGTAGGTTTTTTGCTTATGGGATCTGTAAGCTACATCAATGGCCTTAGAGTCCTGAACCAATCAAGTCTTGTTTTCTACTGCTTTTTAGGGGAAAAAATAGCCTGACTCAGGAGTGGAGAACGTGTAACCCCAAAGCCATATGTGGCCCTTTAGGTCCTCAAGTGCAGCCCTTTGATTGAATCCAAATTTCACAGAATAAATAAAAGGATTCTGTAAAACTTGTTCTCAGTCAAAAGGCTGCACCCAGCAGAATGTGGAACTGCCTGATACAAGAAAGCACCTTGCATTCAGCCTCAAGGTTGTAGGATCCCCACCCCTGGCCTAACCTATGTGTCAGGGACCTGCTCTCTCTACAGAGAAACTATATTGACCAAACCTAATCAACCTAGTGTTTGGGCAGCCTCAGCTACATATAGATAGATTTTCACATTATTGATTTGATTTGATTCTATTATTTGAATTTCCTATGTGAGAACTTTGCTTCAGTTGTATGATCAAGTAAAAATTTTTGTTTTAACAAAATTGGTAGGACATCTATATTGCTTAAGGGCAGCTATATAGTACAATGAATAGAGTGCCAGTCCTGGAGTCAGGAAGACTCATCTTCCTGAGTCCAAATCTGACCTTAGACACTTACTAGCTCTGTGCAAGTAACGGCAAGTCACTCAACTCTGCTTGCCTTGGTTCCTCATATGTAAAATGAGCTGGAGAAGGAAAAGGCAAACCACTCTGGTATTGCTGCCAAGAAAACCTGAATGGATTCATGGAGGGTGAACACATCTGAAATGACTGAACAGCAACAATATTGCTTAGTTTCATTAAAGTGATATTTAAATGGAAGCTGGTTAGTATAGGCATCAACATAGAGCAGCGAAAAGAACACTGGCACTTGGAGCTCAGAGGACCTGGATTTCTATCCTCCCTCTATTTCTGTGTGACCTCAAGCAAAGTTTCTTACCTTCCTTGAACCTTAATTTCCTCACCTATAAAATGATGAGATTAGTCCAGGGGTGGGGAACCTCTGACCTTGAAGCCACATGTGGCCTTCTAGGTCATCAAGTGCAGCCTTTTGACTGAGTCCAAGTTTTACAGAACAAATCCTTTATTTATATATCTTATTTATTTATTATTTACAGAACAAATCTCCTCCTCATTCCTAACTTCGGTTCTTTACTGTTCAATGTATCTTCTGTGTATTATTTCATTTAACTGAACAAATATGGCCACAGACTTGCACAGGTTGTAAAAAGTGAGGTATCCTGTTAAATGATTTTGAGGGTCACCAGGATGGTGAAGAACTTTGAGATTATTCCGTATGAAGATCATTTGAAAGAAATGGAGACATGGTATAGAGAAAAGGAGGTCCATTTAGGGAGTTACCTGATCAAAGAGCTACCTAGAAGAAGAGGAATTCAGTTTCTTCTAATTGGCCTCAGAGAAGGAAACTATGAGCAACTGGAAGAAGTTACAAAGAAAAAAATTTAAGCTCCATTGGTAGAAAAACTTTCTAACAATTATAACCATCCAGAAGCAGAATGAGCCGCTTCAGGACTTCTCTGAGACATACCCCAACTGGAGATCTACAAGTCAGGGTGAGATGACAACTGATTAGGTGGTTAGGCAGAATAATAGCCAGGAGAACTATAGAGGGACTTTCCCCATATGAGCAACATCCCCAGCATCCTTATCCTTCTCCTCGCCCTGTAGCATCTTCATCTTCCAATGATCTGTGATAGTGGCAGAGAACTCCAACAATGACTCAAGGGCAGGTGCTAGACTGTCAAGTAGGAGAAGACAGATATTCCCAGTAGCAAGGCTTGTGCTTAGCCACAGCCTGAGGCACTGACAAAAAGTAGGACAGATTGCGAACTGTCATCTATTCCATCTGTAATGTTTTTGCAATTTCAGTTAGGTGATTTATTTTCAGTTGAAGAAATTAATCAAATTTGTTAAACTAAATTTATTAACTTATTTGCTTGGAGAATACACTGGAAAGTAATAAGATACATTTATTTAGCTTTCAGTGTGGTTGAGTAGGAAGAAATTTTATGATTGAAATCTGAGCAGTCATAAAGTTTCTTGAAAATAACGACTAAAATGACAATTCAACACTTTGTAATAGAGTCTGCAATGATTGCCCCAGCAGCACTGGTTCTTATATTGGATCATATTGGATAATATTGGATATATTAGTTCAGAGTAGGAATGAATACAAAGAAAGAAAGAAAGACAGTTCCTATCTCCTGGTAGGAGGGGTCAAGAGATAGGAATTGTCTTCCTTCCCTCCTTCCTTCCTTCTTTCCTTTTCTTCTTTCCTTTCTTTCTTCATTCTTTCCTTCCTTTCTTCCTTCTTTCCTTTTCTTCCTTCCTTTCTTTCTTCATTCTTTTCTTGCTTCCTTTCTCCTTTTCTTTCTTTATCTTTCTTTTTTCTTCCTTCTTTCCTTTTTTTGTTTTCTCCTTTCTTCCTTCTTTCCTTCCATCCTTTCTTTCTTTTTTTATATTAGCATCCCGAATTCCCCACACAGTTCCCAGAACATAGTATTCATTTAATAAATGCTTGTTGGCTGTTTGATTGATAGCTCCTTTACACTTTGCTTCCTTAGCTGTGTTTTATAAAATGACCAAAATTGCAATGTGTCATGGCCAATATAGTAAAACTTCCCACATAGAGATTTCTATAATTCTCTTCATTCGGAACAACAAACCATTTGCATTTTTCATAGTTCTAGATCAGAAGTTCTCAAACTGCTATCTGGGGACCTCTGATGGTCACCAAATCCATTTCAGGGGGGTCCACAAGGTCAAAACTATTTTCATAAAAGTACTAATATAGTAAATATTGATAGATACGACCAATAAACCAAAGCTCCCAGGCAGATCCTTAATAATTTTTAAGAGGACAAGGGGATCCTGACACCAAAAAGTTTGAGAACCACTTGCCCTAGATGAATCTTGAATTGGGGCCAGGGCCATGCTATGAGCCATAAGGGCTCAGGGCACTGGAATTAGTGCTTGTAGATGAGTGCCCTCTGCTGAGCAGTGGAAATACTGCAGCTAAAAGAAAACCAAGGCATGCCTCCTGAAAATATTTCGACTAAATCATTTGACTGGCTGGTAGCCAAATTATATACTGCACTGCCTTATTAGTTAATTAATCTGGAGATTGTTTTTCTGTTGGTCTACAGAAAATAAGACATGAGATCAGTATGAGCTGGTAATACCACAGCCTCATATCACCTGAATCAACCACCAAATGAAGAGGCAGCTTGACCTGTCCCAACTTAAATGGATTCACAACCTCCTATATGTGAGTATTCCTCCTTCAGGGCAAATTGCAGCTTATCCATACCATCTCATTAGGGGGAGTGGGGAGGGGGGACCTTATCTTTATTCTTCTATAGATTTTCTGCAGAGGATTTTTCCAACATGCTTCAGGCCTTTCTCTAGGCTTTTTACTTTTTCCAATTGTTTTTCTCTTACACTTCCCTCTTGCCAACCTCCTTTTCTGTGCATGCACTTCCTTGGTGATATCCTTTTTGCCACTTCTTGTATATCTCTGAAATTATACCAGAAGCCTATCTATGCTCACTGTTAGTATCCTTCCCATTGCTTTGATTCTTAAGGAAAGATGATGAGAAAGAGAGACGAGAACTAGAGGGTAGGAAAGGCCATTGAGAGAGTGCAACCAATGGGATTGGTTATTGTTCTCTTTCCTCTTTTTCCTTCCTCTTCCCTTCTCATTTTCTCTAGTTCTCATCACACTACTGCTGATACCAAAGTCAACCCTCAAGCAGGTTATTACAAAAGAAGAGATTAGAATTGGGGAGACCGGGTGAGAAATGGCCAATGGGGTTCCTTCCACACTGCTGAAGAATGGGTTGTCATGTCATCATCAGAAAGATGAAGTTGTTTACCCATGGCCATAAGTCATAGAACAAGGATCTAACTTCAGACCCTCTAAATCCATTCTAGGCAGCTAGGTGGTACAGTGGATAGAGCATCAGACCTGGAGTCCAGAAGCTCTGAGCTCAGATCCAGCCTTAGACTCTTACTAGCTGTGTGTCCCTGGGCAAACCATTGAATCTGTTTGCTTCAGTCTCCTTGACTAGAAAATGGGAGTAATACACTTCCGTTCCAGCATTGTTTTGAGGATCAAATGAGATCATATTTGTAAAATTTGCCTGGCACATAGTGAATGCTTAATAAATGTTTATTCCGTTCTGTCTTTGACATCAAGAAGAGGGAGGATCGACACAAACTTCCCTAATGATAATAGAAAGAGAAACAGGATATCCATTAATAAAGGCACCAGTTAGAGCAGCCATTGGCATATGAGGGACAGGCATAAGTTGAATATTCATAAGTAAGGGACTCACTGTAAATCATTTCATGTATAATGGAATCTTAGCAGTGTTTACTTTTAAATGGATTCAATTGCAGGTCTTTCTGTATTATGTGAGGAACCATTGTCAATTATTTGCTTCTATTAGAATGGCTATAATTTCATCCTTTATAGTGAATGTTTGTTCTTACAGAAAAATTCATCTAATGCCATCATTTTATAGAGATGCTGTAATGCAACAGGGAGTTGAAGCTGAGATTCGAGGACCTGGATTTGAATCTCAGCTTTGCCACTTATGGTCTTTTTATGATTTTGGCAAGTCATTGAACCAACCTCTTAAGGCCACAGATGCAGCTTCTTCATCTGTAAAATGAAGAGGTTGAACTAGGTGACCTGTAAGATCATTTCCAACTGTGAATCTATGATCCTTAAGCCTATGATTTTGGAGAGTCAAGAATAAAATAGAAAAAGCATTAAACTTGGAATCAGGAGACCCAGGTTTAGTTGCTATTTTTCATGTTCCCTAGTTATGTAATCATGGTTAAGTCATCTCACTTTTCTGAGACTCAATTTCCTCATCTAAGAAATGGGGATAATAATATACATACTATATACCTCACAGAGTTGTTGTAAGGAAAATGCTTTATAAGTGTTAGTTGTTTTTATGGGACATTCTATTGTTCAATATTTTGATTATTTAATTGTAAACCTTGCTGAATATGAGATGCCAATTTTATGTTTAATTCAATTAAAAGTTTTACTTTGTTATAGGGAATTCTCATCCTACTACCTGATTCAATTAATCAACAGTCACAATAATACTTTCTCTCCACTTACATTTTCCCCTTCACATTCATAATATTAGGATAAATTTTGCCTAATTAGTAATTAGCTTTAATGTAATGTTTCTAAACAAGTATAGTATCCAAATAATAAGTGTTGAATGTCACAGTTATCCTAAGTTGTGTAAACTCCGGATTGATTTAAAAGATTCATTTGGGGTTCATTTCACATTCAAGAGTGTGAGAATAAACCTAGTTTCCTACATTAACCCTGCAATAACTTTATTTCACTACGAAAAATGAATAAACTATAGTATATAAATGTTTATTGAAATAATTTGAATAATGAACTGATTTTAGTAGGATTTCCACTAAAAGATGCAATACAATAATGTTCATTTATCTGGAGATCAGACTTCTGGTAACCTCAGCCTCTTGGACACAATCATCAACTTATCAAAGCTTAAATCATAGAAGCTTAAGAGGAATATTTAGAG
The DNA here is from genome assembly GCA_028646515.1 of Pseudochirops corinnae. NCBI lineage: Eukaryota > Metazoa > Chordata > Mammalia > Diprotodontia > Pseudocheiridae > Pseudochirops > Pseudochirops corinnae. The sequence goes on along the minus strand of CM053585.1, from coordinate 95,095,663 downwards.
ATAGAGAGTAAGATGTAGGAAGACTAGTAAAGGCTTCCTGAAAGAGACACATAGAATGGATAAATGAATCAATGAAAAATGATTATGAAGTGCTTGTTATGACAAAGGTGATAAGGATATGAATAGAAAAAAACTAGACAGCCTCTGTTCTCAAAGATAGACAACAAAAATAAAATTCATCTGTAGGGCTGGTGGAAAAATCCAAAAATTTCAAGGACACAGAAGAACAGATGTCAAGACTAGAAGATTCTTAAATTACATCAGTAGGTAATGTGGAGGTTGGGGGTCTGTTGGACAAATGGTAAGGCTTGGGAGACCTTAGGAGATAGGGGCAGGCCAAGTGATAGAGCCTAGTAATCTTCCATGTCACCAGAAGGAATAGAGTTGATTATTTCTGTCTAATTCATGTAAGCAATCAAGCAACCTGGATGGGTTCATGATGCCCCTGGTGATGGTGAGAAATCTTATCAACATCAAACTGAGCTCTAGAATAACCAAGATCATCACAAAGTGTATAAAAGAAGACCAGGGAGAAAGTCTCCCCTCCTCCATTCTGGGTGTGAGGTGTCTTCAATGGTGTACTTGAGCTAGTTCCACCTTGCTTGAGATTGTTAAATTTTCAGTATGATTTTATACCTTGGAAGTTGGCAAAGGTACAAATCAGAACTTGATTAATCATTTTGTTGATTGTCTAGTCTTAAGAAAGTGATAGAAAAAAATTTAATACATAGATTAAACTTAAAAGTGTATCACATATGCATTTTCCCCCCAGAGAGCTGACTTTCAAAATTTACCAGGACACTACTGGATGTCTTCCCGTTGACAGGTCATGTCAGATATATTCTGGACCAACTGTCCAGGAAGGACTAGATCCAGGGAAGGTGTGAGAGGAAAAGGGTGGATGCTGATCTAGCTGGGCAGGGAGAGGAGGGAAGGTAAAAAAGGAAGGGATCTTGCTCTCCTTTCTTTAGGATGGTTACTAGGACAAGAATGGGGAGACGATGCAGGGGAAGTGGGTGCATTGTGCACAGGCCAGTGGTGGAGCAAGGATATATATATTCATAACAATTACCTTAAATTGTTAAGAAAAGATTAAATTATCCTTGCTGTATGCCATTTAGAGTTGGCACAGCAGAACAACAGATGCTTGGTGTTGGAGTCACCTGTGGGGAGCCAAGGAGGCCTGATTCAGGACTCAGATAAAAATCTTGACAGTGTGCCCTAATACCCCTTGAGGTGACATGGCTTGTAAAGGCTGGCTCCCTGGAAGACCCACCCAGGGATACACTTAAAAAGATTTGTGTTCGATATCCTGACATCAAAGCCTTTGCCCCCAGACTTCAGGCACCTAAAAGAACATGTTCCTTATTCTATTGTAAGTCAAAATACTTGATTCTTGGGGGTCAGTTTCTATGCAGATGTCTTTGAGATTGTGGCCTTGGCTTCCAGCTCTGAAGCCTGCTCTCTGGGGCATTCTTTGTACTGTAGATACACTTTGATAAGAGACAACTGACTTTCCCCATAACTTCCTGGGTCCTTGATAACAAAGCCTTATCTTATCTAAGCTACTTCCAGGGTATGACAGACTATTATACTGATAATAAAATTCCAGGATATGATTAGGATAAGAATACTTGAATATTCATCTTTTGAATCTTTAAAAATCTTGTTCAAAGAATCAATAAATGGAGTTCATGGTTCTTCCTTGAACTACCCACATTGTCTGGTCATTTCTTATTCATATCTCCCATTATGCTTAGTGCTAGACACTGAGCAGACCACGGCAGTCACCAACTCACAGGTTAAAGTCCTGCCTGTGATCTATACTAGCCACATGACCAAGGCTAAGTTACCTAATTTGTCTGCAATTCAGGACACTCTTTAAGACAGAAGAGTTGCTACATTGGTGAACTGACTTTCCATGCCTGGAGTTGCCCTAAACCAATGAAATGACAGGCTTGGATTTTTAAATGCCGTTGAAAAAGAGAAGGAAGAGGGGTGGCTGGGTGGCTAGGTGGCTCAGTGAATAGAGCACCAGCCCTGGAGTCAGGAGGACCTGAGTTCAAATCCAGTCTCAGAGACTTAATACTTACTAGCCATGGGACCTTGGGCAAGTCATTTAACCCAATTGCCCCTCCAAAAAAGCAAAAAGAAAATTTTTTTTAATTTTAAAAAAAGAGAAGGAAGAGAATCAAATTGATCATAGATTTCTGTAAATATTGTGAAAAATAAAAAATGAAAACAGCAAACTGGTACTTGAAAGACTAACATTCAGTTATCTAGAAGATCATGCCCATGACATACCTCATTTTCAGTGACAGTAAATAAGGTCAGTCATTGTACATAGCTGTATGATCACTAGAAAAAGAGAAAACTGATTATTTTTAAAAGATTTTCTGCTGATACCTTTTGTTTTTACGTCATTATAATTCCTCCCACAGAAGAATCCCTTCCCTTCCCACAGAGCCATACAATACAACAAACAACATTTTAAAAGAGAAAAATTACTTCAAAGTAACAGTGTTCTAATAGGCTCTTGTTCTCTCACTCTTAAGTCGTGTCCTCTTTTGTTACCCCCTTTCACTAACTGCAAAGTTTTTACTTCATTTATTGAGGCAACAAGGTAGTGCAGTGCCAGGACTGAAGTCAGAAAGACTCGAGTTCAAATCTGGTCTCAGACACTTACTAGCTGTGTAACTCAGGGCAAGTCACTTAACCCTGTTTGCCTCAGTTTTCCCATCTGTAAAATGAGCTGGAGAAGGAAAAGGCAAACCATTATAATATCTTTGCCAAGAAAACCCCAAATGGGGTCACAAAGAGTCAGATATGACTGAAAATGATTGAATTTCATTTATTAATTCCTTTTTCTTTTTATCTTATCTAATTATTCCCTTTTTTCTTATGGATAAGTAAAATAAAATCCCCTTCCTTCATCCCCTTCAATTTATTTTGTTAGTTTTTTTTTTTAATTTTTGTGCCTTTTTTCTATAAAGGGTATTTTTTTTCTCATTTTCTTCATTAATTCCCTTCCCTTTCCATCTAGTCTACTCTTTTATTCTTTAGTTTGTGGTGCTTATATCTATTTATTCCTTCTTACATCTCAGTATTCCTCATGGAACTAAAGCTTTTAAGGTGCCTATGTCAAATTTCCTCTTCTAGACCATTTCTATTTATTTATTCCCCTTTCTAGTTGTTGTGCCTCATTTACAGGTATCAGTTCCTAAGAAAATAGAGAATAGAAGCATTTCACTACAGTAGAAATTTTCCTGTGTCAGATTAAGTGGTGCATTTCTACTCCCTGCCCTCACTGTGATAATTTTTTCTCTCTGTTGTCGTTCAGGCATTCAGCCATGCCTGACTCTTCATGATCTCATGGATCACAGCGCACCAAGCTCTTCTATCCTTCACCAGCTCTCAAAGATTGTCCAAGTTCATGGTTTCCATGACACTATCTAGCCATCTCCTTCTCTGCCATTCCCTTTTCCTTTTGCCTTCAATCTTTCCCATGATCTCCCTCTTTTTATTATGTAACCAAAGAATTTCAGCTTCAGCTTCAGTATTTGTGAATACCGAATTCACTTCCAGTGAATACTTTGAATTAATTTCTTTAAGTATTGACAGATTTTACTTCCTTGTTATCCAAGGGACTCTCAGAAGTCTTCTCCAACACTACAATTTGAAAACATCAATTCTGCAGTTCTCAGCTTTCCTTATAGTCCAACTCTTATAACCATACATTACTATTGGGAAAACTATAGCTTTAACTACATGGACCTTTGTTAGAAAAGTGATGTCTCTGGTTTTTTAGTATGCTATATAGATTTGCCATAGCAAAGGAGCAAGCTTCTTTAAATTTCATGGCTGTAGTTACTATCTGCAGTGATCTTTGAGCCCCAAAATATAAAATCTGACACTGCTTCCATTTCTTCTCTCTGTGTTTACCGGGAAGTGATGGGACTAGTTGTCAAGATCTTAGGTTTGGTTGTGTTGTTTTTTTAATGTTAAGTTTCAAGTTAGCTTTTCCATTCTCTTATTTCACCTTAATCAAGAGGCTTCTTAATTCTTCCTCACTTTCTGCTATTAGAGTGGTATCATCTAAGATTGTTGATATTTCTCCTGGCAACCTTGATTCCAGCTTTTGATCATCCAGCGTGGCATTTCAAAGGATATACTCTGCATATAAGTTAAATAAATAAAGTGACAATATTGTACTCCTTTTTTTTATCTTATTGTACTCCTTTTTTTTATCTTAAACCAATCAGCTGTTCCATGTTCAGTTCTAACTGTTGTTTCTTGACCCATATTCCTTAGATGACAAGTACTCCCATTTCTTTGAGGACTTGCCCCCTTTTTGTTGTGATCCACACAGACAAAGACTTTATTGTAGTCAATGAAGCAGAAGTGGGTTCTGTTTTTTTCTAGAATTCCTTTGCTTTCTCCACAACTCAGCAAATATCCATTTGGTCTCTAGTTCCTCTGCCTCTTTGAAAATCACATTGCTCTTCTGGGAAGTCTCAGTTCACATACTACTGAAGTATGACTTACAGAAACTTAAGCATAACCTTGCTGCTGTGTGAAATGAGCACAATTGTTTGGCAATTTAAACATTCCTTGGCATTTCCCTTCTTTAAGATTAGTACATAAATTGATGTTTTCCAATCTGGTGGTCATTGTTGAGTTTTCCAAAATTTTCTCTCTATTTGCCATGAAATCTCCTGGACTCATTGTCTCCCACTATTCTGAGTGTCAGACACCCCAAGGAACTCTGACTCTCTTCTTCTGGGGCAGGATATTGTCCATGGAGGCAAAATGCTCTCAGAAATAGTGTTCTCTCTAAATAATCAAATTCCTGCAGATTATACCTATTGTAAGGTACAATTTCCCATTATAGAATATCTCTCACTCCTATAGAGATTGGTTTTTAGTCAGATCCCCTCCTGACAACGAATTCATATTTCCCCCTTTCTCTCCCCTTATTTCAATCCCTCCCTTTGTCACCTTACCCATTCTCCCTTAGTTCCCTTCTTCCTAAGAGACCACAGGAGTCATTTTCCTTTCATTGTTCACCATCGACTTGATTAAGGCACATCATACATTTCCCTCTGTCTTCTTCCTCTTCTCTCCTCCATTACATGTGCTCTTGTTCTTTAGTTTTGTCCCACAAAAATACTGATTCACATGTAGATGGAATATTACGAGATTTAGTCCATAATATCTCATACTTATTCATTTTATATGACTTCTAATTAAGTTCCGCTTTTATCTTTCTATCCTGTGTACTCGTAGAAAGAAATCTCTTAATAGTCACTGTATTATTTTTTTATTGTCATTGTTGTTATATTTTTTTTTAATTGTTTTTGACCTTGTAGGTGACTAAAGTTTTTTTCCCCTTTTTTGCTGGATAATTTTTCCCTTACTTTTGCCTTCCTTGGCTGCCATGTTACCTTTCTTGTGTTTTTTGTTTTTTGTGTTTTGTGATTCTTGTGGTTTTTGTTATCTGAGCTGTTTGCAAAGCAAATAATATGCTTGGGTAGGGATTTTTTTGGAGGGATTCTTTTTTATGTAGGAATTCTTTGAATGAATCTAATTTATTTAATATCTATCTTTTGTTCTCAGATGGTCAGGCTCAGGTTTGCGGGATGTATCAACCTGGGTTGCATCTTCTTATTTGCTCTTTGGAACATTATTCATTCCTTTCGCTAATTTCTGGTGGGTGCAGAATAATTCTGTGTTATTCAAATCTCCTTTATATTTCAAGGTCTTTCTCCTTGTAGTTTGTAGAGTTTGTTGTTTTTCATTGGAATTGATCGATTTAGCCACTATGTCTTGGAGTATTCAGCATAGGTTTGTTTTTTGTTTTCCTGGAGCTAATCTCTGGATTCTTTTGATTAATAATTTTTTTTGTGTGTTAATAAGTTATGGGGAGTTTTATTGTATTATTTCTTGCAATATAGTGTTCAGCTTTTTTGACTTATGTCCTTCTGGTAGATCTATAATTCTTAAATTGTCTCTGTAATCCTGTCTTTGAGATCAATATGTTTTGCTTATATGGAGATAATCTTTTTTTTAAATGTTATAACTTTTTACTTTTCTCATTCCAGAATCTCCTTCACTTCTGTGTACTTACATTTCTAATTCATTGTTTTCTCTTTTGCTTCTTTAGTAAGATTTGCCACAATGGATTCAAGTTTTATATTCTTCCAATCACTTCTACTGGGCAGGCCAAAAATTCTGCTTTTAGTATTTTTATTTTGCCCTTGAACCATTTGGGAACATCTTAGTTCCATGCTCTCTTGAGAATCCAAAGGTCCTCTGCCTTATAAGGTATTAATTCATTTTCCTTTGTCTTAAAATATTTATTCACAAATGTTCGAACTTCTTTTGATATCTTTGGAGGATACCTTTCATTCTGCTGTTAATACACTCTTTTTTGGCTTATCTGCTCACACTCAAGTTTTTTAACTAAGTTTTTTCTTTTCCCTTCTAAAGTCTTTGGTAATTTTAATCCTTTGTTCTTACATTCCCATTTTGTTTATTATTTGAATCCTTCTTTGATGGTGGCTCCTTCCAGAACTAGACCTCAAAGCTGTCTCAGCCTCTTTATGTGCTGGGAAATTCACTCTTCACTGGCATCAGTCTCTACCCCAAGTGACTTCTGAGGGGATAGAACTAGTCTCAGCTGAATGCTAGGCCCCTTGTCTTTAGATCTGGTGGAGCAGAACAAATGTGCTGATGCCCTGACACAGTTCCTTCTGTTCCTTAGTTGAGCACGGCTGCTGAGCCCCTCGAGTAAAATATACTTCCCCTTTCTTAGGCCTGCACTTCCTCCATGGGGGAGGATTAAGATGGTGGAGCAGAGTTTTGTTGCTTGATGGCACAGAGTGGTGGGTTATAGGGTTGGGCACTGGTAGATGCTGACAGATACTGCAACATCAGGAGCAAGGAAACTGCTGTACTGGTTTGTGTCACCCTGCCAGAACTTGGGGGTTGGAGGGGCGAGGAGTGCTGGGTGAGTAAGAAAGGGGTTAGGGATTAATCTTCTGTGGTGGTACATGGGGTGTTACCTTATTAAGGCTCTTGATTTCTTAGCCTGTGGGGACAGCTGTAATGACTTCATTTCTTGTGCATCATCCTTATTGGGTAGAAGTTTGAAAGGTCATGAGGATCAGAGAAAATGTCTAGTCTCCCACCTCATTGGTCATGGGAACTGTAAGAATGTGGATTATTAATAAAGACATCATTTAAAATGTATCATTGTTGAAGAATGATGCTTATTAAAGGTTAATAGTCCAAGAGCAAATAGTAGGGAAGCATGAGCTATTCACATATCTGAGAGGTACTAATGTATTGTACATCAACTGATTTATTTTATTACATTTCTCCTCTATTAGTCTTATTCTGAAGTTTTGTCATGGTGTAGAAGTGACCTTGACTTAGGGCCGGTCATACCCAAATCTAAAGGTTTTAAGTAGTCTATGAGCCAAAGACTAGTCAGCAAAATTTGCAGAGGACCATAACCAGGTAAAGGATTGTTTCCAGCCATAGCACCTTACAAAGAAGAGGCAAAGAAAGCTTACAGTCAGCATTTGCTAAGAGTTCCCACACTGATGAAATCAAAGGTCTTTAAATTTTTTAAGCATTAAATTCTTTAAATATTCCATCTGTGGTGGCGTTGTTGTTCAGTATCAATTGTGTCTGACTCTTTGTGACCCCATTTAGGGTTTTCTTGGCAAAGATACTGGAGTGGTTTGTCATTTCCTTCTCCAGCTCATTTTACAGATGAGAAAATGGAGGCGAACTGGGTTGAATGACTTGTCCAGGGTCACACAGCTAGTGAGTGTTTGAGGTCAGATTGAACTAAGGAAGATGAGTCTTCCTGACTTAAGGCCTTGCATTCTATCCACTATGCCAGCTAGCTATCCATCGCCCATGGGTAACTCAGGGATAGGTTACCCGTCACTTCTGCTTTCTCTTTTAGTGTCAGACATTCTCTTCTCCCCCAAGTTGGCCTCCTCCTTGTGAAGTTGTGAAAACTCAATGTCATTGACACAATATTAAAAGTGGATGGAACTAACCTAGACCTGATGGAGGTGCTAAGATACCAGAATAGAAATAAGGAACCAACCAACAACCAGACCATCCCCAAGAGATATGCTGTACTGGACAGTAATTGCTCCCCTCATCTGACATACAATTCCCCACCATATGTAGATTTTTCTCTTTTTCTTTAATAGATACTTTAAGGATCAGAGGAGCATTAGAGATTATTACATCTAATCCCTTTGTCTTATAGATGAAAAAATGAAGGCCCACGTGCATTAAGCAACATGACTTTCAAGATTTCATAGGACATAAGCCAGTATTCCAACTCATTTCTTCCATCTCCAAAGCCAGTGATTTTTCTATTAGGTCACATATGCCTAACCAAATTTAGACATGAGAATAGAGGAAATTTGGATAAGACCAGAAGATCCATCTAGTCACAGAAATTAGACATATTATTTTCAATATATCTAATTTAACATAAAATAGTTATTTACATATAATATTATATATAAACATATAATATATATTTAATATAAAATAGTTGCATGATATGGCATAGTAGAAAGAACATTGTGCTTGGAGTCACACAACTGATGTTTAAGTCTTGGCTTCTCCACTTAATTAGCTGTGATATGATCAGCAGCAAATCTCTTGACCTCTCTGAACCTCCATTTCCTCATATGGAAAATAGTGACAATAAAATTTTCACTAGCCAATCACATCCATTAGGAGATTATTTTGTAAGCCTTGGCTGCATTGTGTAACTGTAAATTACTGTTATTGAAGATTGGTTTCTTTTGCTTTTTAAAATAGAATAACAGAACCTGAAGAGATGTCAAGAATCTACCCAATAAGCTCTACCTTCAAACCCATCATAAAACAAATCATTTAAGGCCTTTGTTCAGTGGAATGCAAATAACCCCCCTAAATTTTGAGTAGGACATACAATTTTTGGCACTGATGAAATTCCAAAATCCCACTGGAGACTTTAAGGGGGTGTTAAGCTGGCTTAGAGGAATGTTTTTTTAAAAAAAGGCCTAGCATTAACAAATGCTAGCAAACAAGCCCATCCATAAAGCAAATAGTGTACAGATATCAGGTTTCTTTGTTGAATAGTAGATTTCAAGTTGGAAGGGAAGTTAAAGGCTCTTGAATCCTCTCCTCTCTCCATTTCTTTTTCTTTTTTGGAGGGGGGAAGGAAGGGTATTTGGGGTTAAGTGACTTGCCCAAGGTCACATGGCTAGTAAGTGTTAAGTGTCTGAGCTTGAATTTGAACTCAGGTCCTTCTGACTCCAGGGCCAGTGCTCTATTCACTGTGCCACCTAGCCACCTTCCTCTCTCCATTTTTGAATAAATGACTTACTTCAATCCTGTTCTATTTGCACAGATCATTTACCAAAAATCATACAGTGCAACAGTTTCTGTGCAATGTCTTAGAATTGATAAGCACAATTTTAGACCCTCAGCAGTCATTGTCAGCCTATAACACCTCCAGCAGCTGGAGGGTAGTGGCTTACGTGAAGGCTACAACAGCTTCACAATGTCAAGGCATCCTCTGGAAGATCCTCTGGAAGTTGCCCCACGAGTCTGGAGGGTCCTTCTGGACCATATCTCTTCCCAAGGCAGGATTCAGGACAACAGTTTTTTCACATGACCCTCTAGGTGTATTCACACAAATTATATAGGGAAGGGGAGGATGAAGTGAAGGGAGGGAGGATGTACTTGGTGCTTTTGGATGCCAAGATGACTAATCTCATTAACACACTCCTGAGGCAAATAGCTACAGACTCCCCTTCCTCTCACCCCAAGTAATGTGCCTGGTTAGTCTGTCTCATGGTATAAAAGCAGCATTTCAGCTCAGCTGCATACTGCTAAATGGCCATTTGACAGCGCAGGAGTAATTACATTCCTGGCACAAGGGAAGGGACATGATTAGGGGCATGGAAGGCAAGGACATTCATCAGGCTATTCATTCCTTTGATGTCCTCATCGCCATTTCAGTATCAGGTAGAGTGTGGGGCCTCCTACACAGCTGATGCTTAAAATGAACAGCTCCACGTGGCTGGCTCCCACTCCAAGCCAGTGACAGGAGTGACAAGTCCATATTTGGATCAGGTTTCACCAGGTGAAAGCAAAAAGTTATTTCTTCTCTAAAGGCATAAATATGAGAGAACAGCCAGAAAAGAAGGAAGAGAAAGGGCTGGGTGACAGAGCTTGAGCTGGGTGGGACCCAGAGAGAGGTTAAATGCCTTGCTAAGGTACCTGGTGACAAGTAGTAGAACTGGGATTTGCTCTCAGGCCTTTTCACTCATTTCCACCACTCCAAGCTCCTTATCAAGGTCATATGCGGGAATTTCATAATGCTAATTATGACATATGAGAAGTCTGAGAGACATAATTTCTGGGTGATTAATAAATGATTCTGTTAATTATAACTAGCAGATAATTAATAAAATGATGGTCATTTGACTTTCTTTCATAAACCAAAGATGAATCATGGAGGCCACTCACATTTATGTACCGTTGGAAGAGTGAGTATTCCTGACAGGCAGAAATCAATTCTGATTGGTTAACAATTAATGAAAAAATGAATATTACAATGAGAGGCGGGCCTATTCTAATGAGGGACTAGAGAAATATGACTGATTATGTCACTCTTACTCATCTCTACACCCAAACCATCCCATCCTTGGACAATCTAGACCAAAGGCATCTATCCTCCATCCAATCAATGAAAAATTAGCAATGGTGGAGTAAGATTTCCACCTAGATAATGTGTTTTGGGTGAGGTGAATCCTTTAGGCAGGAGAGACTGAGCTTTGAATGAGGAAATAGAAAGAAAGAAATGGATTTTAATTGGTTACTAATATAAGAGAGAAATAATCGTTCCTCTCCTAATAATTGTATGTACATACACTTTAAGTCTTGTGAAATGCTTCATTATGTCTCGTTTGAGCCTCATAATCTGTAAAGTAGATGCTATTATTATTCCAGTTTTACAGAATAAGAAACTTAGACAGATGATGATTAAGTGTCTTTCCCAGAATCATAACTAGTAAGTGCTTGAGGCAGGATTTGAATCAAACTTCCAGAATCCAAATACAACACTCTAACTACTGTGCCATCTAGTTTCTGAGGTATACCACTGTGCCAATGGGGTATGAAAAATAATTTAAGGGTACACAAAAGTGTAGGTCATGGGATAAGCTGGTAAAATTAGAGCTGGGCCCCTGGCAATAGTAATGGCATAATGCCCCTAGATGCCCTAGAGTGCCTATGGCACAACGGACCAATCAAAGTCATGTTCCCCTTTGAAAGGCATAGCCAGGAATCAAACTAACTTTCGGATAACTCCTGAATTATGGGGCAATTCCTCCCTTAAATAGCCTTAGTAGTTAGCTTGTTCCTTTAAGCCTCTATATTTTTTTAAATTGATTTGTTTATTTACTTTTAGTTTACAAGATTCAGTTCCACAATCCCTTGAGTTTCAAATTTTCTTCCCTCCCTGCCCCCCACTCCCCACCTATGGCAGCATATGATCAAGTATAGGATCTGCAAATACTTTCACATTGGACATTAGTCTGGTTGTATAGAAGGGTTGTAACCAATGGAGTGAACA
>CM053585.1:95062374-95083498 GCA_028646515.1 Pseudochirops corinnae | reverse complement strand
GTGTACAGGTTTTGCCTGGTTCTGCTCTTCTCACTTAGCATCAGTCCGTATAAGCCTCTCCAGGTAATTATGAAGTCTGTCTCCTTCCCATTTCTTATAGCACAATAGTATTCCATTACATTCATATACCATAGCTTCAAACATTTTTTTTAACAAAGAAAATTACTTAGGTGGTTATCTGTAGCTGGAGCAGGGACAGGCTTAGGATAGTAAGTTCAAATAAAAAGTTATTTCAGTTCAAGGGGAATAATATGAAGTAAAACTGGAAAGGGAAGTGGGAGGGAGATTATGAAGAACTTTAAATGCCCAGTTGAAGAGTTTTTATTTTATAGATACCAAGAAAGCATTGGAGACGTGTTTGTTTTTCAAGCAGAAGAGTGATGATCAGATGTGTTTTAGAAATATTAATTTAACAGCTCTATGGAGGATAGATTGGAAAGGGAAAATGTAGCAGGCATGTACACCAATTGGGAGATATTGCAATAGTCCAGGTGAGAAGCAATAAGACCATAAACATAAACTGGGGACTGGGTAGGTCAGCACACCCAACATTTTCTCCGTGCATGCCTATTGTATGAATCTATGTAGAGGATATGAGAGTAGAAAGAAGGGGATGGATATGAGGAATCTTGTGGGGGTAGAATCAACAAGCTTGGGAACTGATAAAATATGGGAGTTGAAGGACATAGAATAGTCATGGTCATATATAACTTCAAAGTTGTAAACCTAGGTGACTAGAAGAATGGTAGTATAAGCAATAGAAATGATGAAGTTTGGAGAAGGGGATAGAGTTTGGAAAGGGGGGAAAATATGAGATGCTTATGAGACAGTTAGCTGGAGATATCCAGAGGAGAGTTGGCAACATGGGACTGGAAGAGAGAGGGAGGGGAGCACAGAGACAAAGAGAGGGAGAGACAGAGAGAGACAGAGAGATAGAAAGACAGAGACAGAGAGAGACAGACAGAGAGAGACACAGAGGGAGACACACAGAGAGAGGAGAGAGTAGAACTGAATATATAGCATTGGGAGTTATATGCAAAAAATGATCATTGATTCCACTGGAACTGACATCATCACCAAGGGACAGAATATATAGAAAAAAAAGAGAACCCAACATAGAGATTTTGGGGGAGCATCCACACAGTACACAGGAAAAGGTTAATGATGATTTTACCAATTCAAGAGATTACCCTAGAAATGACTTCCTTCATCTTAATTAATGTGGAAATTACCAGTCTATGAAATTCTGATACATGATCAGGGAGAAAGAACTGTTCATTTTAAAGACAATGTTTGAGTTTTTGAGCCACTGCCAGCACTGTTCATCATTACCTGGAAACCCTGCAGAAAGTCATACAGCTTTACCAACAGGTATACCCAGTATCATCTGAGCTTTTAAAATATTTCTTTAGGAGAGAAATGGGGAGAACAGATCTAGGCAATGGATGCTGTTGCAGTCCAGGGGAGACTTAGGTATACATCAAATAACAGTCTCTTGAATTCTAGACTTGGATTCTAAACTTACTGAACTAGAGAGAACATGAAAACAGTTCTTTCTGGATCTTACCTAAGTTTTCTTGAGGACAAGATGGAAAATACAAATTTTATATGCCCTCGGTTTTCGAATCAATTGAGAGTTTGGGATTGTTTTGAGAGGTGAATCTCTTTAAATCTTGAATATAGAGAACTAAATGAAGTGTAAAGGAATTAACACAGACTTGTAGAATATTTTAATTAGAAGAGACCTTAGTGGATATTGAATCCAATCCCTTCATTCTACAGAGGGGAAATTGAGGCCCAAGGAAGTTCAGTGACCTGCTCAATGTTAGCAGCAGGGCAAAAGTTTGGATTTAAATAATCTCATTACAGTTCAGTGTTCTTTCCACCATACCAGGATGCAGATAACAACTAGGTAGCATTACACAGATAGAGCAGTGACTCTCAGGATCTAAGCTGATGAGAAAGGCTGAATGTTAGTCAACTTGGTGACTCAGTGGTAACACTCAGGAATAACTTGAAGAAGTACATTGTAAGATGTGCATTACACACAAAACACACACACACACACACACGCACACACACACACACACACACACACACGCACACACCCCCACATGCTCCCTTTACCTTAAAGGCAGCTGGGTGAGGTATTGGCTTTGGGAGACCTGAGTTTGAATAAGAAACGTAGGCAATTCACTTAACCTGCTTCAGCCTCAGTTTCCTCATTTGTAAAATGAAGATAATAATAGCCCTTCCTTGAAGAGTTGTGAAAATCAGATGAGATATTGCACATAAGGCATCCTGCAAATCTTCAATATGTTATCTATTATTATCATTACTACTAATAGCTTCCCTGCCCACAGACTCATGTCATAAATTTGACTATTTATTAGGCTTACAGGTAAATAAAGTGACCTACTGAATTGAACTCATCTCTGGGGAAGATTAAGTTGTTTGACAATTATACCTTTTCCTAAGAGCAGTTTTCCGTAGTGAGGAAGAGGAGCATGAAATATGGGTGACATTTCCTCAGCTCAACTATCCTTGACAATATACTAGGGAAATATACTTTCTTGCCATTTGAATGTTTGGCTTTCGTAGGTCCCATCATGAGTGGAGAGTCTCTACCATCAACTCAGAGCCTAAGCTTTCCTTTGTACCTAAAGGAAAGTCTTTAAATTTTCTCCCCTGAGCCATTTCAAGGCATTACAAAGTCCTTAGGGCTAAGTAGCATCAAAAATCTTCAGGTGCTTTCTCCCATGCCCTTTATTAACTATACATCCTTGATACAACATCATCTGAGTAAGAGCTGGTAATTGCATGGTACTTTGTGGCTCACAAAGTATTTCATTTGCATTTTCTGATTTGATCCTTACAGCAACCCAGTTAGATAAGTAATACAGGTGTTTTAACACCATTTTATAGATGAAGAAATGAAATATTAGACAGGGTAAGTGAAATCTCATCTTCAAAAGGTCTACTAAACATTAGTTAGCAGAATTTGAATTCAGATTTTCGTGACTATTTCCAGGACTCTCAACATTACTCTATGTTACCTTTCCAATTGCCAGTGCTCTATCAATTTTCATTCTGTTAGATGTGCTCATTTCTCATCAAATATTTCATTCCAGGAAAAGCATCAAATCATTTCCCCTTCTACACTTCACATATCTTGCTCTTCCATCTTCCCAGGTCAGGTTACCTTCCAGTAAGGTTTGCAAAGTACTTCACAAACGTTAACTCATTTGATCCTCACAACAGCACTGTGTGGTAAGTGCTATTATTGTCACCATTTTACAGATAAGGAAACTGGGGCAGAGAGAGGTTACATGTATCCCCTAGGGTCACACAACTAGCAAACGTTTGAGACCAGAGTTTAACTCAGGTATTCCTGATTCCAGGTTCAGAGCTCTATCAATGGCATCAAATTTCTTTTGTTTTAGGACTGATTTACTTAAGACTTTATGATTCTCATCTTTCAATGCAGATGTTAGTCTGCAATGTTAGTCTGGTGACTAAGCTATTAAGGTAGCAGAGCTCCTACTTCTTACTTGCTTCTATCAGTAAGTAAGGATTTGTTGTTGAGGCATTTTTTCAGTTGTGTCCAACTCTGTGACCCTATTTGGGGTTTTCTTGACAAAGATACTGTAATGGTTTGCCATTTCTTTCTTCAGTTCACTTTATAGATGAGGAAACTGAGGCAAACAAGGTTAAGTGACTTGCCCAGGGACACATAGCTAGTAAGAGTCTGAGGCTAGATCTGAACTCAGGAAGATGAAACTTCTTGATGACAGGTCCAGCACTCTGTGTGCTAAGGCGCCACCTAGCTGCCTATAATAGGCCCTACGTGCCTATTCTGTGATAAGAGCTATCCTAGGTACTCAGGATACAAATAAGAAAGTCAAGCAGAGTGCCCTCAGAGAGCTTCAGTGGAGATACACTAAATGCAAAAATAAGTAACTACAAAATAAATGCAATATGATTCAAGGAGAGGAGAAAACTCCTAACAACAGAAGGAACCAAGAAAGACCTCTTGAAGGAAGAGACACTTGAATGGAACCTTGCAGAGGATTCTTTGTAAGAGTCCTGTCTCTCTGGTGTCCTTTCCAGTGAATAGTTCATTAATATAGCAAATGTCTTCTTTAACTAAGCTCTTCATTTTGCAATCTGGCCTCCAGTTGGAGCCAAACTGCTTCTTTTTCAAAGGCCACTTGTTCTCTTCTGATATTCAAGAGATATTTGTAACCTCAAATGACCCATTTTAAACACAACCTGAGCCACAGAGCACTTCCCTTCTCTCGGGAGCTTACTCCAGTATTTGGTCATTCTTAGCCAAGAAAAGCCTCTCTATATTTCATTTCAAGCCTCCTCTTCTTTTCCCCCCACCTTGGTCATTCCCAAAGAAACCTGAAGAGTGTCTCAGTTCAGCATGAAATTATGATCCTCTATGGGGCCTCTGCTGAGGACATCTTCCTGGTCCCAAGTAGTTCCCCAGGAACTGCCCATTACTTTAGGCTTGGGGGGTAGCTCCTTATCATGCAAGAGTCAGGCTGACCTGAAATCAGAGAAGGAGAAATGTCTAAGTGTAGAATCAACCAAATGCAAACAACCAATGTACAGAGCCCTAAAAAAGTGGATGGATCTTAGAAGTGTGCGACATCTCAAAAATTAGCATGCATTTCTGCAATCTCATTCTCTTACTCTTTAATCTTATTCCTAATTCTTGCTGCTAAGATTTGTTCATATGCCCATGAACTCTAGAAGGTGATTGCACTATATTATATAAACACGTTTCTAATCGTGTGCTTTTTCACATATCCCATAAGTGATGCAGCTATCCAGTAAATTTGCTTTAAGACACCATAATTTTATTTATTTTTCCTCTTAAGTTAAATCCCTTCTTTCAGATGCTGGGCTGGATGACACAGGTTTTACAGAATGTGGATATTTTTGAAAAGACAGCTCTTCAGATAAATTATAGGCCCTTATGTCATTCTTTAAATATAATCATTATCATTTCAATCCAAGTCAATATGTATAATAAATACCTAATATTAATAATTTATAAAACATTTATTGTTTGTAGAGCATTGTGCAAAGCTTTGGGAAAGAGACATCAACAACAAGTATCTTTGGAGCACTAATACTGGCCCCCTTCTCCCACAGGTGAGTTCTATGGGAACCTTAGTTCTGTCCTCCAGGTCAAGTAGCATCAAAAATTTTTAGGGGCTTTCTCCCATGCCTTTTATTAACCATACTCCCTTGATAAGACATCATCTAAGTAAGAGCTGGTAATTGCACAGTACTTTGTGGCTCACAAATTATTTGTGAATTCCTGAACCTATCCCCCAAATTAAACTTCCATTTTGGGGATGGATCTAGACTGGTTATTCTTCACTAGCTCCTGGCTGTGCTTCTGACATTTTAGATTTTGTCATCATCACCCTGTGTGAGCACCTTCTTCCCCCACACCCTACATTTAAATTTCTTTTTATGTGTTGTCAGATGCTATTAGAATATAAGCTCTTTGAGGGCAGGGACTGTCTTTCTTTTTGCTTGTACTTGTATTCTCAACATGTTAGCTTAGTTCCTGGCATGCTGTAAATGTTTAACAAATGCTTGTTACTTACCTTCTTACTTGGAAAACTAAGAGATTAGGTTAGAATGTCTTCAGGAAATTGCAAAGCTCTTTTAATTGTCCTAAGCTTTCCTTGGAAGCAACGGCTCATCATTTTAATGCCAACATTCCACCAATATTGCTATATGGCAGTAAAGCTTGGAATTCATCTCTAAATAACAAAAAAAAAAAATGAATGTCATATTGAGGAAAATGGAGAACTACATGGTGAGTATGAACTGGGTGCAACATATAACTAATGAGAAACCTTAAGGAATAGAAATAAAAGATATCATCAAAGAAATATGAGATAGGAAGTGATAGGCTGGTCATGTGATGACACATAAGGTTGGGCATCCAGGGTGCTCCATCGACATCTTCATAGAGTCAGGAGAAAGCAAGGAAAGCCTCTAGCATATTGGGTGAAGTCCCACTGTGGCAAACTAATGGGAGAATAATGGACAAGAGATCCACAAGATTGACAAGTATGATCTACACCATTAGAGGTCACATTTGAGTCCATGATATCATAGACCCATTTAAGTAACCAGTGTTGTGTAGGGGTCCTTAAGTTTTCTGGGTTATAGACCCCTTTGGTAGTTTGGTGAAGTCTGTGGATCCTTTCTCTGAGTAATATTTTAAATGCATAAAATAAAATACATAGGACTACCAAAGAACCCAATAATTCCAAAATGTAATTATCAACATAGAAAAAGTTACCAGATTCCAGCCAAAGAACCTCTGCCCCAGTGGAATGCAAGCTCTTTGAAGGCAGGATTGAATCACTTCTGCATTTATATCACCAGGGCTTAACATAGTGCCTGACACACTACAATCACTTGGTAATGCTTGTCTATTGAGTGCTTGTTTGAAATTCCTTTAATTGTAAGCTTTGGACCAAACAAAGGCTGAAGAAGGAGACACAGAGACATTGGAAACGATGTAGAGGCAATCATGCTTCAGGTAGGGGTTATTATTTATGTTGTATTGCATTTTTCTTAGACATTTCTCAATTACATTTTAATCTGGTTCCAGCAGCACTTGGGAGCTTTGCCCTCTGCTGAATATGAAATCTAGATGACCTTGGGGTCTCTTAACAGCAATAAGATGATATGTTTCCAAGGCTATCAGCCTTACCTCATTTTACAGGTGAGAAGGAGACTTAGAAAGGGGGAGCCACATGACCACAAAGTGAATTATTGGTGAAGCCAGAACTAGAAGTCAGCTCTATAGATTCCCAGAGGAAGATTTTTTTCTTCCCTATGTCACTCTGCCTCTCAGTTTCGGACCCCAGTGAGTTTACAGGCCAATTGTGGGGCCATGCCAGACATCTAGGAAATAGGTAATGATATGTTTGTAAGTGCCAACGATTGGTATAGACAGTAAGCACTATGGAGTAAGTGCAGAGGAGGAAGGGACTTCTGTAGATTGAGACCAGGCCTTAAAGGATGGGGAGGATTTGAATTGGCAAAGAAGAGCAGCAGAGGGCATTGCACTCAGAAAAATATTGAATGACCTCTTTGAAAACAGTTCACAGCAACAATCCTGGGAAAATAGCTGGGCTGGAAGTAGTGTGATATATGAGCAAGTCAGCCCTGGTCATCTTCCAAGAAGCTTTGGCATTATTTATAACACTGAAGAAGGAAAGAAGTGTGTGGAGGGAACAAATCTGATAAAAGCAGGGGGAAAAAGCTGTTGAGCAAATTTGAGAATGTGGGCTGCCAGACAGCAGCAGTTGTGACTGGGTCCTGGGCCAGACATCCTGGGAAGAGACAACTTGCAGATTGGTAAATCTGCATGAGCAGCAGCAGTGTAATGTCATAGAAGAGGGACTGGATTGGGAGTTAGGAAATCTGAGCTCTGTCTCTAGTGGGACACTGACTAATTGTATTGCCTTAAGAAAGTCTTTTCACCTCTATGAGACTCAGCGTCCTCATGATAGTGTCTTCCTAGGCCTTATGCCTTGATGAACTCAGCTTCCTAGGGTTCCAGCTACAGGGTTTGAAACTATCTTGGGGACTTTGAATTATGCCCCTAGGTTTGTCATCTTTCTTGATTTTCTCAAGGCATGCTGATACCCCAATCCCAACCTGAGGCACTTATGGGAGCAGGATTTCCTAGCCCCTGACAATGTTTGGCTCCTTAAGACTAGAGGTCCCTACATTCCATGTCCATACTACCTTTCAGCCTTCTTTCATTAACACTGCAATTTGATTCCTTTTTGGGGCACCTTCTTTCTCCATTACTTCCTATCTGTTGTTGTTGCCATCAACAAGAATGACCTCCTAACTAAATGTGCCTCAAAACATTAGTATATTTATAAGGGAAAAGAAAATATACTAATTGAGAAATAATAGAATAGAATAAGGTAGTGACTAAAAAGAAAGCTCTCTAGGCCCAAAGAAACACTTAAACTACCAGGCTATTCTAACTGCACCCAAAGTCATAAGGCCTGGATTTGAATTCTGGCTTCAGCATTTACTAAGCAAACCATTTATACTTTCTTACACTCAGTTTCCCAAACTGTGAAATAAGGATGACATTTGTGTCTACCTCCCTAGACTATTAAATATTTAAGCAATCAGTGATGAGATCAAAATTCCTCTCCATCCTAGCGGCTGTTCTTTTGGAGTTGCTGTTGTTAAATATCTTGTTCGTGTAAGTCCGTGTGAACTAGAATGGGCCTTACATGATCAGTCTGTGGCCACGTGAACTAGACTGGGCCCTAAACAATAGACAGACAGTCTATAATATAAGCAGGTTTGTACTATTACTGAGTCACATCACTATACTGCATTAAGATTTAAGGGCCTGGTATACCTTAAATCACTATAGAAATGCCAAATATCATTATTGTTTTTGTTTACCCACATTCATTTCTTGGCCACTTCCAAATTATGCTGCCCGTATACTAGTCATTCTCCTTATTCCCCCCTTATTGGATCCTGGACTCTTGTAGATGAACTTTTGCTTTCTTGTATCTGGAACCAGGCCTCCATGTTACTTTCCAGCTATTTCCGAACCATGTTGACATATGAGTATCTCTGTACCACTTTCCCCCACTTACTAGCACCCCTTTTTGTGTTGTTTCCTTCCATTAGAACATAAGCTCCTTGAAGGCAGGGAGTATATGTTTTGCTTCTTTTATTCGTATCCAAATGCTTAGTATGGTGTTTGGCACATAGTAAATAATTAATGTTTTTTTTTTTCATTCATACATGCAATTTCTTTTTTTTTTAATTTTTTTTTTAATTTACTCATTTACTTTTAATTTACAAGATTCAGTTCCACAATCACTTGAGTTTCAGATTTTCTCCCTTCCCTTCCCCCCCCCCCCCATGGTGGTGTGCAATCATGTCATACATGCAATTTCTTTCTACTTGGAGTTCCTCAAGTCTCATGTCTCCAGGTTGAGACTGGTATCTTCTCAGAACAGATTTTGGGATATATGTCTGAGCCTTCAAGATGAACTCATTCTCTGATTGTACAAAGCCAAAGTCACTCTCAGCCAATCATGACATTTCTGCCCATATTAGAGATAATCACTTAACTGACTAGATTTCTCCCCTCCCCCAAATAAGGAGAGCTAAAACATGTAACAGATATGGCCAGCATCCTTATAACCTCACAAATCAGAGTGATTTCAATTGCTATACAAGATCCTAATTCACAAAAGATAATTCCTCACCATACAGCCCTCATCTCTAAAATTAGGAGATTACATTATATGTTCTTAAATCCCTTCCATTTCTGAGACTCTCTGACTCTATGAAACAAACTGTCAGATGGTTCAAAGAAGGCCACAGATGCAAGCATGACATTCTTAAGCCTAGGGGAAAGTACTAACAGATTGGAAAATCAATGAGCCAAGAATTGAAAGGGCCTCAATTTTAATGATGAATCTTGTCAAAATGAAAACAGCAGAACACATAATCTCAATATTGCCCTATGAAATGGCAAGGGGTGGGGAAGGTTGGAATATAGTGAGCCAAAGAAAGCTTTCCCAAAATTTCTACTCAGCATCCTGTGGGAAAAAAATAAATCTCTATCTCTGCAGTGGTAAATTATTTCTCTCAGATAAAATTTCCCTTACCTATGGAGAGTCATAAGCAAGGTATTGACTTATGGAAA
The DNA here is from genome assembly GCA_028646515.1 of Pseudochirops corinnae. Lineage (NCBI taxonomy): Eukaryota > Metazoa > Chordata > Mammalia > Diprotodontia > Pseudocheiridae > Pseudochirops > Pseudochirops corinnae. The sequence goes on along the minus strand of CM053585.1, from coordinate 95,073,750 downwards.
ATCTTTCAGAGGATCATAGATTTGGAGCTGGAAGGAACCTTAGGGGTCTGAGTTCAACCTCTTCACTCTACAGATAAAGAGGCCCAACAAGTGACTTGCCCAGGGTCATCCAGTCTCTGAAGTAGAATTTGAACCCTGTCCTCAATTCTAGAACATTCTCTGGTATAAATACCAGATTGCCTCTCACTTGAAAGCCTCTTTAAATCTTTCAGATAAGGCAGCATAGCCTTTTTGCAGGTAAATTTCTTAAGAGGAAACAACCTTCTGAATGCTAACCTTACAAATGAGAAACAAACAGCAAAATGTTGCATCTGCCTTGCGCTAAGCCTTTTGCATTTTGTGTGTCATATTCTGAGGACTCCTTTTCTTGTCGTGGGCCTCAGGCACTTTAGGATTGATCGCGGATGGGGGGGAGAGAGGGGTGCTGTTTACAGCCTCTGCTTTCCTGTTGCTTCTTCTGCCTTTATCGGTACGTAGTGGGGAAAGGAAAGACAAGTATTGATGCAGGTGAGTCAGCGCCACAAGGTGACACAACATTTAGTTGTTATAAAAAGGGTAGCTGTAGGAGGCAGCTAGTGCAGTGGAAAACTCAGGAGACCTGAGCGCTACAGGAAGTCCCGACCACCTTCTTATTTGTCTGTGGCCAGAGACAAGTAATTTCCCTGTTCTGGGCTCTAGCTTGCTCTTTTGGGAAATAAAGGGATTGGAAAGACAATAATAAAATGGTGATAATATAAATTGTAGGCTTTGCCTTTCTTTACATCCCCAGAGCTTAGCACGTCCATTGATATTTATGTAATGCTTTAATGTTTGCAAAGTGTTTACTTAATGCTATGATTTTTAAAGACCCTCTTATCTCTAAAGGTCTGTGATCTATAAGCAAGGATAGGTCTATGTTTGTGTTTCAAAAAGAGGTGTGGCATTAAGGAGGCTTTAGCAACAATTACTAGCCTATCTCTAAAAGCCTTGGAAATGAGCTGTCTTATATTCACACAAGGGACATCAAGGGCAGGTACTTCTGCTCCTATCTCTATCTTCCCCCTCTGAATATCACTACTTCCTCAGCAGCCTCCTTGAATTAGGGAAACTTTCCTAATTGGGGTGTAGTGAAAAGAGCACTGAGGGGGCGGCTAGGTGATGCAGTCAATAGAGCACCAGCCCTGGAGTCAGAAGGACCTGTGTTCAAATGTGGCCTCAGATATGACCTTGGGCAAGTCACTTAACCTCAATTGCCCCTTCAAAAAGCAAAAAAAAAAAAAAGAAAGAAAGAAAAGAGCACTGAGCTATAGAACTCAAAATGCTTCTAACTTCATGTGGCATGGATCTCCGCCCTTTGTCATTTATGAAATGAGGGCTTTAAATGAACAGCCCAGAAAGATGAACTTCACAGGATTCCAAGTTTCCTAAGAAACAAGAACTTCCTCTCTAACAGGGATTCTCAGGTATTTCCCCGTGCCCCCTTCCACCCCCCACACACTCTGTTTTCCCTCCAACCTGAGAAAGAATGAGAGCTGATATTTACCCAATGCTTGACCTACACTCACTCAGCTTATTCTCAAGACCACCCCAGGAGGAAGGCTCTACAGGAGTTATTATTATTACTCCCATTTTACAGAGAAGATTGAATCTCAGAGAGGTTAATTGTTAGTTAAGTGTAACTCCTGAAAGGGAAAGCTAGATGACTACTGAGTGGATAGAGTGCCAGGCCTGGCGTTAGGAAGACTTAAGTTCAAATGTGGCCTCTGGCACTAGCTATGTGACCTTAGGGAGGTCACTTAACTTTGTTTGCCTCCCTTTCTTCATCTGTAAAATGAGCTGGAGAAGGAAATGGCAAACTATTCCAGTATCCTTGCCAGGAAAGTCCCACGGACAAAGGATCCATGGGATCACAAATACTAAAGCAACAACTCACTGAAACAGGCAGAAGCAAGCATCTCTAGCCACTGGGCCATGCTGTCAGTCAAGGAAAGAAAACTGGAGATGAAAAGCATCACCTCCTGGTTTTGGACCGCTGGTTGGTGGATATGGCCAGGGCCGGGTCAGGACAAAATTGGGAAATCAATAAAAGGGGCCTTTCTCTGCTTCCTGAGCCATTTCCTTTGCTACCAGATAGGCCTTCCTTCCCATCTCTCTTTTCCTTAATTTAATCTGTTGCAATTGCTTCCCATTGAGCTCCCCGGAGAGATCTGCGTTTGAAGAGGGGGCAATGTCACTTGTTGGTTTAAACCCAAGGAATGAGGCCAAATGATGGGACTTCAGGCAACCTCATCCGCTCAGGAAAGGGAAAGTGTTTTGTGGCCTACGTGGGCGTGGAGGGCTGAGGGTGGCCTTTCAGTTCCTTTTAAATCACTGTTCTAGCTTCACCTGCTCAGAAAGCAAATTGTTATCACAATAGCAGGGGGCTGCCTACAGCTTAAAGCATAAGTAAGTTGTCTCTTGCCACATGGTTTTCAGCAACCGGAGAGGTCATTTTCAAGACTAAGGGTCTTCTAGTTCTTGACTTTGAATGGAGAGCCCTGTGCCCTTCTCTCGTCTGACACTCATGCACGCTTTCGTCTAGGACTTTCTTTTCATCAGTTGCATCTTAAGAGAAGTTGTCAGGCTGAGACTTTTCGCTCCCAACGAACGGTCGCCGCTGTGCATTTGTGCCCGAGCGCAACTGCTCGCAGACACACGCGGCGGCAGCATCGACAGACCCTTGACCCGCAGCTGGCCAGTTTCTGAGGCAGTTCAGAGCAGACGGCAATACCAGCTTTCTCCCCAGCGCCTGAGGACTCGCACCAGCCACCGCAGAAGAGACAATCTCCACTCTGGCCAGCCGACTCCAAGACTGATAGGATCTTCCACCTCCCACCTTCACCGAGTGACCCTTACCTTTCCTTCCCCTTCCCTGGCGTCTCCCATCCCAGGCTGCAAGAAGAGTGAGTCATCAGTCCGCTAGGGGGAGCGCCGGAGCCAAGAGCTGATCTGACCAGATCGCCTGGGTCCACTGGAGAGTGGAGAGGGTCGCTCCAATCTGCGGGCGCGGAGGGCGGAGCGCTAGCTGTAGCGGTGGTAAAAGAAAAATCCCAGCTAGCCGGCACAGAGCCCAGAAAGCGGGAGAAAGAGGTGGGATCGTTTCTGTTGGGGTATCTTAGGTGAAAAACCATCCATCTCCACCTCTCAGGAAAAGAAGAAACAACAAACTGACCTCTGACTCCTTTCCTTTGCAGCCCTGTGGACCGTTCTGGGGGAAGAGAAGGCATCCAAAGAGCCGGAGAGAGCCCAGGTACCGGAGTGTCTCCGAAGCAGGGATTAGGGCGAGGGGACTGGGAGATCAGACTGAGCCTGGTGCCCTGGTGGCACTCTGCTGAGGGTGTAGGACATCCTCGTGTCTCTTTAGCGGAGCTAGGACTGTTTATGTGTTTCCCTCTCTCGGGGATGTACGACTCCCCGTGATCTCTCTGGGCTCCTCGAAGAAAGTAAGATGCTAAATAGTTAGGAAATGTTAGCCGCCCTCTCTCGGAATTCGTGTATTGTGGGAAACCTCAGGGAATGAAAGGGTTTTCCGGGAAGCTGGGGATTGTATCTGAGGGGACTGTACCGGAGGGGAGCTGGCAGCAACGTGGGTGCTGAAAGCAACCGGTCATGGAACTTCGTGGGAAGTCTTTAGATGGAAAGAGGAGGGGGAGAAACACGGCACTGGGCAAATTCACTCCCAAGTGTTCTTGTTCACTTCTCCTGCTCTCTCACCCTGCCCCCCCCCAAAAAAAAGTTTTTTATTTTTCCCTGTCTTTAAAATGTGAACTTTAGACTTAGCCCTCTAAATTAGTAATCCCTTCTATAAAGTGAAGTGCCTCCCATAGCAGAAGGTCCCCTTCCCCTATCCCCACCCCGAGTATCTTAGGGATCCTGAAAGGAAGGAAATGTCACAGCCTGACATTTCATTCTTAGAGGGCTTCCACCCATACACATCTCAGCTGGTTTAAAGGCACCTGAAAGAAGGGGGCAGAACTGACGACTTTACCTAAGGACAGAGCAGCCTTGGAAAGAGACTGAAATGGTGCATTGGGCTCCCAGGGCAGAGGGGGCTTACTGGTCCTACCTAGAGAGGGAAAAAGGCGAAGGGCATGGAGAAGATTTACACTGATCCTTCGCAAGAGGTCTGGGACAGCTTATCTCTGTGCCTTCCCTTGCTCTCTTGGTCTTTCTTCTAGGTTAGGGGCTCTTGGTCTATAATCTATGAATTTGTTTTTGTAAATATTTTGATTGTGATATATTCTATATTTTCTTCATTTTAAGACATTATTCTGAGAAGGGGTTCCCAAAACTTCACTAAATTCCCAATAGGGTTCATTACACAAAAGAAAGGTTAAGAATCTCTACTTTAGGAACTCAGAAAGTAGCTGTTCTTTGTGGGTGACCTATCATACCTAGGTTTTTTTTAATGTACCTTTTTGGAGTTGCTTCCTGCACTCAACCTGTTGTATTTTTCTCTGGAATCCCTTCCCTTTCCCATCTCTTCCAATCAGTTTTATTGACCATTAGAGTTTCTTTCTAACAATCAAAGCCTACCCTGGTCACTGAACTGATCCAAGTCTTGGGAAAAAACCTTAGAAGCAGCCTTAGAAAAAACCTTAGAAACCTTTGAAGGCTCTGAGTTAGGGAAGGGAGAGGGGGAAAGGGAACTGGTTGACTGTTGGTCAAATATGACAATCTGATGTTTGTAATTATATGTATTTTACAGACATCCATGCAAGTGTTTCTTTTCTCCTTCTTAGTGAATAAATGTTTAATACTTGTTCAATATTTCTTTGAGTTGTTTCTGTTCTAGAACACTACCTAAAGAGGGAACTTGGAGCCTTTATGTGGAATATTGAAACAAAACATTTTTCTCAAAGACAGCTCATTTATGGCAGAATTGAGCTTTCCCGACTCCTTCCCTGTCAAGGACTCTGTTATGACCATACTGCCTTCTCCTTTTGGTTCATTGAGAGCTAAATAGTCTTACACATAAGGTTCTTTTGAAAGGATTCAACCTTTTGTGAAAATTCTGTACTTCTCAGCACCTTTGAAGAACGTAGCACCAGAAGAGAATTATAGAATCAGTAATCTAAGGAGTAACTGACAGTGGGTGAGAAGGGTCCTTGGTGATACAGAAAAAGGATTCCCTTCTGAAGCACACTGATTGGGGAAAGAACAGTAGCCTCATCTTTATGTAGCCCCATCTTCAAGGAGTGCAAAGGATTTTATGGGTATTAATTCATCTATCCTTTTTATATCAAGAAAAGTTATTTGTTAAAGGTAGCTATTTTGTAGACAGCTTGAGATTGAGAAGAGGTAAATGAGTGGTCTAGTGTCATACAGCGAGTCAGTATAAGAATAGATACTGGATTTCTAGTCCATTTCTAAGCTAGGGTGAAGACCCAATGGGATGAGGTGATATTTTCCTCCCCTTATTGAGATATATGGTGACTTGTTTAAGGCACGGAAAAAGAGCTGGTACTTTGGCAAAGAGGAATGACCTCTGCAAAGCAAGCTAGACAAATTCTCAAGATGTCAAGTTAGGCAGAATTTCTAGGGAACAATGGGCCTCCACTGCCATCTTGCTACCTTCTACTTTCACCCCTGTTACTGAGAAAAAGTTTTTTAAAAACCATGTTATTTTGGACATGTAGACATTGGGTCAGTGAAAATTATCTGGAGTAGTCCAACTAAGGCTGAGTTTCAGTTTTGCTCCATGTCTCTGCCACCAATCGGTTTGTTTCTAGCCAGTCCTGTTCCCCTTCATTCCCTTTTCCATTACCCTTGGATATTCATTCCTAGCAGGCAGAGAACAAGATCAGGTTGGACTGCAGCCCATACCACTGTGATAATGACATGATTTACTAATATATATCATTTGCTGCTTGTCTCTCTCTCCAAGGCCTGAGATCTGCATTCCAATTATATTGGGAGCAAGGTGGTGACTTGCTGTGTAAGAACAAAGTATCTAGAGGCCCAACCCCCTGGCACTCTGATCTCAGTTCAGTTTCATAGCAGTTGAGCTCTCACTCCTCCCTGCCCACGTTGACCACCATGGGACCCGAAGAGGGAAATGCCACTGGAGCACACAACAATTTTGCAGCTATCTTCAACTCTCACCGGGAGCGAACCGCTTCCCTCCCATTCAACTTTAGTTATGGTGACTATGACCTGCCTCTAGATGAGGATGAGGATGTAACCAAGACCCGTACCTTCTTTGCTGCCAAGATTGTCATTGGTGTAGCTCTAGTGGGCATCATGCTAGTCTGTGGCATTGGTAACTTTATCTTCATTGCTGCCCTGGCCCGATACAAAAAACTGCGCAACCTCACCAACCTACTCATCGCCAACCTGGCCATCTCTGACTTCTTGGTGGCCATTGTATGCTGTCCCTTTGAAATGGACTACTACGTGGTCCGCCAACTCTCCTGGGAGCATGGTCATGTGCTCTGTGCCTCTGTTAACTATCTTCGAACTGTCTCCCTCTATGTCTCTACCAACGCCTTGCTGGCCATTGCTGTAGACAGGTAAGTATTAGACAGGGTAGAGTGGGGGGAGGGGGAATGGGTACAGGAGCAACCACTGAGAGAAATGGTTTAGTGCTCCTACTACACTCATCCCATCTAGGGACTGGTAAGAGCAGTGTCTCTACCTCCCCTCCCTCATGTTAGCAAGAGCAGAATTTCACACTTGAGGAGCCACAAAAAGAGCCCTTGTCTCTCATCTAGGACCTGGTGCAAGGTGTCTGTGCTCCCTAGATGTTGACAAGTCCTGAGTTTCTCAGCTGTGGCCTGGCAAGAGGCACCTGTGTCTACCAGATATTCTACCTGGCCTAGGCTCAGCTGTTGATTTGTGAGAGCTGTGGTCTTCAGTTCACCTCACCTAATCTTACTTAAATTGAGAAGAACAGCTCCGACTCTGAAATTCTGTGATAACAGGTTTAAAGTTCAGAGGTGTATTACCTCAAAGCAGCACACAAGTTGAAAGGGACTTTTCAGTTATCAAATAGAGACATCTCTCCCTCCCAGCCCCTCCCCTTCCTCAGTCAGTTTTTTTTTTTTAACAACAGATTTTTAAAACAAGGTTACTGGATTTGTTTGCATAAAATCTGCCAACACATTTGTTTATGTTCTTTTGCATAAATCTCTATGCTAATTTGCATACATTTACATGCAACCCTTCCAGAACCCTGGATTCAGCTATGTAAAGTGAAATTAATGAAAGCAGCCTATAGTAACTATTATTTATGCATTTCTTATACTCTAATCACTTATGGACTAAGTGATTTTTATCAGATGAGCACAATAATTTTCTAAAAATTCAAGTAAAGCTTTATTATAAAGTCCTTTTCCATAATATAGATCCAGTTTAACTGAACCATTATTACTTGTGCTATAGAGTCCATCTATCCCCTTTATATAATGGGATACCCCAGTGTAATCCTTTATCTTCCAACACCAGAGTTATGGTAGGACTCTTATCAACAAGGATCATAGAATTTAGAATTATAGAGATCTTGGAGACCTCCTTATTTTCAAGCCCAATGTTTATGAACATAACAATCCTTGAAAAATATGAGTATTATAATTTTATAAAGTAAAGACTAGACACTTCAGATTATTCCCCTAAATCAGAGAGAGAGGGATAAGAAAATCTAGCTAGTCCTAGGGAAATAGAATATGCTCCAAAAGGCTTAGTACATTTTGTGTATTTTCTGACCCTGGGCTATTAAAGTTTAAAATTGCCCAAAGGGACAACCTGTAGTATCATCTGACAGTCTGATTCTAAAACCATAGGCCCTCTCCCCTGTCCTTGGGATGTATGGATATTTATCTATGGCCTAATAATAATAATAACAGCTGTAATATAAATATAAGTAGCATTCCTAGAACACTTCGAGGTTTGTAGAGCACTTTATTCTGTTATTTTATGAGATACTAATTGTAAAGTGCTTAGCATAGTCCCTAGGACACAGTAAATGCTAATGTTAATTATTATTATTGATATTTTATTATTATTTCATTTGGCCTTCAAGACAACCCTATAAGGTAGGTACTATTGTTCTTATTTTACAAATGAGGAAACTAATGGAGAGGTTAAATGACTCAACCAGGATTACATAGGTAGTCAATATCTGAGGCAGGATTCGAACTTGGGCCTTCCTGACTCCAAATTCAACACTCTATCTATCCATTGTGCCACCTATTCCCTGGCAGCAATGACATCCTCCCACTCCCTACCCCCACTCCCACCCCAATCTCTAGAACTCTGCCTAATACTTTTCCCTGGCCAAGGTCATTCCCACTGAGCCTCAGAGCCTGCTCCAAACTCAATTATTGAGCTCCTAGCAGAGCTGGAAATGGGTTTCCAGGACTTCAGGCTTGCTGTTCACCATCAGTTTTGAAAGTGAAAGCCCACTCCCTTTCCTTAGCAAAAGGGCTGTTCTGTGCCTTCGCTGAAATCTGCCAGCACTGAGAAGAGGCAGATTGGATTATTTCATGTGACCTCTTGCTGGCACTACATCCTTTCCCTGGGCATGTGCTTAGTTGCTCTCAAATGCAAAAAGCACATACTTAAAAAAAAAATCAGAAATATTTCTTCACCATAGTTCTCAGCTTATGTGCTCCAAAGCAGCTAGTATTGGCAGGATACAAGGCTGAAAATTCCGTTAACTTGAATGCAAAACATCTGTTCAGTTTTAGATAACACGCATTTTCATTTCCCTTTAATTTAACTTTGTTTCCCCCTCCACCCTGAAAAAAATGGGAGGCAAAAGCTAAGGCCCTTCCTGCCCAGTATTTACTTGTTGAATTTGTATTCAATGCATTTTCTTTTCCTCTCTGGAACTCTTGAGACACTGACATAAGGGTTTTCAAGCCCACTACCTTCTCTACCTGAGATCTCCTGCAGTGAGAGATGGAGACAAAGGAACAGCGGTAGAGACAAAGAAAGCAGCCTGACAATTTTAGAGGAAGACAACAAAAGCAAAATGGGAAGGGGAGAATTTTCAAATTCATCACCTCTTTGCTGGTACAATTAGAGCACAGTCCCCAGCCTCTATCAGGATTGACCAAAGAAAGAAACAGAAATGTCGCACTGTTTAAAATGGCCCAGTTCCTTCAGGGTACACTGTTTCATTGCAAGTAGTCACTTAGTATAGGAATAACAACTAAACAGAAGGTCAGGTGATAGGGGAAAGTCACTGGTATTACAAAATCAATAGAAAAAGAATTGGGATTTGGATAATTTTTTTCTCACCATGTAGTACAGACCAAATTTCAGTCTTTCAATCCCTACCTTTCTCCCTTCAGCTCTACATTTCTAACTCCCTGCTGGTCAGCTCCTCCTGGATGTCCCGCTGTGATCTCATACTCAATACATCTTATAGAAACAAGACCTCTTCTGGAGGGCAGGAATTGTGCTGCTTTTCTTCTCCATCTCATGAGCACCAAGCAGAGTGGCTGCCACATAGGAGACATTTTTTAAAAGCTAGTTGAATTGAGTTGAATAAAAACTCAACTTTTTATAGAGTTTTAAGATTTACAAAGCACCTTTTTCATAACACTCTTGTGAGGTAGACTGCAAATATCATTGCTTCCATTTTAGAGATGAGACTCAGAGAAGTTTTTACTTATTTAAAATTCCACCTATTGTGTCTTATGTGGTTCTACCCTATGGAACAAACCAGAATAGCCAAATCTCTCTTGCCCACAGTCAACATAGATAATAAATGTCAGAGCCAATATTTAAACTCATAGTTCTTGATTTTCAAGTCCAGCATTCTTTTCATTGTACCATACTATCTAAAGCTGAATGTATCATTTTTCCTTAATAAAATGAAAATTAGGGGTGGCTAGGTGGCACAGTGAATACAGCACCAGCCCTGGAGTCAGGAGGACCTGAGTTCAAATCCAGCCTCAGACACTTAACACTTACTAGCCATGTGACCTTGGGCAAGTCACTTAACCCCAATTGCCCTATCTTCCCCCCTCCAAAAAGCAAAAATAAATAAATAAATAATATGAAAATTGAAAAATAAAAATCTAGTCCCTCTCTATTCCCAATTGCTCTTCAAGGTTGTACAGACCAGTTTCCCAATTACCCAGCTTTAACATCTTAGCTTTCTCCTTTACCTTTTCCTCCCTTGCTACTTTTTACATTGACAGTAACCAAGTCACATTGGTTCTTCCTTCTCAAATATCTACCATTTTCCCATTTCTTCAAATTCCTGCTACTATTGGCTTAGTCCAGGGTCTTATTCTCTTAAATCAGTACTTTTCCAGGAGTTTCGTATCTGGTATCCATCCACTCTACCCTGCTTCAGTCCTTTGTAATGAATGCTGAATGATTAATCTTCCTAACATTGTTTTATATGTGTCCCCTTTCTCCACCCCCTGTTCAGTGGCTTCTTATCCCCTATGAGATAAAGTCCAGACTCATTCACCTAATACTAAATGCTCTCATTAAGCTTCCCACAGTCAGACTTATTCATTGTTTTTTGCACACACAATTCACATTTCTGGTTCATTGCCTTTCTTCATGCCACTTACCATATTTGAATCCTGGCTCTGCCACTTCCTACCTTTGTGACCTTGGGAAAAACATTCATTCTTTTTGGGACTCAGTTTACTCACTTGCAAAAGAGAGGGATGGACTAGATGGTCTCTAAGGTCTCTTTCAAATTTAAATCAGTAATTCCCTCCTCAGAATATACCCTCTCTTTGTTTGATGATCTATAGTCAACTCATTTTACAAAGCCCAGATCACATTTCACCTCTTCCAGGAATAACCACTCTTGTGATTTCATATAGCATTCCTTATTTGTACTAGGATTGCTACTTAGTTTATGTTGTATCCTTTAACATGCATAATCCTGTTTTCTCCAACTAGATTCCAACCTCCCAAGGGCAGCAATTTTGCCTCCTACATCTTTGTACCCACACATCGTAGGTGATTATCAAATGCTTGTCAGTAAGTGATAATGATGAGGTACTTATTGTAGGTACCTAGGTAAACTAGGTGGTACTGGATAGGGCACTGGACCTTTAGCCATGAAGATCTGAGTTCAAATCTTACCTCGGAAATAACTGGCTATGTGACCTTGGATAAGTTACTTAAGCTCTGTCTTCCTTAGTTTCTTCATCTGTTAAATTGGAATGATAATAGTGCCTACTTCACAGGGGTTGTTGAGTGGAATAAAATGAGATAATATTTGTAAAGTACTTTGTAAACCTTAAAGAGTTAAATAAATATTGTTGTTTTTACCTTGGGTCCAAAACTGCCCTAGTTACTGGTAGCAAGAATGAGGGTACCAGCTATAGAAGATTTATAAGACGTGGCTATTTTTCACAAGGGGTTTATAATTCAATGTGT
>CM053585.1:95027996-95055196 GCA_028646515.1 Pseudochirops corinnae | reverse complement strand
GCAGATCTAAGAACCTGTGCTAGTAGCCGCCCTAGGTATGCTAGGGTGCTTGCTGATACACCCCCCCCCCCCCCACCTCCCCCACCAGGGCATTCTCCAAGGCAATTAAACTCTCTTGGGGCCTCACATTATATGTGACACATATAATGTCACAATCTGCCATGAGGATTGACCTTAAGAAAGGACCTAGATGGGGTAACTAGGTGGCACAGTGAATAGAGCACTGGCCTTGGAATCAAGAGGATCTGAGTTCAAATTCGGCCTCAGAAACTTGACACTTACTAGCTATGTGATCTTGGGCAAGTCACTTAACCCCAATTGCCTTGCCTTCCCCACTCCAAAAAAAAAAAAGAACCTAGAAGAGTTTAATCATGTGCTCAATGAACTTCTCTCCAACTACCGATACTTTTCAGGTATTGACTCTCCCTGAGCTAGTCCTACATTGCTGCCTGCCTCTTAAGCATGTCCCATAGCTATCTCAAACTCAACATGCCCAGAGCAGAACTCCTTCCCGATCATTTCCTTCTCCAAACTTCCCAATTATTATCAAGGGCACCATCACCCTCTAGTCACTCTGTGACCTCTCACAATCCTTGACACAGAGGATAACACTTGTCATCCCGGACTCTTTATTCTCATTTACCGTATATACCAAATCCTTAGCAGATCTTATTGTTAATATCTTCACAACATCTCTCATATATATGAGCATGTCTCCCCTCATATACCCACAATGTGATTTCTTTCCTCATCATTCCTTGCCTGGACTATTGCAATAGTCTTTTACTTTGTCTCCCTGCCCCAAATCTTTCACTTCTCTAATCTACACTCAGGTGCCAAGGTGATTTTTCTTAAATCATAGCTCACACCTCCTTCTTACCTGATTTCCAATGGCTCCCTATTACTTTTATCATCAGATAAACTCCTCAATTCAATGTGTGATACTTTTAATAACTGGCCCCCTCATACCCTTCCAGTCTTCAACCCTTCATTCCCCTTCAATAACTTTAGGATCCAGCTACTCTGCTTTTGTACCTAATCCATCTCTCACCTCCTAATCTTTGCACTTGCTGTGCCCCATGGCCAATGCTTAACATAATGTCTGGCACACAGTAGGTGCTTAATAAATATTTGTTGATCAAGTTTATTGACTGAATGCTCTTCTACCACCTCCACCTCTTAGTTTCCTCACTTCCTTTAAGACTCCTACCTTCTATTGAAGATCTTTCCCAGTCCCTCTGTTGCTAGTGATTACTCATCTAAAATTATCTTTCACATTCATATTCATATTGTATTAGATTATATCATATATTATCTCATATTATATCATATTGTCCTATATTTACATATTATCTCCCTCATTAGAAAATGAGCTTCTTTTATGAACAATTTTTTTTATTAAAAAATTAAATCGACTTTGAGGTTACATTTCAGACTCATCAGATTGGCAAAGACTACAATAACTAATAATAGCCATCACTTTATATAGTACTTTAGCATCTGCAAAGTGTTTTACATATGTTATTTCGTTTGACCCTCAGCACAAGCCTGTGAAATAGGTGCAATGATTATCTCCACTTTACAGATGGGGAAACTGAAGACATGAGAGGTAAAGTGACTTGCCCAGGGTCATACAACTAGAATATGTTTGAGGAAGGATTTAAACTTGGTTTTCTTAACTTCAAGGCCAGTCCTATATCCACTGCATCCCTTGTTGCCCTTACCAACAACAACAAAAAAAACAATAATAAATGTTGGATGGGGTTGATGTATTACTGATGGAGATGTGAATTGGTCCAACCATTCTAGAAAGCAATTCACGACCATGGTCAAAAATTTTAAACTGTGCATATTCTTTGACCCAGAAAGATCATACCCCCAAAGAGATCAAAGAAAGAGGAATGGGACTCATGTGAATAAAAATACTTACTACAGCTCTTTTTGTAAATGTCGGAAACTAATGGAATGCCTATCATGCAGTTTGAGAAGATGTGGACTAGATGATAATAAAATTAGATGGATTCAGAGCAGGTTTGTTTGCTGGATTCAGTGCCAATGTGGAAAGAGTTCTCCAGTGAGGTACCCCAGAGATAGTCCTTGTGATGGTTAATATTGTTTTTTTTTTTATCAATGACTTGGATTAAAGCATCAATGGTATATTCATCATATTCTCAAAAGATACAAAGCTTCAAAACTCATCAAACACTGGGTGACAGAATAAGGTTCCCACAAAAATCTAGACAGTCCAAAGGACTGGGCTAAATTTAATATGAAGAAATTCAATAGGAATAAACATAAAATTTTAAAGTTGAATTTTAAAAATCAACAAGTACCAGATGGGGGAAAGCATGGTAGTATGTGAAGGCTTGCCATGGGGAAGAAGAATTAAATGTGTTTAGTTTGGTCCCAGAAGGTAGAACCAAAACCAAAGCGTAGAAATTACATAAGGGACCAATTTCAGCTTGATGTCAGTTAAAGCTTCCTACAAATGAGAGCTGTCCAAAAGTGGAAGGTGTTGCCTCCAGAAGCAGCGTGTTTCCCTTCTTTGGAAGTCTTTCAATGAAGACTGGATAGCCATTTGTTGGGTATATTAGAGTGAGGATTCCTTTCAAGTATGGATTAGATGAGATGGTCTCTGAGGTACCTTTGAACTCATAATATTCTAAATCTTAGTCAACGACCTGTTCTCCAATAATTAATAAGGAATATATTGCTAACCCGCTGAGGTGAAAATGTAAGTATTTTGTAAAGCATTGAAAACAACAAACTGAAATTAGTGGGCACTCAACACTTATTGAGTATTCAACTCATATCTGCCAATGACCCAAACTTTACTATTTAGGTCAGTTCTTCCAGCCCTTTTACACTGATTACAAACCCCACTGTGCTGGTTGGAACATCTTGCTGCTAATCCCCACCTAGTTACTCTTTTCTTGTTAATTCTAAGGAATCAGAATACAAAAGTTCTCAGAAAACTCTTAAGATCTTTCCTAGAATTTTGAGAACTGGAAGGTAGATATCAACACAGTTTAATCCCCTCACTTTACAGATGAGGAATCTTTAATTAACCAATTGCTTATATTTAAATACAGCAAACTCCCAATTAATCAGAATACTAATGTCTCTGTAGGGCACTCTGCTTACCTAAATATTCTTAGTGTTCTTAGAGTTACCAATATATGACCATTCATAGAAAAACAGTTTTTGAGAAATCACAATATAACCAAATATCTTTAATGAGAAAATTATACTAAATACAATTTTATCTTTCTTTGATAATTCTGAATGTACTCCAGGTGATCATTTCTTACTCTATTTTTCATCATACAAGATTGTGGGGTAAAATTCAGGTTATTTGATTTATTTGATTAGATCCCAGATAAGTAAGAGTTTATTCATTTCTGTCTAGCAAATTAAAACTCATTTTCTATTACCCTAGAGGTATATCCTCCAGCTCATTACCCTCTACAAATTAGGTATGTCTTCCCTGTGACCTAAATGTGATTCTTCTAACTATGCATAATTAAGTTGTTTGCTCATTAAAGACAATACCTTTACCTGGCAAAAGCATGCCCTTTCATGTAACAGAATGGTCTATAGAAGAGATTGGCAGCATTTTTAAACTTCTTAGCCAAGGCTCTGTCACTCTTCTCTCTTAGGGTGCCCTGAGGTAAGAAGGGCGATGACCCTACCACATCGGAAAAAGAGTGCATTCCAGCTAGTCCCTCCTGGGCTCAACAGTGACTACCATAGGGAAAGAGAAGTAGAATGTAGCCCCTGAACCAATGAAAATCTGTGATGCATTCCATAGGTTGTCAACTCCTGGTTAATACAGAATTCCATCTTTTGTTCAGGCAAGAAGTGTGAACCTTTTGGTCATACTGGAAACCTTGCCACCAAATAAAATTCCTTCCTGCCTGCAATCTCACACACTGACTTTTTTTATATGAAAGCAAAAAGGGCAACTTAAAAGAAACAAGCACATAGCTACACTGCTCATAGGGTTATGAATGGGTATAATCTCTTTGGAAATCAACATAGGACTTTGTCATAAAATCTAGCAGTTTTCAAGCCTTTGACCCAGGTATCCCCTATACTCTAAGGATTTTATTGAAATGAAAACAAAGACATAAAAGTCATGATAACTCTATTTGTAACAATACAGCAAACAAAAGACCCCCAAACAAGCCATATATGCCTAATGACTAGGTCTGATAGAACAAACTGGGGCATATGAATAGAAAGCAAGTCTTTTCCTTCTGAGTATTTTTCACACTTTTTTCCTCTCATAATTATTACATTATATAGTTGCAGTTCAGTTGTTTTTTAGTTGTGTCTGTTGCTTTTTGACCCCATTTAGGACTTTCTTGGCAAAAAATACTGGAGTGATTTGTCATTTCCTTCTCCAGCTCATTTTACAGATGAGGAAACTGAGGCAAACAGGTTAAGTGACTTGACTAGTCACACAGCTAGAAAGTGTCTGAAGCTAGATTTGAACTCAGGAACATGAATCATCCTGACTCCAGATTCAGCACTTTACCCACTGTGCCATCTTGCTGCCCCTGATACAGCTGCAGTTCTTCCAATTTGTCATTTCTTATGGTACAATAATAGTTTACATGTTATCTCCCCCATTAAACAATGAATTTCATATGGGTGTCATTTTTTCAGTTATGCCTGACTCTTTATGGTCCCATTTGGGGTTTTCTTTGCAAAAGTACATGAGTGGTTTGTCATTTCCCTACTTTTACAGATGAGGAAACTGAAGCAAACAGAGTTAAGTGACTTGACCAGGGTCACACAGCTGCTCAGTGTCTGAGGCCAGGTTCAAACTCAGGAAGATGAGTCTTTCTGACTTTGAGCCTAGTGCCCTTGGCACTGTGCCACCTAGCTGCCCAAGGTGTCCTTGCGGGCAGGGACTGGCGTTTGCCTTTCTCTGCATCCTCACCATTTGGTGCCAGGTGCTTAAGAAATGGTCATTAACTTGATTTGACAATGTATTGTTTCATCTTTGTCTCTCTAAAGTCTAGCACAATCCATTGAATATAATAAGCAGCTAATAAATGATGGATTGAACTTAATGAATTAGAAGGGTCTATGACAACTCTAGTTTATCATAGACAGCTGGAACACTTACTATCCAGGGACCTAAAATAGGACCAGAGCACAGAGAATTTAGGTAAGAGTTCTGTTATTAGAATTGACAAAGGCAGAATAGAACCAGAAGTGAATTTGACTTGACATGGAACCACTGAACTAATGGCCCTTAAATTTTGTCTTCCAGAGCATGGGCTCAGTCCCCCAAGTCTGAGACCTCAAACACAAACCAGTTAAAAGGATGCATGAAAACAGAGCCAACCAGGACGTTGTACTCAAGAGCACCTTAAGCAAAGTGCTGGGGCATATTTGCAAGGACCCTCACTGTAATTTCTGGGAGTGGTGCCAGGCCAGGTGACGCTGCTTATTTCCTTACCAGAGGCCCTTTTTGTTAACTTGGTTAGATACACAATAAGGTTATAGCAGAGGCCATGGTGTTCTTTTCTCTGAAGGGTGGCAGTCTGCAGTCTCATGTCTTAACCAATATTCTCCTTTTTGGTTCAACTGGGTAGGACACTGGGGACAGATGTCAGGCTTTAGGTAGACCTATGGATAAAATTAAATCTTGTTAATTTACATCAAGACAGGAAAGGGGGTTTAATTCGTGGAGCATTGGTTGCCTAGTTAAGAGTGAGTAGGACGTTCTTAGGGTTCCTCTAGGGAAGAATCTATCTATCTACATATCCATATATATTTACATATTTGCATGTTTGTATATACATATATGACATATTTGGATATTTTAAATATAATTATATAACATAACTATATGACATATAACATGAATAAATAATAAATATATACATGAGTCAAATTTTGCTAAAACTTTGGGATACCTTACATACACGCATATGTATACATGTATATTTTATGTATATATGTATGTATATATGTGTATTCAGCAGGCTGCCTGATTATTCAGAAAGAAGCTATGCCCATGTAGGGTGGCTCAAAGCCTGGGAAGTTTGTTGCTGGCCCTACTTATATTGGAAAGACAAAAATTTAAAACAAAATTTGAATCACAGGTCTCTGACCTTGCAGCATTCCTGTCTACAATTCTTTCTTTCTTTCTTTTTCTTTCTTCCTTTCTTTCTTCCTTTCTTTCTTTCTTTCTTTCTTTCTTTCTTTCTTTCTTTCTTTCGCTTGCTTTTTGGAGGGGGCAGGGCAGGGCAATTGGGGTTAAGTGACTTGCCCAAGGTCACACAACTAGTAAATGTTAAGTGTTTGATGCTGGTTTGAGCTCAGGTTCTCCTGACTCCAGGGCCGGTGCTCTATTCACTGTGCCACCTTTTATCTACGTTTTCATTCTTGCCTTTCCCTACCTGTTCGTGTGTTTGGCAAGACTCGTTGTGAGACTGAAACAGGTCTCATAGGCTAGCTTTCACACAGCTCTTGTAGAGTTTCTTTGAGAGAGGGAAGGTAATATACATTTATATGTGCCAGGTATAGCGCTTTACAAATATCTCATTTGATGCTGAAATTATTTTTGTAAGTATAAGATCTCCATTGCGGTTTTAAATATGAATTCTGAGAAGTTTCTTTTTCTAAAAAAACTCATTTATTTTATGAGGCATTTGGGGTTAAGTGACTTGCCCAAGGTCATACAACTAGTAAGTGTCAAAGGTTGGATTTGAACTCAGGTCCTCTTGATTCCAGGGCCAGCACTCTAGCTACTGTACCACCTAGCTGCTACCTCACCCCAAGGAGTTTCTAACTCTCCATTAGATATGTTGTTGTCTGGTATAAAGGACTTAATAAGGCCAAGACAAAGGGAATTGGGAAAATAGCAGTCATATTAGCTTGTGGATGCTCTCACAGGTCTTTGTTACAGTGACCAGAGATTGGATAGGGTGATTCATAGCCTCTGGCTATGACTGAAGAACTAATACCTCACTGATAAACTAGAAAACTGCTTTCTAGTCACTATGCCTTGGCAAACAGAAGCTGAAATAATTAGTTGGAAGGCCTGAAGATGTGAAGACAAGAAGCTAGTAGTAGAGAGAATGGAAAAGGAGCAGCAGAAACAGATGTAAACCCCAGTGGAGAGTGGCCCCATAAGAGCAGAATGACAACATCACCACAAGACATCTTCAACCCCATAGCATCAGTAGTATAAGCTGTTCTTCCACACATATGTGCCCCTCCACAATGTACCTTAGCCACAAGTGTTCTCTAATATGTGCCCCTCAGCCCCTGACCTAGCTTTGTTATCCCTAATTGAATGGTCTTCCATGTATGTTACTCTAAATTCACTTGGTGAGTAGAATATATATTTCTGAGAGAGTGGGATCCAAATCTATGGAAGAATATTCTGTTATTACTTTTCTTTTCATTCTATTTGATTACATTGCTTTGATTTGAACTTAT
Organism: Pseudochirops corinnae; assembly: GCA_028646515.1. Taxonomy (NCBI): domain Eukaryota; kingdom Metazoa; phylum Chordata; class Mammalia; order Diprotodontia; family Pseudocheiridae; genus Pseudochirops; species Pseudochirops corinnae. The sequence continues at coordinate 95,047,732 of CM053585.1, read as the reverse complement.
CCTCTGGTTGACTAGTAAAAAGTTCATATTTTAATGGAGACCCATGAGCTATGGCTTTGAGGGGATGGTGAACCATAGAACATCTGGAACATGGTAGGGGAGAAGAGAAGAAAACATATTTTTGTTGGTTGGAAAAATTAATTTTAAAGAAGAAAACTGTTCATGTTTTCATGTGTTCATGAACATGAAAAATGTTCATCTATTGAGGACTGGCTCTTGATATCATACATATGAATTATTTCCCTATGTATTTCAGATATCCAACTTTTGCCAGTGATTTTTAGATTCAAATATTTTTCCGACTCTACTGGTTCTTACTCTAATTCTATTTTCATTGATTTGTGCAAAAGGTATTAAAATTTTGCATCATCAAAATTGTCTCTCTCTTTTTAAATGATCTCCTTAGTGACTTGTTTGGTTAAGAATTCTCTCCCTAGCCATAGTTGGTGAAAAGCACCTGTTCCTGATCTCTTCTAAAAATTTTTTTTATACTGCAATGTTTTATATTCAGGCCTTGTATCCATCTGGAGCTTTTTGTAGTATATTGAAAAACATTGGTTTAAACCTAATTTTAGGGCAGAGGGCAGAGGCAAGATATCAAAGTAGAGGAAGCAGTACAGCCAAGATCTCCAAACATTCCCCTCCAAATAACTTTAAAATAATGCCTCCAACTGAATTCTAGAGGGGCAGAGCCAACAAAAAGTCAGCAGCAGACATTCTTCTAGCCCAAGACAATTTAGGAGGTATAGGAAAAGTCTGTAAAATGGTAGCAGAGGCAGCAGAGAGTTCGTGTGGATGTAACACCAGGGACAGGACTTGGTGGTAACAGAAGCAGCAGCAGCAGCTTCAGGAGCCAGGGGATTGGGTAATTGGTCAGAAAGAGATTTCAGGGTTCCCTCTGCTATCACTGGGTGAAGGACCAGACACTGTTTGGCACCTCCATTGCCTATACACACTTCTGGGTCACAGTTCAAGGACAGAGAGGAGCATGAGGGAGCAGGGGCTCTAAGCAGCAGTATCTCTTTCAGTCACAAGGGATCAGGAAGTTTGAGGAACAGAACCACTTGCAGTGTAAAGGGAATAGAGTCCCTGGAAAGCAGTATCACTTCAAGAGATCGGGGCCCTTCCTGAATAAGGACCTGGGACCACACCTCTACGTAGATCACACCACCTTGAAAGCATTAAAAACTTCCAGAAACCCAGAATTAGTTCTGAAAGCAGGACTGCAAAACAAAACAAAACACTCCTGAAGCTTGGGACAGTCCCCTCCCCTTGACTCCAGGAATAGAGTCTAATTTTAACATGATGTTCAAAATTAAGAAATAGACTGAGAAAATAATAATGACAATGAAAACAAAAGAACTTGACCACAAAAAGTTACTATGGTGACAGGGAATAACAAGACACAAACTCAGAAGAAAACAATGATGCCAAAACAGCTACAATAAAACCTCAGAGAAAAAAATGTGAGTTTAATGTAAGCCCAATAAGAATTTCTGAAAATCCTAAAAAAAAAAAAAAAATTGATTTCCAAAATCAAATAAGATTGGTAGAAGAAAAATTGAGTAAAGTAATAAGAACAAGACATTATGACAGGACAATTAACAGCACGGTAAAAAGGGCACCAAAAACTGAAGAAAATAACACTTCAAAAAATAGAAAAGATATAAAAATTTACTAATGAAAACAACTCCTTAAAAAGCAGAATTGGTCAAATGAAAAAGAGATACAAAAGCTTACTAAAGAAAATAAGTCCTTAAAAATTAAAATTGGGCAAGTGAAAGTTAATGAATCGGTGAGACACCAAAAAACAATAAAACAAAATCAAAAGAAACAAGAAATAGAAGAAAATGTGAAATATTTCATTGGAAAGACAACTGACATGGAAAATAGCTCAAGGAGAAATCATTTAAGACTTATTGGAAAAAGCTGAAATTACCTTACCTTTGTTACCTGAAAACCATGATCAAAGAAAGAGTTCAGATATCATATTTCAAGAAATTGTCAAGGAAAAATGTCCTGATAGCCTAAGCAGAAGGTTAAATAGAAATGGAAAGAATCCACTAATCATCACCTGAAAGACATCCCAAGATGAAATTGCCCAAGAATATTATAGCCAAATTCCAGAGTTTCTGGGTCAAAGGGAAAATAATTCAAACAACTACTACAAAGAAACCATTAAAAAAAATCATGAATTCACATTCAGAATCATACAAGATTTAACAGCTATCATGTTAAAGGAGTAGGGGACATAGCATATAATATTCTGGATGGCAAAAGTGCTAGGATTAGTCAAGAATAACCAACCCAGCAAAACTAAATATAGTCTTTCAAGGGAAAAATGGATATTTTGTAAAATAGAGGATTTTCAAGTATTCCGAAAAGACCAGAGCTGAATAGAAAAAAAAAAATAGATGGGCAAGAAAGAGGGATACTGAGAGAAGGGGCAAAGGAGAGGAAAAACAGGAACATTGTTTCATATAAAAGATGAGTACAAAGAGCTTTTTACAATGGGGGACAGTTCTTGAAATTCATTCTCATCTAAATTGGTTCAACAAGGGGGAAATACACACACGAGTGCACACACACACACACACACACACACCTATTTATATATAGAAATCTATTTTACCCAACAGGGAATTAAGAAGGGAAGGAGATAAGGGAAAAGGGAAGTGATGATGGGGAGGGCAGAAAAAGGAAGGCATTGGTCAGAAGCAAAATAGAATTTAGAGGAGTGACAGATTAAAAATACAGAGAGAAAGGATAAACAGAAGAAAAGAAAATAAAGGGAAATGCACAGTTAGTAGTCATAACTGTGAATGTGTGAGATGAATTCACCCATAAAGTGAAAATGGATAGAAGAATGTCTCCTTCCCAGGTAATTGTGAGGATAAAATGAGATATTTGTAAAGTGCTTTGCAAACCTTAGAATGCCATATAAATGCTAGTTATTATTATCATCCTAAAATCCTAAAATCTATCCTAAAATATATAACCACAAAACCAAGCATAACTCCAGATAGGATCTGATTAGGGTAGAGAACAGAAAGGCTACCCCTGACCTAATCCTGGACACTATTTGCTTCTTAAAGAAATCTAAGATGGATTAAGCTTTGCAGACTGACATATCACATTCAGTACATCTTGAACTTGGAATGCACCAAAACCCCAAAATCTTTTTCAGAAAAATTATAGTCTAGCCATGCTTCCCCAAACTTTCAATTTGCATTGAATTCTCAAATCTAATTGCTATTTTCAGTCTTCATCTTTCTTGACCTCTTTGCAGTATTGGATACTTTTACCCATCCCTTCCTTCTAGATACTCTTTCTTTCCTGGTTTTTTATGATATTCCTCTCTACTGGTTCTCCTTCTGACCACTCTTCCTCAGTTTCCTTTACTGGATCATCATCCATGTTCCTTCCACCCCTTCTGTAGGTGTATCCTTCAGCTCTGATGAGCTCTTTTCTTTTTTTATCTCCATGTTCTTCTTGTTGACCTCATCAGTTCACATGGGTGCCAATATTATCTCCATGCAGATGACTTCCATATCTACATATTCCAGTATTACCAGCTCACTGATGGATATTTATACCTAGATTTCCCATAGGCACCTAAAATTCAATGTGTTTATAACAAAAATCTTTATCTTTGCCTTTACACATCTTAAGTTACCATTGACTGTTGAGGTTGCTATGAGGCACCCAGTCACAACTTCAGCATCCTCCTCAAATCTTCCCTCTCCCTAGTGCCACAAGTCCAATTAATTGCCAAGTTTTCTTGATTCTACCTTGATCTCTCATGCTTCCACATACTTCTCCCCACTTACGCAGCTACCACACTAATTTAATTCCTCATCACTTCTCAACTGGTCTATTGCAGTAGCCTCCTGATTGATCTGCCTGTCTCCAGATTCTCTCTTCTACAATCCATCCTTCACAAAGCTGCCAAATTCATATTACTAAAGCACAAGATTGACAATATCACTATCCTTTCCCCCAGAGTTATTAAAAAATCACTTACAGGAGACTAGCACTCATCTTTGTCAATTCTTTCAGAATTCTATGACATAGTTTATATGAGACAGGGGACTTAAATTCAGTAAGGACAGCAAGGTACTCTCTTAGTATCTCCATATTTGGGTTTCCACTCCCTATTAGTTATTTTTGCTCTGTCCCTTTTAGCTTGACATAGTGAATAGAGAACAAGGAAAACCTACGTTCAGGTCTGTCCCTGGGATTGTGGGCAAGTCACTTAACAATCAGTACTCTAGGCATCATCTCTAAGGCTATAAATTGCAGAGAAGATACCACTTTGCATTGATAAAGGGTGTTTTCTCATCTGACAATTCTCTGTACCCATGAAATCAAAAGTTTTGCCCCTATATCCCTTTCTCATACAAAATATATTTTCCTTGGCAAAGAGAAACAAAGTAAGAGTTGAGTAGTTTCACCATCTTTCTATTGTCTCTTTTCTTCTATTCTTCCATCTACCCCTAAGCAGTGGTCTTATTTCTTCTTTGATCTCCCTCATTGTCCCAATACAGCTTAAATAGCCCTTGGGAATGTCACTCACTTTCTTTGCCTTCATAGTTTTAGCACTAAATAATACTACTCTTATGGAACCATATTATTTCCTTCATGTTGTTGTTGGTGGGTTATTTCAGGTTTTCCAACTCTTCATGATCCCATTTCAGATTTTCTTGGCAAAGATTCTTAAGTAAATAGTTTGCCATTTCCTTCTCCAACTCATTTTATAGATGAGGAACTAAGGCAAATAGGGTTAAGTAACTTGCCCAGTGTCATACAGCTTGTAAGTGTCTGAGATCAAATTTGAACTCAGGAAGATAAGTCTTCCTGACTTCAGATCTGGTGCTCTATCCACTATACCACCTAGCTGCTTTCCCTTTAAATCCTAAGTTGTTTAATGAATTTCCTGTGTATCCACATCAGTTTAAGTAAACAAAAGATAAGACTTGACTCACTAAATGACAGTTTTATAAAACTAACTGCAAAGAACTCTTAGGGCAGTTAGTAAGAAAAGGAAACCCTGTTTGTTAAGAAAAGTACCACCCTGATATCAAATGACAGCCCCTGCTAGATGTTAACAAATAGTGCTTCCCAGATGTGAAATGTTAGTGCCTCCCAGGTGTTAAAGCAGTGGTTCTCAACCTATGGGTTATGTTCAATTTGTAACAATGAAAATACATCCTACATATCAGATATTTACATTATGATTCATAACAGCAGCAAAATTACAGTTATGAAGTAGCAATAAAAATAATTTTAAGAGCTTTATTAAAGGGTCGTGGCATTAGGAAGGTTGAGAACCCCTGTGTTAAAGGATAATACCGCCTACATTTTGGCACACACGCAAAAAATAGCAAAACGAGCACCAAAACACACACACAAACAAAAAACATTAGGGAATCTGTTATCAAATATATATGAATTTTCTGTATAAGCCTATGGTATCTGATACATAAAATGATTTGTTCTTAGCATCAACATCATAAATGTTTTTCATATCAAATAAATGCCCCACATCCCTCGACAGAATTATTAGAGTGTGGATATGACAATTAACTCTTGGGTTAATGCTCCCACCTTTTCATCTCACCAGGCACAATTCAATAACAGAAGAGCACTAAATTCTGGCTTCACCCCTAAGGCTTTTCATTAAGACTACCCAGAACAGAAGTAACCTTACACAATCCAAAGGCTGTGTCTTCTTGTTCTCATCTGACCGTAATATTCAGAAGTTTCTCCCCTGCTACATTACAATGTGTCTTGACCATTCATCCAATAAATGGGGTTAAGCAAATGGAAATAGAGGGCAAAGCATGAATCCTCCAAAGCCAGAAAGTTCAGATTCTGAATTAGAGACTCCAAATAACAGGGACCTGGTTTATTTCCTAGGGTATGTCAAAGGTTTCCATTTTTATCTCTACTTTCAGGATAATAGCATCCCTCATTCACATGACTGCCTTTTGAATACTTGCAGATGGCTACAATATCCCTCCTCTTTCAGGCTAAGCAATAGCAGTTCCTTCAGTTGATTCTTAACTGGAACGAGCACAATTCTCTTGACTGCTGTGGTAAAGACTAAGTTATTTCTTTTTTTTCTTTGCTTTTTTTTTTGCTTCTTAGAGGGGGGAGGGCAGAGAAATTGGGGTTAAGAGACTTGCCCAAGGTCACACAGCTAGGAAGCATTAAGTGTCTGAGGCCAGATTTGAGCTCAGGTCCTCCTGACTCCAGGGCCAGTGCTCTACTCACTGTGCCACCTAGCTACCCCCAAGACCAAGTTATGTCAACTAGGTCCGTTCCTCCTTCATTCTTTCTCCATATGGCTTTTTAGTTACCTTAAATCCAGAATCCTTTCCTTGTGTTTTCCATTGCCCATTTTCTTCACACTTCAGAAAACATAAGAGGATGGTTTTAAACTTGTCTCAAAATCAATTTCTTGCAAGGAGCATTCCATGATTGACCAGATCAACCGGCATAGTAGAATGAGTGTGAGACTTGGAGTCAGCAAAGACCTGGGTATGAATCCTGCCTCTGAAATTTACTGTTTGTTTGACTCTAGGTAAGTCACTTAACCTCTCTGAGCTTCAGCTTACTTGTCCGTAAAATGGGGATAATAATAGTAATAGAACTGATCTTATATTATAATGCTTGTGATAAGCCTTCTCATTAAAGACCATCAAGAAGATAATTTCAGTTGATACACCAACATTTGTTACAGAGAAAAAGGGAGATAGAGAAATTTTGTGATGTGAATCAGACCCTCTAAATTAAGTCAATATCTAATTTTAATACTTGGTACTTTAAAGGTGGGTATATGAAAGAGTGCCCAAAATGTATGTTGGGCAATGTGGTTCAGGGATAAGAAATGAGAGAGGTAATAGAGAGGCACCTGGCATGAGTAGGATGAAATGCCTCATGAATGAAAAACTATCCAGGAGAAGAATTGTAAAGGACATATCATCGGAGAAATATACAAAAGGGGGGAAAAGGGTGGTCTTGTCATATGGTGAAACTGAGAAATGACCAGGAGTATGCTGGAGTCAACATAAACCAGCTCAAGAAAGTTGATTGTTAAATTTTCAGTGTGACCATTTATACCTCAGGAATTAGCAAATACTGCAATCAGGCTTTATTGTTTTGTTAATAGTCTAAACTTAAGGAAGTGATGGAGACCATGTTAATATGGCAAAGTAAGCTTCAATGTTTGCCATATGTATTTTTCCCCCCAGATGTACTTCTTTTTTTCAGAGAACCGTTTTTCAACATTTGCCAGCACACCACTGGGGATAATTGAAATAAACGCTTATTGACCGACTGACAGAGTGACTGACTGGACAGCCACTATATGACATTTTTATCCATGCAATGTCAAGAGATCTGCAAGAAACTCTGCAGAACGTTGTTAAATCCTATACCAATTTTATAGAAGGACATGAACAAGAGTTGCACAGCACACACAAGGGATAGGTGGGTTGAAATTTACATGGTTAAAGAAAGTATCCCTCAGCAATGGATCACGGTTCCATCAAAGTATATAAGTACTGAAGTTGTTCAGTGCTTAACATGGTACCCAGCACATAGTAGGTGCTCAGTACATGATTGTTAAGTTGATTCTCTGAGTTTCACTACAAAACAATATTAATTCACTTTCTCAACCTCTCAGGAGCAATCAAAATCAAAACTAAAACTTCCAATCAATAAAATATATCACTCTTTTTTTTAAAAAAACGATCAACTAAACATAAAACCCCAAAATAATTTTGGATTCGAAAGAAAGAAAGGAGGCAGGGGTAGTGCAGGGGATAGAATGTTGGACTTAGAGCCAGAAACACTGAGTTTGAAACTTGCCTCAGACACCTATTAGCTGTTTGATCCTGAGTAAGTAATTTAACATTTTTCAGCCTCATTTTCCTCATCCATAAAATGAGGGAATTGAACTAGTTGGCCTCTAAGTCCCATAAAGCTCTAAATCTATGATTACATGAAAGGAATGAGTGAAATACACACTTAACTCTTTAATGCTATCCAAGGACTTCAATAGGTCTGGATGAGCTGGTGGGCCAAGCAAGACCACCAGGCTGACAAGTTCCTTCACATTTTTAATCACCCAGGTAATGCTACAAACTCTTTGCCCACTTTCTAAATTTTACAGACAGAATGGGAATTGTAAGGACCTAGAATAAGTTTAGGACAGCTTATAACCATGTATCTCATTCTTAGGATATCTATTTTCCCTTGGGTTAGCATAAATCAGTTCCTAGAATCAATATCACATAAAGCTTCCAATATTGTTCCCTTTTGCCATTCCTGTTTCAACGCTTTGGATGTATAAGCTCAGCTGGTGCCCAAGATAGCTTAGCCGATGCCCATTGTCTTCTCTCAGCTGTTCACTCTAGGGAATTATCCATCCAATCTTTCCTTAGGCTCAATTTTCTTTTTGTTTTGCTCTTCTTTCCTTCCTTCCTTCCTTCCTTCCTTCCTTCCTTCCTTCCTTCCTTCCTTCCTTCCTTCCTTCCTCTCCCTCTCTGTCTCTCTGTCTGTCTGTCTGTCTGTCTCTCTCTCTGTCTTTCTTTCTGCTTCTTAAAGGGGGAAGGCAGGGAAATTGGGGGTAAGTGACTTACCCAAGGTCACACAGCTAGTGTTATGTGTCTGAGGCCGGATTTGAACTCAGGTCCTCCTGACTCCAGAGCCAGTGCTCTGTTTGCTGTGCCACCTAGCCTCCCCTAGGCTCAATTTTCTTTACTGTCAATGATAATTCTCAGAAAGCATCCTTCTATCTCTAAAGGTTTATTGTTATACTCCAAGCTCCACCTTCCATACAAAACATCTTTTGGCAAAAGTTTTGAGTAGGAAGCTTTGGAATCTCTTATACCAAAAGGAGAGAATGTATGAAGGTCTCAAAGTAAAATTCAATTGAATTCATTTTCACTTTTTTCAATGGGGAAATATGATACCACATAGCACCTTAATGAGAGAACAGCGTAGATAGATATTGAAAAAATGTTTTTAAAGACAAGATGACTGGAGGGCTGAATGCAGGAAGATTGTGCCAAAAGGGCCCCAGCAACAGTTATCATAAATGTGTTATCATAACAGTTATCATAACACACAATGTGTTACATAAAGCAGAAACTTAATAAATGTTAAATGCTAAATAAATATGTATAGGGGCAGACAGTAGGATAAAACCACATTCTGCCTTTGTTTTGACTTTCTACAAAGAGGAAGAGATGATGATTCTGTAGCCTGAAGCTATAAAAATTGATTTGTAATCTTAACCTCTAAGCTTACATTTGCACTTAATTTTTTTTAAAATCAGACTCCCAAATATCTCTGTCCATGTCCATCAATAGATGTGCAGTATGGCAAAACCGCTGAGTTGGCTGATGGCTTTAAGGCAAACTAGATTTAAAATGAATAATGTATTCCATAATCCAAAAAATGACATTATGGTCCATAGTGCCTTGGGGGATTTTGTGAGTGAATGTTACTTAATGTTCTCCCAAGTATTTCTCATTAACTTACAGAATGATCGTGCATGTGTTATAAGTGTTCAGAAAGGAAATAGAGAGGATATTCTTGGTCACATACAAACTCTTTCATGGTAGAGAGCTCATTCATACTTGATTAAATATTGTAATTTTATTTTCTGAGATAAAGGAAGAGGAGGAAAGGTTCATAAATTTTTATGTGATTTTCCTAAATTTGAATTATCTAGAGAGGATGGACACTACCCTGATTGGCATCAATCTTTTGGCTTAAAGATAAGAATCTCAAGAACTTGAGGGAATGGAAAGATTTTTATTCTTAATTCATGATCAGTGGCATTTAAGTGTTGGGGACAGGGGAGGAGGAATCCAGAACTATGGATTCTCTCCCAGTACCAATGCTCCTTCTTTTCTAGTCCTAGATTTGGTTCAGTTCAATTAAGTTAATATTTATTATGTGCATACTATGCATAAGATTCTCTGCCAGACACTGCAAATACAAGGACAAAAACAAAATAGTCTGTCCTAAAGGCACTTACATTTTGCTGGTTGTATGGAGTGTGTGGTGGGGAAGAAGGGAACAATCATTTGTTAAGTGCCGGGCTAAATGCTTTACAAAGATTATCTCATTATCTCACAGATAAGCAATCAAGGAAAGAAATCAGGAAAGACCTTGTGTAGATGGGCCCCAGGTTGTGTGATTAAGGCAGCTGGGAACTTTATCAGGTAGAAATGAGTGGGGACCAAATCCAGACACTGGGAACCACAGAGCCAGGAGATGAAATGTTGTGTATAGCAAGCAACCAGAGAGTGTGGTTATAGAAGGGACAAGAAATGACTAAGGACATAACCATACTGTGCAAGACATTACTTTCCAATCTGAAGACTTTGCATTTTATTCTAAAGGCAATAGAAGAAGCCCACAGAAGAGTTTTGTGGGTGTGGGGGTCTAGGGGAGTGACATTACTAGCTCCGTATTTTTGTATTTTTGGTTTGGCAGTTGTATGGACAGGCTAGAAAAAGGTGAGACTAGAGATGGGAAGTCCAATTAGGAGGCTATCAGAGTAGTTCAGACAGGAAGTGATGAAACCCTAAACTAATAATAACAATTGTTGACAATCTTTTAAACTTTGTAAAGCCCTTTACTTAAATTAGTTCATTTGAACCTCACAACAACCTTGTGGTGTAACAACTCTTATAATTGAATTTCAAAGATAAAAACTCTGACGCTCAAAAAACTTAAGTAATTTGATGAGGATCACATAGCTTACAAGTATCTGTGGAAGGATTTGAACACAGGTCTTCCAGCACTATCCAACCTCTCTAGGTAAAAGTCACGTGAATAAGAGGAGACAGGTCCAAGAGCTGCTGTGGAGGTAGAATTGACAAGACTTATCAACTATTTGGATGGCAGGGGCTAGGGATTGGAGCTAAAAAAGAAGGAAGAGTCAAGCATTAAAACAAGATCATTCATTCCATAATCTGAAAATAATTTATGTTCCATAGTGCCTGGGGGGATTTCATGAATGAATGTTACTTAATGTTCTCCCAAGTATTTCTCCTGAGTGACTGGAAGGATAGTGGTATGTTCAACAGAAATAGGAGAGTTTGGAGGAGGGATGGTTTGGGGGGAAAATATAATGAATTGCATGTTACTATCCCTGCCCCCACTCCAAAGCAAGAAGCTAATACAGGATGATTGGAAAATAAAAGACAAATGGCTGTCTGGTTACTGACATTTTGTTAGCTCATTTGTCTATTATTTCTCTTATCTATTCTTCAATAAAAGTGGGGTCTCAGATCACTCCCTTAGCCTTCCTGGGTCTCAGTTTCCTTATCTGTAAAATAAAGGAGTTAGACAAGATGATCTCAGAGATTCCTTCCTTCTCTTGATCTATGCTCTATTCTTTATGACTCTTCATTTGGTTCCACTCAGCATGAGCAACTATGTTTAAAAGGAGAAAAGGAGATGTAGGGCAGCAGGGCTGAGAGCAGACCAGTAATGGCTGAGCTCTGATGAATACACCTCTGATTCTTCATAGATTTTTCTCTGTGTATTGACCTGGGTTATATTGATCTAGACTGCTTGGTGGACCTTGCTAAACTTCATTATTTTTCTTCCTACCTCTTTGGAATTGGCTTGTACCATTTCCCAAATCAGGACTTTTGATTTTGCTTTTCATACATTCACAGTAATAATCCTTACTGGTTACATAACAAAAAATGTACTGTATACACACACACACACACACTCACACTCACATATACACACACATACACTAATGGGATGGCATCGCATAAGTGATCTTTCCATCTTGCCCAAAGAGATCATAACACTAAACTGTATTGCAGACCACCGACCTGTTAGCAACAAGGCAAAAACTGGACTTAACCCCTCTCTTGCCCCTAAACAAGAAATTCTGTCTCCTAATAATTCAGAAAGACTAGTAGACCCTGCAATCAAACTTTGGTGTGCCAAGGATATAGAATACAAAATGATCCCTTCCTAAATCAGAGAATGAAGTTTTGCCTATGACTGCTTATATGAAATTCATACATTAAAGAAAGAAAGGATAGGTCCTCTGTGGTGACAGTGGAGAGATCCATCTGCTGCCCCAGATGTAAATATGTAAGCCCCATTCCTCTAGTCTAGGCAGGTCTAAACCTTTTTTGTACCCTGGATCTCTGATTGATTTGTGAAGCTTATGAATTGCTTCTCAGAACAATGTTTTTAAATGCATAAAATAGACAATTATCTTGAAGTATCTATTCAAACTAATTATATTGAAATATAGCTGTCAAAATATCTTTTTTTAAATTCACAGAATCCAGATTAAGAACTCCTGCCTAGGCTTTGCTGATAGTCACCCTGCCTTCAGGATGCTTCTGCTCTAAACTGCTTCTGGATGAGCGTATTCTATTTTTACAGAAGCCAGCTGACAGCAGAACTGTTTGAGCATGTATAAGCCCATGGAACCAGCTGCACTCACAGTGGTGTTGGTTGTGAAGATTATATACATTTCAACCTCTGAATCACTATTGCAAATCCACCAGTCATAAATTGCAACAGTCATTTTCCTCTAACTTAGGATCCACATCACCAAAAACATAGAATGTCTATCAAGCAAGGTAAAGGAATGAAGGATTCTTCCATTGGCAATCCATTTATCCCAATAGAATGTATGTCCCTTGAGGGCAAGGACTATTAAATTTTTAGCTTTATATCCTCAGCTCTATCATAGTGCCTAGAACATAGCGGGTGCTTAATAACTGTTAAATAATTGTGTTTCCTCCAAAGGATTCTGTATCTGTATCATTACCAAGAGCCCTTTTGAAGTCATTGTCAAAATAGTGGATATGGAGCAAAACTTCAGAATTGTTTTTAATTTGCATTTAACTTATTTTTAGTGCTTTGGAGCATTTTTCATATGGTTTTTGATTGTGTTTCTTCATGTGAAAACTTTATGGCCATATCCTTTGAGTACTTATGTATTGGGAAATGACTCTTGTTCTTATAGATTTACATTCAATTCCACATATGAGTATATGTGTACATATGAATACATAAACTCTGTCGTGCACTCTATTAAAGTGCTACATTGTTACCTATCAGACCTTTATTATAAATATTTGCTAGTCATATTTTCCAGTTTAACTGCTTCTCTTCTGATTGCCTTGATTTTGTTTGTACATGTGCTTTTCAGTTTTATATAATTAAAATTGTCCATTTTACCATCTATAGTCACCACTACATCTTGAATGGTTAAAAATTCTTTCCTTAGCCATACATGTAAAAAGTATTTTCTTCCCTTGTCTATCTTTTTAATGCCATGATGAACTTTTATATTTAGATCCTGTATCCACTTATAGCTTATTGTAGGATATGGCATGAGATGTAATTCCAATTTTAATTTCTGCCTGACTTGTTTCCAGTGATTTCCTACTATTTCCAAGATCAAATACAAATTACTTTTTTGTGCATTTAAAGCTCTTTATAACCTGGACACTTCCTACCTTTCCAGTCTCCTTAAATTTTGCCCCTTTCTATGTCTTCTACGATCCAACTATCCTTGTTGACTTGCTCTCACTCCCCCACAGCACTGTCTTCCATCCCCATACCTTTGTACTGCCTCTCCTACATCCCCTCCTCAGCTCTACCTCTTCATTTCCCTTTATTTCTTTAAGACTCAGTCTAAGTCCTGACTTCTGAAGGAGGCCTTTACCAGTCAGTCCCTCGGATGTGAGTGCCTTCCCTTCACAGATTACTATCTACGCTCTCTATATCTTGATTGTGCCAAGTTGTTTATGTGCTGTCTCCCACACAAGAATATATGTTTCTCTAGGCCAGGGACTGTTTTTGCCTTTCTTTGTATTTCTTGTGCCTAACATATAGCAATGCTTAATTTGTTTTTTGGCTAATTTGTTGTTCATTTGCAGCATTTGTCCAATATATCTGTATAGATATATATTGTACATATGTTGTCGTTGCTGATGATGAATTGTTTCTGACTCTCTGTAACCCCCATTTGGAGTTTTCTTGGCAGGAATACTGGAAAGGTTTGCCATCTCCTTCTCCAGATCATTTTGTAGATGAGGAACTAAGACAAACAGTGGTAAGTGACTTGTTCAGAGTCACATAGTTCATAAGTGCCGAAGTTAGATTTGAACTCAGGTCCTCCTGACTCCAGGGTTGGCACTCGATCTATTGTGTCACCTAGCTACCCAATACACATATAGGATGAGCTATGTTCATCCAACAGTATCTAAAAGTTTGAATAATAGATATTCTTGTTTTGCTTTGTTTTTTCCTTTTTGGAGGGCAGTTGGGGTTAAGTGACTTGCCCAAAGTCACATGGCTAGTAAGTGTGTCAAGTGTCTGAGGCCGGATTTGAACTTAGGTCCTCCTGACTCCAGGGCCAGTGCTCTATTCACTGTACCACCTAGCTGCCCCAATAATAGGTATTCTTTACCCATTTGGTTTTCCTGTGTAAATACTTAGACCAAATCTTTTATGTGGCTATGGATCTCTTCCATGGAACTCTGCAGTGTTTCAGGAATTGAGGCAACCAGTACGTCAGTTACAGATAGAGGGCATCTGGAGGATCTCCCCACTCATAGAGGACATCCCTCAACTGGAAATCGATGTTGGGTCTCCTCTGTGATTGAGAAAAACGTCTTAGGCAAACATCCATATGCATGTTTTCATCCTTCCTTAGATATATTAATGATTAGGTCATCAAACAACATTACTTTTGTTATAATTTTAAAAGAATTTTGAACAATTTTGATACATAAATGGGAGACATTTTTGCAAGATGGTCTTTACAGCAATGTTTTGCTCATCTACCAGAGTTCTTAACTTGGGATCCATGAGCTTTTAAAACATTTGATAACTGAATTTCAATATAATTGGCTTCCTTTATAACCCTATGTATTTTGTTTTATTCATTTAAAACATCATTCTGAGAAGCGGTCCATAGTCTTCATCTTGTTACCCATTTGCCTTGTCCTTTTTGATCTTTGATATTTATCTAGATCACATTCTTTGGCATAAGTCTCACTTTCTCTACAAAGCTTTCATTGATAGAAGAAAAATTCAATTTCCCCTAATTTGCTTCAGAAAGCAGAACTGGGAGTGATGAGTATGAGTTTCACAGATCCAGATTTTGGCTTGGTAAAAGGAAAAAAATGCCTAAAGATTATAACTATTTGAAAAGTAGAATATGCTTTCTCAAAGAAGTAATGAATTGTCACTTCCTGAAGGTGTTTATGCTGAAGCTGAGTGAGCATTTGTCAGCAGTGCTACAGAAGGTTGCCTGGTCCAGAAAGGGTTGGGCTAGATCACATTTAAGGTCCCTTCAAATTCTGAGAGTCTGTGATTATATAACTGGAGATCAACCTCTAATCCTTCTCTGAATGTTTGCACTTATCAGTACACACATAGTGAATCCTTAATGTCCTCTAATTGTTCACATATATGCCTTACTTTCTCCCATTATACTATTTTTTTAAATTATGAAGCATTTATTTTCTCTCCTTCCTACCTCCATCGGAAGAGAAATAAAAACAAAACTTTTATAACAAACACACACAGTCAAGCGAAACATATTCCCCATTGGCCATGTTAAAAAACGTGTATTTCATTCTGCGTGTTTGGTCCTTCACCTCTATGTCAGGAGGTGAGTGGAATGCTTCATCATTAGTCCTCTGGAGTCATGGTGGTCATTTCATTAGTCAGAGCTCTGAAAGCTTTCTAAATAATTCATTTTTAGAGTGTTAATATAGTATAAATTGTTCTGGTTCTCCTCCCATTTCTTTTTATCAGCTCAAACTTCTTTTCAGGTTTCTCTGAACCTCTCCCATTTCTCATTTCTCATGGCACAATAGTATTTCATTACATGCACATATCATCATTTGTTCAACCATTTCCCAATAGATGGGCATCTCCTAATTTTCTAATTTGTTGCCCAATGAGAACTGTTATTTTTTTTTCTTTACTTGATCTCTGTCCTCCATTATATTTCAAGTTCCTCAATGTCAGGGTCATATCTTACACTTCTTTTTTGCCCTCTATAGTGTCTAACACAGTGTCAGGCACATAGGGTAAAAACTGATGTATTGCAAAGCTAAAAGGGTTCTTATAAAGAATGTAATTCAGTATCTTCACTTTGTAAACGAAGAAACAAATCCAGAGAAATTATGTGACACTCAAAGGTTATATAGAAACTTAGTAGCAAAGCTTGGATTAGAACCTAGGGCCCTGTCTCTTTCAATATAGATTATAAGAACTAGAGAGATTGCTAAATTGTAGAGGGCTCTAAGCACTCTTCCTTTCGATACCTCTCTAATGACAAGCAATTTTCATCCTTTCATGATCTTCACCTGGAAAGAAGCCCTCTCTTAGATCAGAGGAAATAGCCTTCATGTTTAAAAATGATGATTATAATAAGGTTAATTTCCCCACCTTGAAATGTTTCAACCTGTCTTAACAAGTCGTGCAATTAATTTCATGAACCAGAAATACATACTCTTTAGCTCCCTGGGTACAAGAAGGTAATCTGTTTAAGGTGTATGTAAGGAGGTCCTTAGTCAAACTACAGTGTGAATGTTCAATGATACTCACTAAAAAAAGGGGGAGAGCCACATTTTAACCAGTCTCTATTCTTAAAAAAAAATAAATTAAACAAAAATCCTTCCAGATCAATCTCTCTTAATTTGGAAGGGGAGAAACTCCTAGAAGGTCCATAGACAACTTCATTCATTCATTCATTCAAATAATTATTGATTGTCTATAGGGTTTTTTTTTAGTATTTTTATTTTTTCAATTACATGTAAAGACATTGACATTCATTTTTTAAAAAAATTTTGAGTTCCAAATATTCTCCCTCTCTTCTTCCACTCCCCTCTCCCTAAAATGGTAAGCAGTTTGTTACAGGTTATATATGTACAATAATGTAAAACATTTCCATATTAGTCATGTTGAAAAAAAAGAAACATTGTCTATAGTGGGTTTTTTTTACAGTTGTATTGTGCTTTGCAATTTTCAAAGCCTTCTTACAAACATTATCTCATTTGATCTTTACAACAACCTTTTGATGTAGGTAAAATGAGATTATAAGCCTCTATTAGATTTTTAGTATCTCCAAAGCCAGGGACTGTATCTGCTTTACTTTTTTTTTTTAATATGGTATCACAGGTTTAAAGCTAAAAAGAATCCAATCCAATTCAGTTTTACAGGTAAGGAAACCATAACCAAGAAAGGAGGAAAGGACTTGCCTATGGTCACACAGTTAATAAGTGGCAGAGCCAGGATTCAAACTCATGTCTCCTAACAACAAATCCAGCACTGCTTCCACTCCACCCACACAGTGCTTTACACATAGAAGGCATTGAAGGAGGACTTTAATGGAAATACATGACATAATAAGGCAGAAAAAGTTTAAGGACCAAAACAACTAGGAATAACTATGGTAGGAGCTGCTTAGGAGGGAAAAAAGGTGAGCTAGAATGATGGGGCAAATGGTAATAGGACATGGGAGACCAGCTGAGTCTTAAAGGATTAGTAAAATTGGAACTATTGCAATGTTTTAGAATATTCTTAATGTTTTGAGATGCTGAGGTGAGAATGAGTTGTGAGATGAGAAGGGAAAGATTGGTAAGAGGATAGTGAAGAAATCAATTTGGCTGTTATAGACCATTGCCATTGGCTTGTTCCCTAACTTCCCTTTCTAGCCAAATTTAATTATTACTTTCAAGTTTAGGACTGTTAATACTTTCGGAAGAGCCCCTTACCCTAACAGGAAGCATTCTATCTGGCTAGATCAGGGTCCATATTAGGGAGTAGTATAAGAGAAGCCTTTAGAAAGACTTTTAGTGGAATTATAGAATCTGAGAGTTTGAAGGCTTTCAGGAACTTCAGACCAAGCCATAGCCTAAAAAGAAATCCTTTGTATAATGTCTCTAACAAGTGGTCCTCTAGCATTCACTTGATGAATTCAATGACGAGAACCCACAGCCTCCAACAGCCATTCCATTTTTTGACAACTCTGGCTCTTTGGAAGATTTTTCTTACCATGGTCCTAAATCTACCCCAATCACTTCTATCCCTTGTTCCCAGTTCTGACCTCTGGGCCCAAATAGGTACAGTGTAATTCCTCTTCCAGATCATAGTTCTTCTAATACTCGAGAATTCATCATATCCCTGCCTTTCCCTCTCCAACCACAACCTGGTGACCATTAAAAAACCAAGTATTTAGTATTTGTATCTACTCCTTCTGTTTCCTCTTCCTCTGGCTATTTTCTGCTAACCAGTCTTCCTTTCTCCAAGCTAAACATCCCTCAACTCCTCCAACCAATCCTAAGGCATGATTTCAGTGTCTTAACCATCTTGGCTCGGCTCCTCTAGATACACTTCAGAAATTGCAAACCTCTAAGTAAATGTGTAGTTCTGGGGATAGTGAAGGCAGAGGTGGAAGAAGATCAGAATACCCATGAACCAGTTGGACTACATTCTTTTAACCCAATGATTATTAGTAGACTAATTCTCCAATCTCTGAATCCCATATTTCTCTTTTTACATCTCGTGTTTTCCTTTTGGACATTTAATTAATGCTTCTAACAGAGAATAGCAGAATCAAATAAGATCAAACATCAACCAGCCAAGGTTGCCATGACCCAAAGATTTGGAGAAAGAAGAACTTTTTACTGTGGGTGAAAAGAAGTCTTGTGATTACCTACATACTTATCTTGGTCCCCATTACCAGAACCAAATGCATATTAGCAGAAGGAAAGTCTTTTACCTAAGGTTACACTAGTAACTACCTGGTGAACATTGTTCAAATAAGAATGGTAAAATAATTCATTGTTTTGTACCCTTTCAAAAAGCATCTAACTAACTAAAATCAATAGAACTATGAAGACTTCCCCATCATTTTCAACAATCAAGGAGTTTCTGGGTTAAATGATGGTATTACAAGGACCTTTCCCATCAGTTATGTTTAATATTCCCTAATATCTTTAAAGAATACAGAGCTATGGGGTGGGCAGAGCCAAGATGGCAGTGTAGTAGCAGCAACATATCGCAGCTCTCACATAGCCACCCCAAAATACCCATAAAATAGGACTCTAAACCAATCCTAGAACTCCAAAACGAACACAAAGATATTTCCCACTACAGTCAGCTCGGCTACGAGGAACCATATCAGCACCGCGATCCGAAACCAGCCTGGCCTGAAGCCTTGGCTGTGCCCCGGGGGTGGCTCGATGGGAGGAGTGGAGGAGCCTCTCTGGTGAGCGGATTAGCAGCAGCTGTCAGTGGGGATTGCGAAAGGGGGAGATAAGCAGTCCAGCTGAAAGGCCTCCAGAGCGGAAAAGCGAAAGGCAGAGGTTTTGCACCCACCCCCACATTGTAGCTTCCCACCTGTGGCCTGTAGACAGCAGGGGGACTAAGCGATTGTTCTGAGGCCAGTGCTCTCACATTGAGCGGCCTGGATCCGGATCGCCGTCTTGGGCCTCGGTCTTGGAGTCTTCATTATCCAGTCATCCGGAAGTAAGTAGGAAGAGTCCCAGCATCTTCCTGAGAGCTACGGCAGCCAGGAGGACCCCAGCGATTTGGGACAGAGCTTTCCCTTCTGGAAGCAGAGCCCCACAGAGATTTAAAAAAAAAATCACTATCTGAACAACCATGAGTAAGAATAAGCATAAGAAGCAAAGTAAGAACAG
>CM053585.1:95016191-95027496 GCA_028646515.1 Pseudochirops corinnae | reverse complement strand
TATTGGGGCTTTTTAATTAGTTTTTTTTCCTAGTTTTTAAAAAATTGTATATCTAATTCATTGATCTGCTTTTTCTCTATTATATTGATGTAAGCAATTAGATATTTAAATTTATCTTCAAGTATCACTTCGACTGTATTCCATAAATTTTGGTATGCTGTCTCATTGTTGTCATTTTCTTTAATGAAAATTAAAATTAATTAAATTAAAAATTTAATAAAAATAAAATAAAATTTAAAAAAATGAAAAGATTTGTTCTTTGATCCACTTGGTTTGAGGGATCAGATTATTTAATTTTTAATTAATTTTTTATCTCTTTCTCCATTGTCCATTATGGAATATAATTTTTAATTGCATTATGAACTGAAAAGGATGCATTTGCTATTTCTTCTTTTCTGCATATGGTTGTAAAGTTTTTAATGTCCTAATATATGGTCAATTTTTGTGTAAGTGCCATGTACTGCTGAGATAAATATATTTTTATCTATATATTTCTATTCACAAATACATTTCTATCCATTGACTTTTCTCTAGATATCTGTCATATTTGATATGAATGAAGTGAATTTTATTCACTTCCTTAACTTCTTTCCTGTTTATTTATTTATTTTTTTTGTTTAAATTTATCTAGTTCTGAGAGGGGAAAGTTGAGGTCCCCAACTAGTATAATTTTAATATCTAGTTCCTTTTGTAACTCATTCAACTTCTCCTTCAAAAATTTAGATGCTGTATCATTTGGTTTAGTATTGATATGACTTCATTGTCTATGGTATCTTTCAGCAAGATATAATTTCCTTCCTTATTTCTTTTGATTAGATCTATTTTTGCTTTTGCTTTGTCTGAGATCATGATTTCTACCTCTCCTTTCCTTGCTTCAGATGAAGCATAACAGAATCCACTCCAGCCCTTTATCTTGTGTATATCGCTCTGCTTCAGATGAGTTTCTTGTAAACAATATGTTGTAGGATTCTGGTTTTTAATCCTTTCTGCTCTCTGTTTCCACTTTATGGATGAGCTTATCCCATTCACATTTATAATTATGATAATTAAATGTGTATTTCCCTTCATCCTATTTTCCTCTTGTTTATACCTCTCTCTCTCTCTTATACCACCCTCACCTCCCTGCCCTTTCCCTTCTCGTAACTGTTTTACTTCTGGTAACCACCTTCCCCAATCTACCCTGCTGTTTTTCAGCCCTGCCTCCTCCTTCTATTATCCCTGTCCCTTTTTACTTCCTTATAGGGTAAGATAGATTTCTCTATCCAATTGAGTGTGTATATTTTCCCAATTTGAGCCACTTTTGATGAGAGAAAGGTTTAAGCTTTGCCTGTCACCCTCCCTCCATCTTCCCCTCCATTATGATGGCTTTTTCATACCTCTTTTATGTGGGATAATTTACCCCATTCAATTTCCCCATTCTTTCTTCTCCCAGTGCAATTTTCTTCCTCACACCTTTATTTTTTTTTTAGAGTAACATCCCATCAAAGTCACCTTATATGCACATACACTGTCTATATATATATATATATATTCCTCGTCATTGTTCTTATAGTAATAAAGTTCTTAGAAGTTGTAAATATCTTGCCATATAGAGATATATTACTACTCAGCCCTGGTCTTTTAAGTAGGAATGCTTGAAAGTTCTCTATTTTGTTAAATCTCTAACTCTTTTCCCTTGAAAGATTAGATTCAATTTTGCTGGATAGGTGATTCTTGGTTGTAATCCTGACTCCTTTGCCTTGTAGTATATCATATTCCAAGCCTCTGGTTCTTTAAACTGGAAGCTACCAAAACCTGTGTAATTGTGACTCTAGCTCCAGTACTTTTTCCTTGATCTATGAACTCTAGAATTTGGCATGATGTTCCTGGAGTTTTCATGGATCACTTTCATGCTGTGATCTGTGAATTCTTTCAATTTCTGTTTTGCCCTCTGGTTCTAATATATCAGGGCAGTTTTCTTGGATACTTTCTTGAAAGATATTATCCAGGATTTGTGTGTGTGTGGCTTTTACGTAGTCCAATAATTCTTATATTATCTCCCCTAGATCAGTTTTCTAGGACAGTTGTTTTTCCATTGAGAAATTTCACATTTTTTCTATTTATTTACTTTTTTTTATTTTGTTTTTATTACATCTTCGTGTCTCATAGTATCATTAACTTCCGTTTGCTCAATTCTAGTTTTTAAGGAATTATTTTCTTGAGTGAGCTTTTGTATTTCCTTTTTCATTGGGCCAATTCTATTTTTTAGGGAGTTATATCCCTCAGTAAATTTTTTTTGTCTTTTCCCATGGTTCTCTTTCCTTATTCTCATTTCACTCTAAATTTTTCTCCTACTTCTCTAATGTGCTTTTTAAAATAATTTTTTAGCTATTCTGAAATTTCTTTTTGGGTCTGAGACCAAATTATGGTTTTTCTTTGAGGCTTCACATGTAGCCATTTTGATACTATTATTCCCTTCTGCGTTTATGCCTTGATCCTCCCTGTCACCATAGTAACTTTTTATGGTCAAATTCTTTTTTGCTTGGTTGGTTTTTCATTCATTTTTTTCTGCCTTTTTGTGACTTGGTGTTTTATGTGAGAATTGGGCTATGGTCCTATACTGTCCTGAGCTTTGTACTGGGGCTCAGGGTCTTCTGTCTTTCACTGGGCTTCAGGGCTTAGCTGCTTGCTTTCCCAGAGGGTATGCTTCCCTTCTGGCTTGTACTACAGGGGTGGGGACTCTCCTGGTTGTGGGATTTAGCTCCTGACCTGCCCCAGGGGTGGGGTCTTTTTGATTGCTGGCCCTAGAAGAGTGCCCAGGGGTGGGGAAGCTATGGAAATAGAATTTCTCTGCTAACAGATCCCAGGGGTGGGATTTCACTATTGGCTAGCTCTAGGGCAGGGCTTTACTACGGATCAGCAATGCAGTCAAGGCCTTGATGGTGGCTTGTGCTGGGGGTGGGGATGCTGCATGGGGCCTTGCTGTACTGCACAGATGGTTCTCTTGCCTAGGAGCTGCTGGTTTTCAGGAGGGCAGGGCCTTGCTGGTGGATTGTCTCAGACTTGGAGGCTTGCTTCACGCCCCATGATGTGAGGCTGACTGCTGCTGCTGCTTTTAGACCTTGCTCTCTTCCTACTCCAGTGAGAGAGACCTTTCCTGCCATGATGATAAGCTGCTTCCCTGTTCCTAAATCAATTCTGAGGTAATTTCCTAGTTGTTTGAAAGGGAATTTGGGAGGGCTTCATAGCGTTCCTTCCCCACTTTGCCATCTTGGCACCAGAAGTCAATCCCTCATATAGTTTTCATTTATGATTTCTTGAAATATAGCTCTGAAAAGCCAAGTTTTGATAAAGTTCATTGGAATTCAAATAAAACTACTTGACTATGCCTTTAAATCCAAATCACTCTGGCTATCCAATGGCAAGACACAGGTCCAGACAACTGCAATGACCCTGGATACAGGGTGATGACTTTTCACAGCTTTGCCTCACTTAAACCCAGTCGCTTGCCTTATAAGGTCCCTTTCAGTTCCAAATCCTATGACTCCAATGACCTGAGTCATTTGTGTCAGCCTCCATTCAAAACTCTAGCTCACGAGCCCCCATCAATGTTCCTTTTTTTTTTTAACCAAAACTACTAGAGGATGCACTGATTCAAAACAAAAGCCATTCAATTAAAGAACAGAGTAAAATAAGGGCAAGGAAAATTCTCACATACACCTAGGGGATACACTTTCCCATAGTTTACCACCAATGAAAGGGGGAACATACTCATAGAAAATATGTGACCAGAGAAAACATATGGAAAAGGCACACATATGAAAAACACATCTGCCCAAAGTTACACTTGTAGCAAAGGACACATGCATCCATGGGCCAATAGGGGTATCCTTGTTGGAACCCCTCTCTGCCTCCCTTACTGGGTGTACTCTTTCTCCTCTTTACTCCATTAAGAGATGTAAGGTTTTTCATTTGTTCATCTTATCCAGATGCTCTAAAGATGTTGTCAGTCCATCAAATACAGGGCTATACTTCTGGGTTCTTCTCTCCTCTACCTTGTCATCTGTAGGTCCTCCATAGTTAGGTTGCTCTCTGCTGTCATCTTCTGGTCTCTACTTAAAAATGCTGCCACTTTTTGCATATTTTTCTATTCCTGTAAAGAAGAGGTTTTCAGTTCTGTTAGCACATAGCCTCAGGGCTATCTTATGCATATGTATGTGCATATGTGTGTGTTTGTGTGTGTGTGTGTGTGTGTGTGTGTTTGTGTGATTTTAAACACTAAAACCAGAGCTTTAAGATGCCTTGAAGCTTAGGTCTGCCTTGCGAATTCTATTGATTCTATCTGAGCTGACACTCTAAGTTCACTCCCTTTTTTGATCTAGAATGAGAAAATCTTTTCAATTTCTTTCCTTTCCCATGATCTAATTGTGTTCCATGCCAATCATTACCTTAGGCAGGTTTTTGAACAAGACTGGACAGTCAGGGTAGAGCTAATGAAATGCTTTTAGCAATAAAATTATTGCTCTACCTAAGCTCATGATTCAGTTCCTTGAAGGCCAGTGTTGGAAGGCAACATAGCAGTAATGGAACCATAGATTTAGAGCTGAAAATGCCTTTAAAGAGTATGTAATCCTATCCTCTCTGTTTAAAGATAAAGTAATCAAAGCTCAGAGAGATTAAGAGGTTTGCCCAGGGTCCCAATAATTAGTTAAGTATAACAGGGAGGCTTTGGATCCAGACGTTTTTTACTCCAAGTCCAACCACTCCATCAAGGCCATCATGTTGCTTCTAGTCATCTAATGCCACCTACTTAATACAGAAATCATCATTGTCTACAGACCACCATGGTTATAAACAGAGAGAGAGAGAGAGAGAAAAGAAGAAATTAAAGATTTATCAAAAGGGAAGTTTATTTATTGAAATAGTACTTATCATTAATTATTTTGCTTTAATATTGTGTGGGGGAAATTAATTATTAAGTATTTCTAATGCATTTTGGACTTCTTAGAAAAAGATGTGATTCAAAAACCAAATATTCCTAATTACTTATAATAGGATTCTCTGCTGTCCTAAGTAGAAAATAATATATACAGTAATTTAATGTCATTTTTATAGTGTGGCAAATGCATTAATTCCCTGATGGGATAAGTCAGACTAGCATCTGCTTTATGTTTGCAGAAATTTTAGCCAGAGGCATCACCAGGAAGCTTAGGAAAAAAAAAATCAATCAATAAAATTTCTTAAGTCCCCACAGCCTTCAAAGTATTCTGCTCAGCACTGAACATGACATCTTTAGTGAACTCTGCTTTCTCATGCTCAATGACTCCTTTTCCCTGCCTCCACTCTTCCTCTTCCCTTCTCCTTTCCTCCCTCATCTTTACTCTCCAGCCCAAGCCCCTGAGACTTTACAAGGTTTTCGGGGAGGGAGAAAAGATGAATGATGTCCAACCCTTCCATCTTATAAGATCTCCAAAGATTAGGCAGGCTTTACGAAAGCTTCCCCAGTTGATGTGATTAGAAGGGTACTGAGAAGAGCTTCAACTTCCAAACACTCTTCCGCCACCAATTTTGTAAGTGTCCTTCAAGGAAAACTTACCTTCATTTAAAAATCTGGAAGTCTGGCACCATAGCCAGGGACAGGTGGGTAAAGGTAAAGAACTATTCCATGTTCAAATCACACAAGGATAGAGAAGGTACTGTTGTAGATACCATGCTGAATCTGTAATCGGAGGATTTGGATTCAAATCTCAGCTTTGCTACTGGTTCCTCTGTGACTGTGGGCAAGTCACTTTATTTTTCTCAGTCTTTTTCCTCACTTGCAAAATGAAAATGGTTATACTAAATGGTCTCTAGGGTTTTTTCTAGCTCTAAGTTTGTGATCCATGAACTTTTCCTGAGTGCTGGAAATTTTATCTCTAAAGATGTGTTGCTTAATATTTTGAAAATGCTCTAAATCACTATTGTTTAGAGAAACACAAATTAACACAACTCTGAGGTACCACCTCACACCTATCATCTTGGCTACTATGACAGAAAAGGCAAATGACAAATGTTGGTTGGGGATATGGGAAATTGAGACACCGAAGAATTTTTGGTGGAGTTGTGAGCTGATTCAAACATTTTGGAGAGCAATTTGGAGCTATGCCCAAAGGGCTATAAAACCATTAATATTGTGTGACCTAGTAATATCGCCGTTAGATCTGTATCCCAAAGAGAATAGGAAAAAAGAAAAGAAAAGGACCTATATGTAAAGAAATATTTATAACAACTCTTTTTGTGGTGGCAAAGAATTGAAAATTGAGGAGATGCCTATCAGTTGGGGAATGGCTGGACAAGGTGTGGAGTATCGTTGTGATGAAATACTATTGTGCTATAAGAAATGGAAAGCAGGATGATTTCAGAAAAACCTGGAAAGACTTACATGAGCTAATGCAAAGTGAAATAAGCAGAACCAGGAGAACATAGCAACAACAATATTGTATGACGGTCTACTGTGAATGATTTAGCTATTCTAAGCAATAAAATGATGCAAGACAATTTCTAAAGGAGTTATGACGAAAAATAGTATCCACCTCCAGAGGAAGAGCTGATGAGTCTGAACAGGGGAGGAAAAGGAGGGAGGGAGAGAATTTGTAACTCAAAATTTAAAAAAATGTTAAAAATTGTTCTCATGTGTAATTGGGGAAAATAAAATATTAAACAAAAAATAAAAATATATTGCTTTGGATGAATAAATTGTAGCCATTTCAAAATGCAAATTTGTATTAGAATTTGCAGTCAGTTGATACTCGGCAGAGTGAATTTGTCAGATATTTTCTAGGGCCAACTAAAAGTATCAATAATTGGATGGGAGGAAAGGGGATAGATCAGATTTGATGTTAGAAGGAGAAGGGGTGAAGGGAGAATTCCAGAGTCCAGGCTTCACCCAAGCAAAACACACCCAAGCAAGACCCTACAGTGACTTAGGTAACTAGAAAATTACACGAAAGCACAGGGTATTAGAAAAAAGACAATACCAATGTAGGGAGAAGGGATCAGAAAAGGGAGATGGAAAGATACCAAAGACAAACCTGGCTGATCTCAGGTTTTCAGAAGCCTAGCTCTGTCTGGAGACCCTGCTACAAGCTGCTCCTGACTTTCGGTAGCTTTTGGCCTTTTTTGTGGCCAATTCACATGCCTACTGTCATCTGATTTGTTTTGACCTCATTAGCACAATTGAGGGATGTCAGTAACATTGGAGTAAGGCATGACTAAGCAGCCACAAGATATCTGCCAAGTTGCATTTGTTCCACAGGCCAGGTGCACTGGTCAAAAACATGGACTCCATGCTTCCTCTGCAAGGGCAGAAGAATTTCCAGGACCTCAGATTGTGGAATAGCATCACTCTCCCCAAAGCAGCCTTAATATGTGAGCCATTGTTTTCTGAAACATATGGCAGCTGTTGAAAGAGGTTCAGAATTATAAAATACTATTCTCACAGTCTGTAAGCATCCTATGGTGCCTTTTTCAGTGTAAGCTTTAAAAGAATGCCAGGAACAAAATCTTCTACAATCTCAACATCTCTGTCCCTACATAAATCTCTAGGAGGATTTGCCCTAGGGCTCTGAACATGAGTTACACCTGTGAGCTATCCACATTCATCTGGCCTGCTTTTCCTGCTCCCACCTCTCTATCTTCCAGTTCTTCAACTCCTCCACGGCTCAGCTCAGGCGCCACCTCCCATGAGAAGTCTTCCTGAGTCCTCCCAATTGTTAGTTCTTTCTCCTTCCTCAAACAAACCTCTTTTCTAGGCTCAGAACTCACTAGCCAGCTCACTAGAGTTGCCTTTGATGACTTCCTCCCCTCCTGGACTACAGACTCTGCCTAGAGTTCATCATCTGCCTGTTTGGTGTTGCTGTAGCTGATCTACTGTGAATGATTTAGCTATTCTAAGCAATAAAATGATGCAAGACAATTTCTAAAGGAGTTATGACAAAAAATAGTATCCACCTCCAGAGGAAGAGCTGATGAGTCTGAACAGGGGAGGAAAAGGAGGGAGGGAGAGAATTTGTAACTCAAACGTGACTTGCCATCTCATATGCAAACTTAAAACTTTAGAGTTAGAGGAGATCCTGGAAGTCATCAGTCCTAGCAAGACTGGAAAGTTGACAGAAGAAATTCAGATTGGATGAAGGATCTGAACTAATGAGAGAGTGTATTTCATGTTTTAATATTTTGAACCATCTTCTATTTCTTCCCTCAGATTAATTTAGAACCTAACCTGTGAGGAATCGCTTCAAACTGTTTAGCAGGGCTGCCCCGGTGGGAATTGGGCTGTGAGTGACCCATGAAGACAATTATAGGCTCTAGAATCTCTTAGAAGAGTGCCCAACTCCAAAATTCCAAAGAGAAATTGATCTGATAATTCAAATATTGCACTTCTTCTAAAGATAATTAACTTAGTAATAATTGACTTTCTTAAAGAAGGCAGCACTCTAGCCACACAAAGAGCCTCTTGTGCCTATTTGAAGATCCTGACACATAGTAGGTACCTAATAAATGGTTATTGACTGACTGTGCTTATCTCCATTTACTTGTATACTGTTTGAATTCTATGTCTTTATAGTTATCCACTGATGTTTTCCATTGCACTCCTCCCTTGATGCAATTAACCTATAGCGATACGTTTCACAGAGGACTTGCTTCTGAGCACAGTCTTTAATTGAAACAAAATCAAGAAACAAATAAAGAAATGGAGAAAATAAAGAAAAGTTCTGTTCTCATCAGGTCCTGGGAAGGGGGCTCTCAGAGGGACAGTCCCAGTCAGCACTCTCTAGTCTCAGAATCCAAATCACAAAATGCTTACACCAGCTTTTCTATTCTTCTCTGTGGTCAACTTTGTGCCACCAATTCACTGCTGCTGACAGTCTCTCTGAACTTCAGCCACAGTCTTGTTCTCTGTCTCACAGTTTGCAGTAATCTCAGTTCCTCCCAGGGCAAAAGAGAAAATGTTGTCTGTCCAACCCTACAATTCTCAGAGTTCATGGTCAGGTGGCAGACTTTTTCCTTGCTCACAAGGAAATCTATCCAAGCACCCTGCTGTATCTTCCCCCCTCCCCCAACTAAAGCTGTATTTATAAAAAAGAGCTTGATTTCTGGTATTTTTTTAATGCGAAATATCACTGTAATCTCAATTTCCTCACAACACAAAAATATTATACTGTTTAGTCCTTGGGCCCAGAAGAATGGCTTGTAGGGAAAAAAAGAGATGATTTCGGACTTTTTGGAAAAAGGATGACTAAGAATTTGCAGATTTTTGCTGAGTAATAGAAAAATTAATTGCTGTGACCTGGAATATTTCCACTGCAACTCTGAAGACTAGAAACACTTGTCTTCTCTTTGTAGAGTGCTTACATCACCTGGTTAGCAGGAGCTGGGCAAATGAAAGCGATTCCCTCCTCTGGCACCAAAGATTGCTTATATGGTGACTACTGGAGACCATGTGTCCCCATGGATGTGGAGGAGGAAAGACTGCCTAAAGTTATGTGACCACCAAGTTGCCCTAGACTTGGGTCTCCCTAGAACATTTATAAGGTCTCTTTCTCCTTTAGAATACCATGATTCTATGTTTCTAGATTCCAATATTTAAGTAATTGACCTGTAAGATTAGTTCTGAAACAAAATGACAGAATCATCATAGCACATATTTCAGAGTTTATAAAGCTCTTCTCTCACACAAATCCTGTTCCAAAGATAATGCAAGGAATATTATCTCCATTTTACAGATGAGGAAACTGATGCCACCCCAATAGATATGAGCAAAGGGTATGAATATAGGTAGTTCTCGAATTTTAGAGTGCAAGTTGTCAACATTCATATGGAAAAAAAAATGCTCCAAATTATTCATAAGAGAAATGCAAATTAAAACAACTCTGTGGTTCTCCTTCACATCCATCAGACTGTCAAAGATGACAAAAAAAGAAAACAATAATTGTTAGGGGGAGGGTTGGAGGTGAGCAAGCGTACTAATGCACTGTTGGTGGAGCTGTGAATTGGTTCATCTATAATGGAAAATAGTTTAGAAATATCCCCCAAAAGTCACTAAAGTGTACACATCCTTTGATCTAGCAAAGCTGCTATTAGGCAATGTTCTCTGAGGAGGCCAAAGGCAAAGGGAGAGGATTCATATGCACAATAACATTAAGGACAAAACTTCTTGTTATAGCAAAGAACTGGAAAAACAAAACAAAACAGGGGCCCATCTACTGGAGAATGGATGAACACATTGTGGGATAAGGAATGGAATATTGAACCATAAGAAATGATAAATATGATAGATTCAGAGAAATGTAGAAAATTTGAATGGAATAAAATTAGCAGATTCATAGGAACAATATACATTGTGCCAGGGAAAACAACTCTAAAATAAAGAATTCAAGGCTCTGACAAAGCAATGACCTACCATGCTTCAAAATATGGATAATACCTTCCTGCTCTCTTGACAGAGAGCTGATGAAATAGAGGTACAAAGGGGGACCTGCATATTCAAATATAGTCATAGTATTGATTTGTTTTGCCTGGCTACAGACATTTGTCACAAGGAAGAGCTTTTACTTCAAGGGAAGGGGAGGGGAGGTAAGTGAGTATTGATATATATCAAAAATGGAACATTAATAAAACATTTTTAAATGCACAGAAAAAAGTTCAGAAAGTACATAATTTGTCACAATATTTAAAACAACAAACTGTATCAGAAGTTCATAGTTTCTCATACAGATTTTTTTCCTGTTCTTCGTGTAGCAAAATATTTGTTGATTTTTGCTAAGTTCACAAAATTTTTTAAAGACACTGATGCTCAAAGAGAAAAATAATTGGGCATAATTAACATAGCTAAAAAAATTTATTAAATTTATTTTGAATAAATGAATTATTTATTTATGTTACATTATTTATTATTAAATTTATTTATTAAATAATAAAAATACAACTCAAACTCAAGTATTCTGATTTTCAGGCTAGTGCTCTTTCCAACATGCCACACTTTCATATATGGTCTCCATCTAATGTATATATAGTCTCTCATATACACTTGATATAATGACTTAAAATGTAGTAGAAACTACAAGTCTTCCTTTCCCAAGCCCTGAAAGAATTCATGATTCCTTCCCTCTTTTTAAAAAAATTTTAATTTATATAAGTGTAGTTTTCAACATTTACTTCTGCAAATTTTAAATTTTTTCCCCTTCCCTCCCCAAAACAACTTGCAGTATGATATAGGTTTTACATATACATTCCCATTAAACACATTTTCACATTAGTTATGTTGTATAGCAGAATTATATAACGA
>CM053585.1:94988691-95013691 GCA_028646515.1 Pseudochirops corinnae | reverse complement strand
TCTCTGTCTCTCTCTCTCACACACACACAAACACACATACACATATTGTGTATATATACATAATATATGGAGTAGTACATAGTGAGTACTTGATAAATGCTTAGGTTATTGACTCATTGACTGATTCTCAAAGTCTAATGGGAGACACATGTAAACAAGTATATACAAACAAGCCATATCCATGAGAAATTGGAGATAATCAACAGAAGAAAGACACTAGCATTAAGGGGGATGAGGAAAGGCTTCTTGCAGAAGCTCTAATTTCAGCTGAGACTTGAAGGAGGCCAGGGAAGCCAGGAGGCAGAAAGGAGGAGAGAGGAAGCTTCACCTCTAAATGAAAGTGCTGAAGTTCAGAGATGGAGTGTCTTGTGTGAGGAACAGCAAGGAGGCCAATGTTACAGGATCACAGATCACAAAGTACTGGGGGGAGGGGGAGGACATGGTAAGATGTAAGATTAGAAAGTTAGAAAGGGGCCAAGTGATGAAGAATATTATATGCCAAATAGAGGATTTTATATTTGATCCTGGAGGTAATAGGGAGCCAATGAATAGGAAGGTGGCATAGTCAGACTTGCACTTTAGGAAGATCAATTCTGACAGCAGAAAGAGGATGAGCTAGTATCCATCCTCCAGGGGAAGAAAGCTGAGGCAGGGAGACTAACAAAAAGGCTATTGCAATAGTCCAGGCATGAAGCAATGAGGGTCTGCACGGGGTTGATGAGTATGTGAGAAGAGAAAAGAGGGCACATAAGAGAGAGGTTGTGAAGGTAGAAACAAAAGGACTTTAAAACCAGTAGGATTATGGGGCAGCTCGAGAGTGAGAAGTCAAGGATAAAAATAATAATCACTAATATTGGTGTATCATTTACCATGTGCCAATATTGTGCTAAGCACTTTACAAATAATTTCTCATATGATCTTCATGATAACCCTATGAGGTAGTTATTATTATCCTGTCAAACACATGGAAGCAGAGGTTAAGTGATTTGTGTAGGGTCACACAGTAGGTGTCTAAGGCCAGATTTTAACTCAGGTCTTCCTGGCTATGGGGTTAGTGTATCCCTAACTGTTCCCACGACACTTAGGTTGCTGTCTTAGGTGACTTGGAGGATGGTGGTATCCTCCCCATTAATAGGCTAGTTTGGATGGGAGTAGGCTTTGAGGGGAAAGTTTATGAGTTCGTTCTGCGATGTGTTCTGTTTAAAATGTCTACAAGACATCTATTTAAAGATAGCCAATAAGCAGTTGAAAATGCAAGACTGGAAGTAAAAAGAATGGTTAGGACTGGACCAATAAATCTGAAAATCATCTACATATAGATGATGGAGGTTGCTATTAAAGTTGCAAAAAGATTCACTGCAGGGTTTTTTATTTAAATAACAAACTTTCCAGATAACATAACTCTATTGCATAAAGCAAGTTATGTATATTTATATTTATAATGTGATAAAGGTCGAAGGTGTGGATTGACAGAAGATTGGAGCAGTGAATAATGACTGAATAAGGACTGAGGAGGGTGAAGGATAATTCCCCTACTCTTAAGAAGATTTGGTATATGCCAGCAAATTCATAGGTGGTAGAAATGGTGTTCAGTCATGCCCAATTCTTTGTGACCCCGTTTGGGACTTTCTTGTCAAAAATAGTGGAGTGGTTTGCCATTTCCTTCTCCAGCTCATTTTACAGATGAGGAAACTGAGGCTCTACTACTGTACCACTTAACTGCCCTAACTATACCCTCCCACAAAAATAGAGAGAACTATTGTGAATGAAGAAGTTATGGTGCAGACTAAGACAGTTGGCGTTAACTTTGCCCTAGGTAAATTGCTCTGAGATTTAGCTTTGGGCCCTTTATGCAAGAAGAATATAAAAGTGGTTTTTAGGACTTTGGCAGAGTTCCTGAAACCCAAGGGAACTTCTTTGCTGACTACTTTTAATTTTCTTGCCAACAGCTTTTACTTTTGTGAACTGCCCTGGGAACTGCTTTAACCTAGGGATATTCATATATATTTTTATTAAAGGGATTGGTTATTTGAACTTCAAGCTCTGAGTGATACCTTGAACATGGAACTGTGACCAGCACAAGCACTCATCCAGTCCAATATTTAAAAACACTCTTAAAATCAAAATCCCAGAAATTACAATTTAAATTCCTTTATCTTTTCCATTCCCAGTGTGGAAAGAGAAATTATTTAATAACTAACCTTTGCATAAAAAAATTTCATAAAACCCAAGGCGGTTATTAAAATCCTCTCTGCCTTTTCTCTTCTTCATGTTAAATAAACTGGATTCCTTGACCATTCTCATCAGTTCCCAAATGATCATCAGGAGCCAAAGGCAATCATTCAAAGAGCTTTCCCTTGGACCTCAGTCAGTCCTGACAGCTTTCCAATTTTTTTATATCATTTTCCCTTGTCTCCTCCTTAAGGTCTTTGCCAATGTCTCCATTCTCTCAACAAAGCCAAAGAGCTTTACATTTCACACAATCAGCTGGAATGGGTTTTTCCATGGCAAAAGAATCACCTTTGACCTCTCTCTTGCTCTACTGCTGTGTGAGCATGTCAGCATGTCACATAGAGAGTGCCCCCAGAGTACAGTAGAATGGGGGGGAGGGGAAGATGCTGACTCTGTATTTTGAGGCTAATGGATCAAACCCCTCCCCTGCTACCTTGGCAGGTACATTCGTTGGATTCGTGCCAAGTGCTGACAAAGTTGAGAGCATGCATAAATTTCTCATTCCTTTGAACAGAGGATAGATCTACAGCCATAGATTTCGTTGCTAATCCTGGCCAGAAAAAAGTAAATTTATATACCCCTCCAAGGCATTCTCCTCAGAACAATCTCAAAGGTAGACAATACAATATCCCTATTGTAGAGAGAAGAAAACTAATTCTTAGAGATGTTGTGATTTATCGAAGGCCCCATAGCTACTTAAGTGTCCTATTTTCAAATCCAGATCTTCCCCTTCCTATCTTCTTTTGTGTGCTGTTGGTAATTAAAGGGATTGGGTACTACATGTCCTCCTTCACCTCCTTTTTCTTTTCCTCTAGAGAAGTGAATTTATTGGTACAGACAACTCCTGGTAAGGAAACTCCCTCTACCAGTGTATATCAGATACTATTCTGCAGCCTGTGATAGTAGAGAGTTTCCCAGGACATTGAGAAGTTAAATGATTTGTCTGAGTCACTTGTTTAAGATTTCAAAACATCCATGACTTAATCAGTGCATACCCCTGTGTATATAACTCCTCCAGGTACTGGAGCTGAAAGCTCTCTCCACTGCCTTCTTCTCTTCTCTCTTTATACTCTTTCCCCCAATAATCTCAACCACTTTCATGGCTTTAATTATTGCCTTCATGGAGATAGAAATGTCTTTCAGATTTACATCTCAAGCTCAGTCTTATTCTCTAGTCTCATCTTTCCAGCTCTCTGCTGAATATCTCTACATCCTGCCAACACTTTGTTGAGGAAACTGAGGCAAACCAAGTTCATCAACTTGTTTCTAAAAATCTGCCACTCTTCATAAATTCACCATTTCTGTTGATGATTCCACCAAATTCCTAGTCAGCCAAGTTCATAACCTCGTATTCCTCCTTGACTCATCTACCACTCATATCTCATTAGTTTCCAGCTCTTGTCAATACTGCCATTGTATTTTTGGCATCCAATACCTTATCTCCACTCATAGTGCCACAACCCTAGATTAGGGGTTTGTCACCCTTGCCCAGGCTGCCACAGTAGTCTCTTAACTGGTTTCTCTACTTCTAATCCCTTCCCTCTCTGAACCATTCTTCATAGTTCTTTCAAAGTAATCTTCCTAATATATAGGTTGATTTACTCTACTTAAAAACATTTAATGGCTCCCATTTGACTACACGATCAAATAAAAAAAATCAATAACCTGAACTCCAAGGCCTATCACCTTTTGTTTAAAGTCTACCTTTATTGCCTTCTTTCAGAGTATTTCACACACTCAATACTATAGTTAGCCTAGACTACTTCCTATTTCCTTATCAAATACTGCACTCTCACACCTTCCCCAGAATGTCCCCAATGCCTAGAATCAACTTTGTCTGCATCTTACCTATTGAAATTCTTCTTCTTCAAGGTCCAGTTCAGGTATTACCTCTTCCATAATGAGGACTGGCTTTCTCTGATTCCCTCTGACTGAAAGTAAACACTTGAATCTCTTAGGTCACTCAACCTGTCCTAGGTACTTAATAATTTCCCAAATTTATGCTTATTCACATTCCATCCACTGGAGCTGAAGGCTTTCTCCACTGCCTTCTTCTCTTCTCTCTATACTCTTTCCCCTGAAAATCTCAACCACTTTCATGGCTTTAATTATTGCCTTCATGGAGATAGGCATGTCTTTCAGATTTATTTCTCAAGCTCAGTACTATCCTCTAGACTCATATTTCCAACACTCTGCTGAATATCTCTATGTCCTGCCAACATTTTAAACTAACCTTAATTCTCACACCTTTCCTAAATTGTAATTCTCTTGTAGTGCAACAGAAGAAGCATAGAATTTGGGTTCAGAGGACATGGGCTTAAATCCCAGTCCTGCTACTTCCTTTCTCTTTGACCCTGGGAGGGTCGCCTTAGTGTTTTTATCTGAAAAATGAGATTTTTGGAGATGATCTCTAAAACAGCTTCTAGTTCTAAGTCTTAGGAGTTTATGGAGGCAGAGACTATGTGATAACACATCTTTGTATTCCTAGCTCTTCATGCATTGCCTGAGAAATGTTTACAGATTAGAACAGATATTCTTCGTGAATTTGATGTAGCCAAAAACTTCACTACCTAATGTTGATTATTTTGACCACTGCTCTATCCAAATTTAATTAGACTAGCACTCTAACAATTGGTCATTTGCCAGACCATTACCTGGCCTATACATGAAGCCTTTCTAAAAATACGACCATCTATGTATGTTTTTTGAAGTCCTGCTTCAGCATCTCCATCTCACCATGTGAGCGGCCTGCATTGTCGAAGACTATACTAGTGGAATAAAAGGTATAGCTAATCTTACCAAACTGGAAAGGTTTTGAGAATGGGCCTAATGGCAGACTATATGTCTTTCATTTAAGGATCAACCAAGGTAAGCACAGAAAGGCTCATCACCAGATAGTTGATGCCCAAGAAATGGATTTTGTCGATCTGAGCTCACAAAACAGCTTCCCAAGGCATGAAGGAATTACAATCTGGATCAGAAAAGGAGAGCACCCACAGTAATCAAATTGTAGATTCTTGAAAGTAAAGTTAAAATATTCATGAGTTTATGTACTAATATGCATAGCAAATCCTTTCTTCTTATACAAAAGGAAATTCAGCCTTTGTCCCAATGTACCTGAATCTTAAATTATTGGAGTAGCAATTAGTGAGATTTTACTTTCTTCTCATCTTCTAGGCACCCTTAATAACACTGAGACTTATCTCCCCCCTTCCAAAAATATAATGATTCCCTGCATTCTTCCCTCATTAACATTAAGTGATAGGAAACAAAACAGAAAGGATACTGCACAGTCTTTAGATATTTCTAGTTTTCTTCTATCAAAGACTAAATGAGTCCCCTACAGAGTCTTTTGTACTGTGAATTCAATACTATTCTTGGACTTCTTAATTTTAGTAACCAAATCTTTTTTTCTCTCTTTGTTGGTGGATGGCTTCGTTTGGTTGATTAATGGTCACTAGTATTGGGTTAAGGGTACTTGGATACAGAAAGAGCATCCTTTGTCTCAGACTTCTTTCTCCAGAAGAAGTTCCTCCTACTTCCCAAGCCAATACCTAGTACAATGCTCAAAACACAACAAATTTGCCATAAGGGTTGACTGCTTGACATACTACAGATCTTACTTCTTTTAATGCAGAAAGTCACTGCTACCTTGTAAACGACATGTTGGGCTCTAACAATTCAATGAGTGACACTGCCAACTGTCCCCATTTCCATTGTGAAATGAATGTAAATCAGTAGGAAGAGCTAAGTGATTTACTAAGAAAGTGTCAAATTACAAATCAAATATGTGAATGACTTGATGTGTTCTTTGCTCATCTAACCCAGTGGCTAACTGGACAATGCTTATCTGAGGCCACAGGGACTAGTGACTTGGAACTAACCTCCATCCTTTACCTCTCATAGAAGTTCATCCTGCATTCACTGCTCTGGATCTGACCATGTGGTGAGAGTAGTGGAATTAGGCTCTCCAGTAATTCATTCCAAACCCCAACCCAGAGTCTTCAGGAAAGTTGATACTTTCAGAGCAGCTAACCACAGAAACGGTTATGGGTTTTCCCCAAAAAGTGGGGAAGTAGTAAAAAAAAAAAAAAAGCTGTCCAATGTACAAATGTGAATCTTAAATGTAATGGGAATATTTTCACATACAATATGAAATTCTAAGAAATAATGACTTACAGAGTGATTAGGACAGAATCCAGTGATTTATCACCACTAATACAATAAGTTTGCAGACTCATGTTCAAACCTCTTTAGGATACCAATAATCTGCAAGGTTACTAATAAGCCATTTAATATTTCACCACTTGTTAGCATAGTCTAATCAAATAATACATAAGATCTTCTTTCCAATGGCCTCTCTTTCTGATGACGACTCTCTTTTGCCCTCAGTCAGATTCTGCTGTTATATCTACAACTACTCCAATAACCACTGCTACTTCTCTCTTGATTTCATTTTTCTTCAATGATCACAAAGTATACTCTTTTAGAGAGAGAGAGAGAGAGAGAGAGAGAGAGAGAGAGAGAGAGAGAGAGGAAGGGAGGGAGGGAGGGAGGGAGAGAGAGAGAATGCTGTGGCTGCTTTGGTCTGCATCCAGAGGCCATTAGTTCATTTTCTGGAAGCAGATGGAATTTTTCATCATGAGTCCTTTGAGACTGTCTTGGATCATTGTATTGTTGAAAAGGGCTAAGTCATTCACAGTTGTTCATTTTACAGTATCACTGTTACAGTGTCCTGGTTCTGCTCACTTCACTCTGCATCAGTTCATGTGAGTCTTTCTATGGTTTTCTGAAATCATCCTATTCATGATTTTTTACACAACAATATTCCATTATAATCATATACCATAACTTTTTCAGTCATTTCCTGATTGGCATCCCCTCAATTTCCTAGTCTTTGCCACCACAAAAAGAGCTTCTATAAAAACCCTTCTACAGATACGTCCTTTTCCTCCTTTTTATTTTATTTTTTATTTTATTTTATTATTATTCCCCCATTTATTTATTTCCCCTTTTATCTATCTATCTATCTATCTATCTATCTATTTATTTAATTTATTAATCAATTTGAGAAAAAAAGACCTAGTGGTGGTATTATTGAATCAAAGGGTATGCATAGTTTTATAACACTGTGGGCATAGTTTCAAATTGCTCTCCAGAATAGCTGAATCAGTTCACAACTCCACCTACAGTGTGTTAATGCCCCAATTTTCCTACATCCCTTCCAACATTTATCACTTTCCCTTTCTGATATATTAACCAATCTGATAGGTGTGAGGTGATGCCACAGAGTTCTTTTAATCTGCATTTGTCTAATAAACAGTGACTTAGAGCATTTTTCATCATCATGACTATAGATAGCTTTGATTTCTTTGTCTGAAAACTGCTCGCTCATATCCTTTGGCCATTTATCAATTGGGTAATGACTTGTATTCTTATAAATTTGAGTTAGTTCTCTATATTTTTGAGAAATGAAGTATTTTTTAGATATCTGCTATAAAAATTTCCTCCAGTTTTCTGATTTCCTTCTAATATTGATTGCATTGATTTTCTTTGTGCAAAAACTTTTTGATTTAATATAATCAAAATTATCAATTTTACATTTCATAATGCTCCCTATTTCTTTTTCAGTCATAAATTCTTTTCTTATCCATAGATCTGACAGGTAAACTGTTACATGTTCCCCTAATTTGCTTATGTATCACCCTTTATGTCTAAACCACGTACCCATTTTATCTTATTTTGGTATATGGTGTCAGATGTGGGTCTATAACTAATGTCATAAGGTTTTTAAATTTTCCCAGCAGTTTTTGTCAAATAGTGAGTTCCTGTTCCAAGAGCTTTGATCTTTGGGTTTATTAAACACTAAATTATGATGGGAACTTACTACTACATATATGTATTGGGCAGCTACATGGTACAGTGGATAGAGTTCCAGGCCTGAAACCATGAAGACCCATCTTTGTGAGTCAAATCTGGTCTCAGACACTTACTAGCTATACAACCCTAGCTAAGTCACTTAATCCTATTTGCCTAAGTTTCCTCATCTGTAAAATGAGTTGGAGAAGGAAATAGCAAGCCACTCTAATATCTTTGCCAAGAAAACCCCAAATGAGGTTACAAAGAGTTGGAAAGGACTGAAAAATGACTCAACAACAATTGTATACCTAATTGATTCCACTGATCTACCACTCTATTTCTTAGCCAGTACCAAATTGTTCTGATGATTACTGCTTTATATTGTAGTTTTAGCTCTGGTATCATTTGGCCACCTTTCATCACATTTTAAAATTAATTTTATTCTTAATGCTTAGGAATTTCATTCATTAATTTCATTCCGAAGAAAGGAAATATACAATAGAGGCAAAGGCAGACAAGGTATAAAACTAGTTGAGCCCCTGCCTCATATGGGGAGGAACAGCCTTTTGCTTCCATCATATCTAGTTAGAGAAAGGCCATCTCTTCAACATTGCTGGAAATAATGTCTTACTGACTGAATTTTAGCAATCCACACAGGTCTGCCATCCAAAAGTTCACTCTTCTTTTGCTAAGTATGTTACTCCACTGGCTCAGCAACCATTCAGGGGAACTCAACTCAACAATGAGTCACACATTGTCAGAAGCATGCAGAGACTATCTGCACATACTCACTTCTACTTAGTTTGACATGGGTAGGTACAGAATATACATAGTTAGAATTTAATATTACCACAACTACGCAAAAGATCTTATGACTATTGGGAGGCAGCTAGATAGAGCACGGGGCTTGGAGGCAGGAAGACCTGAGCTCTTACCCAGCCCATGTGACTCTGGGAAAGTCACCTCACCTTTGCCCAAGTTTCCTCACCTGTAAATTGTACCTACCTCACAGGGTTGTTGTGAGGATCATATAGGATCATATTTGTAAAGTGTTTAGCACAGGCCCTAGAACATGGTAGGCACTATACAAATGCTTAATCCCATCCCCCTTTGCTTCCTCTATTAAGATATTTTTCGATGAAGTTTGTGTTATGA
The DNA here is from genome assembly GCA_028646515.1 of Pseudochirops corinnae. Taxonomy (NCBI): domain Eukaryota; kingdom Metazoa; phylum Chordata; class Mammalia; order Diprotodontia; family Pseudocheiridae; genus Pseudochirops; species Pseudochirops corinnae. The sequence continues at coordinate 95,004,445 of CM053585.1, read as the reverse complement.
TCCTATTGAAAGTCAAATAATAAATTTTAAAGAAATGATATTGGAAATTAATACAGTAAAATTTGTGTGAGGTGGGGGGATGCTGTTATATTCAACCTAGTTTCCATTAACACCTATCTGTCATGAATGAATTCTGGAATCATTGAACCATAGCATGCAAAGCTAGCATTGCCCTTATGTGTGTTGTTATCAAGGTTCATATCCTCATTTCATAAGATATGGAGGCCCCGTGGAAGAACAGTGATTTGACAACAGTCACACAGTGAGTAAGGCATCCAGGTCTAGAATCTACGTCTCCTGACTTACAGGTCAGTGCTCTTTTCACTCTATCCCATTTCTTCCTCTGAATTCGTTCTTACCTCCTATGTTTATCTATCACTCAATAACACAACTAATGTAAATGATGGAGACAAGTAATAGCCTAAGTAAAACAGAAGAATGTAAAATAAATCCACAAAAATTATCCACAGTTCTGTGTAGTACCAGGAGGAAATGAGAGTAAGATAAATTCCAGTCATGATAACATAGAATAAACAATATATCTGAGAATTAACCATAAAGATATAATTAGGACTTAAATAAATACAACTACACAATAAAAAAACTTTTACAAGGAAAAAATAATTGTAGAACTATTCTATACTCATAATAGTATGTGTGTCAATATAATAAAAATTATAACAATATCTAAATTAATTAACAGATATAGTACCGTAGCAAACAGACCACCAAGGAAATATTTTACTCAAACTAATTAAAAACTATGCAGACTAATATAAAAATTTATTTGGAAAAAGAAAAGGACCAGAATCTCAAAGGAAATACTAGAGAAAAAGTAAGAACAAAGGGGGTATAGAATTTCCAGTCCTTGAACTACATTTAAAAGGCAATAATAAAAAAAATATAATTTAAAAGTAGAAAAGGAGTAAAGAGAAATAGACAAAATAAGCAAGAACCAGAAGCAATAAAAAGAAATAAATCCCAGTGTTTGATAAACCCAAGACCATAAATTACTGGGTTGACCATTCCAAAAACAAAATTAAAAAAAAATCTGCTAGGAAAACTGTAAAACAGTTTGGCAGAAGTTAAGTTTAGACTAGCCCCTTATTTCACATATAAAAATAAGTTCCAAATGGATATGTAACCTTAACATAAAAGGTCACATCCTGTTTAAAATGTAGAAAAGAATAAGATCAGGTATCTTTTACAACTTTGGTTGGGATAAAATTCTTTACAAGGAGTAGGATTCTGAATGCGGATTAGTGAAAATAACAAGGACCAAATAGAGAATTTCAAAGACATAAAATTTTAAAAGTTTGGCGCAAATAAAATCAATGCAGCCAAAAGAAGACTCAAAATCACTTAATTTTTTGTGTGGGGGTGGACGGGGGGAATTTTGCATCAAATATTAGTGATAAAGTTTATATGCAAAATTACAGATAATTGACCTAAATACGTGGCCAAAAGTCATTCCAATAGTTGTTGTTGTAGTATGTGTATGTGTGTGTATGAATCCATGGTTTTTAGAAGAATTATAAACTATTAATAGCTATATGTAAAAGTGAAGCAAGTCACTAAGAAGTGGAGAAATACAAATTAAAACAATGGTGAGGTTTTACCTCACACGCATCAAATTCTCAAAGATGACAAAAATGGAAATACACAACTTTTTTTTTTACAATATTGTTCAAAAATAAGCATATTAACACAAAAGTGAGAGGTCTGGTAAATTGTTTCAACTATTTTAGAAAACTATTTGGAATTTTAAAATTTTTTGTCTGTATTTTTCTTTCCCTAGAAAGAAATTCCTGGACTAGTCCTCCTGCTTTTCTCCCTAACCGTGTAACAATCAGTAGTTATTTAAGAGAAAATTATCCCTATCTCCTTTCTCATGTTCTCTCATCTGTTTCCCTCAATCCTACCCCACCTATGTCCCAACCAAATTCTTCCACTGTGTCCATTCTACAGTGAATAATCTCCTTTTCAACCTAGAATTCTTTGTTTCATGTTTTCTTTCTAGTATCTCTTCAAAAGACCTGTTTTGCTCTAACAATATTGCATTTTCATATATCCTCTCCAGTACTGGCTACACTTTCTCTCACATCTCTCTCCATGCTGGTCTCTCTCTCTCTCTCTCTCTCTCTCTCTCTCTCTCTTTCTCTCTCTCCATGAAGAAAGAGTCAAAAAAAATCCCTCTCCCCTGTCACTTCTAGACTCTTTCCTTACCTCCTTCCTTATTTCTTCCTTTGAAGTCAGTTTAATCAAAAAAATTTTACTCAGTCACAATAATGGTAGCTATACTAAATGCTCCCTCAAACTCCAGTTTCTTCAGTCTCTTTAAGTCTTATGATCTACTCCTTCATTCTACCAGACACCATAGATCTTGTCCTTACCCTAGTGTCCCATTTCCATAATTAGAAACTCTTTCCTTTATATGACCACAATTTCTATAATTCCATCACTTCTTATGCCTTATCCCTCCTATATTTATTCTTCACCTTCACTGAGATCAAGACTTCCAATCCCTCCAACTCTCAATGCTTGCTAAAACCATTAATCTTTCTCTGACTTCACTACCCAAACTCACCAGCTTCAACCCGAGAGTTAACCTATATGGCTAACAACAACAACAAAAACGTAACAGAGACCATTAAGAGATTGTCAATGGTACAAAAGGAGATAAAGAGGAAAGTGGGACTTAAAGCAATAGACGTGACAGTAGAAAACCAGGCCTGAAGTAACATGGACTAAACTTCACAACCACTCCCTCCCCACCCCCAACACCACAGGAGAATCAATGCATTTTGTGGAACCAAATAGCAGAATGTGAGGGTGCCTAAAAGAGGAGATGGAATAGAAAATAAAGGGAATAATGTGATCTACCTTCATCAAGTCAATGGCAAACAATGACTCTGAAGACAAAGTATTATATTTTAAAAGGAAGAGGAACAAAAAAATTCTAATTCAGAAAAAAAGCAATATTAGAGACAAGTAAAGGAAAATATAAATCGGTCATAACTTTAAACATTAATGGATTAAGTAATCCAATAAAATGAAAGACCAACAGATCAGACAAGAAAACAAAACTTTATAACCTATTGCTTTCAAGAAACATTAAAAAGCAAAGACACAGGTTGGCTAGATGGTGCAGTGAATAGAGTACTGGACCTGCTGTCAGAAGGACCTGAGTTCAAATCCGACCTCAGACACTTAACACAAAAAACTAGCCGTGTGACTTTGGGCAAGTCACTTAACCCCAACTGCCCTACCCCCCCCCCAAAAAAAGCAAAGACACAGACAATAAAAATGAGAAACAAAATTTATTATACATCAGGTAAATACAAAAAAGGCAGGATCTGCAAAATCATGCTATCAGACAAAACACAATTTCAGAAAATGAATATAGATGGAAAAAATATTATGCTGAAAGGAACTATTAATAGACAGTAAATCAATATCAATATTAAACTTTTATTTCCAAATTTATTTAAATTCATCAAGGAAAAATTAACAGAATTTCAAGAAGCTAGAACCTCTAACACAATAATAGAAGGAAACTTTAATAAGCATCTTCCTCTCATATCTGGACAAATCTACAAGAAAGACAAACAATAGGGAAAATATAGAATTGAAAAAAAAATTGTTAAAGAAACCAGAGATAAATGTCTTCTGGTTCTTCTAAATGAGAAGTTAAAGAATATACATATTTCTCAGAACCATATGGAAATTCTACAAAATTAATCATGCATTTGTGCACAGAGATATCCAAATGTAAATGGGCATAAATAGCATACACATATTTTATATACCATAATGCAATAAAAACAGTCATCAGTTCAGGAGACAAACAAAAGATACATACAACTGGAAACTAATGAAATCCTAAATAATGAAATCCTAAATCAAGAGTAGATCAATGAACAAATCATAAAAACAATAAATACATAAAAAGAAATGATGATGATAATGCAACTAAAGCTGAAACTCAAAAAAGAGAAAAATTATATCCCTAAAAACATAAATTCACAACATAGAAAAAGAAAATGAAGTCATCTTAAAAATTACAAAGCCAACAAAAACCACACCCAAAATAAGTACAAAAGAGTGATACTGGAAGTTAGAGAGAAAATAGATAAACTGGAAACTAAAATGCTATAAAAATGATGACAAACAACTAATATCTATTTCTTTTAAGAGACTAAAAAAATTAATCAACCTTTAGCTAACCTGATTAAAAGGAAGAGAGCAAGAAGTGAAATCAACAAAGCAGCCCATGAACAAAGTGAAATCACAATGCCACTGGGAGAAAAAGAATTATTAGAACCTCCTGTGTGCAATTATATAACAAAACTGAAAACATGGAAAACATAGAAAATTCTCTTCAAAAATATAAAATACTTAAATGAACAACAGACTTAATAGAGATCTTAAATAATCTAATCTCAGAAAAGGAAATAGAATTAGAAAAGTCTTGGTCCTGGTGGGTGTATAGGAAAATTCTATCAAACTTTTTTTTAAGAGTTAATACGAATACGACACAAACTATTCCCAAGAATTGAGAAAACAGTATCCTACAAAACTGATTTAATGAGACAAATACAGTCCCAATGCCTAAACCCAGGGAGGATAAAGCACACGAGAAATACAGACCAAAATTATTGGTAAATATCAATTCAAAATTTTTAAATAAAATCTTTTCAGACTATTGTCGTTCACCTAAGAAATTAGTCATTGTGACCAAGTTGGATTTATATTAGGGATGGAAGAATGTTTTAACATTAGGAAAATAATCAATAAAATGAATCTAAATAAATCAATAAATATTAACTATCTATCTTACTGGAATACCTTTTACCTTCCTTTCACATTCACTGGGGATACACCATGTACTTTTCCACTTCTGTTACTTTGTTCAGTCTGGTCCTTATACCTAACATATTTTCCTTTTCTCTCTCTTTATGGGTGAATTGCCATTCATCCCTTAAAGTCTAACTCAAATGTCACCTCCTCTATGGAGCTTTCTCTGACATCCTCCATCAGTAATGATCTTTGTAAATAGATTTCACAATTCATTTTGTTTTGTATCTCTCAAATTATTTGTCATATCCCTCTAAGACTGTAAGGCCTATAAAATACAGAAACTTTCTATTTCCCCCAATATCAAAGATAATGTTATCCATGCAGTAAGTAGTTAATAAATATTTGATGAATTAATGAATAAACAGAGTTCTCTACTTAGAAAGTTTTATCCCTAAAAATAAAATATCTGATTATAGTAGAGACCTCCAGTAGTGATCATCAGGATCAGAGAAAGCTGGGATAAGATAAAAAGAATCTATCTATAGGGAGTTTTATTGTAGATTTATCTGCACAGTATCATAGAATCACAGGATTATGAAGTTGGAAGGAACCTCACATATCACACATAATCCAACCCCTACCTGAACAAAGACGTCCTCCACAATATACCTCACAAGTAGCAGTTTCAATCTTAACCCAAGTTTATTTGAATGGTAACCAGGAAAATGATATGTTGCCCACAATTGCTTTGCAACTCCTTTGTACTTTTGCTAAGTAGAATCTCTGGGACATAGTTATAAAATAAAAAAGCAAGCTGAACAGAAAGATGATAGGAATCAAAAGGAATTTTCTAAGCCCAAGTCAGATAAGATTTGATATAGGAGATACAGCATTCATTAGCTTGGGACTGTAGAGGACCTCAGTTCAAATTCCAACTTAAATGCTTATTAGTTTTGCTAACAAGGTACCTAATCTCTCTGGGCTTCAGGTTCCTATTTGTAAAATGGAGTTGATGGAAAATAAATAAACAAAAACAAACAGATGAATGAATGAATAGATAGATAGATGATAGATAGATAAAATGGAGTTGATGGAAAATAAATAAACAAAAACAAACAGATGAATGAATGGATAGGTAGATGATAGATAGATAGATAAAATGGAGTTGATGTCCTTTAAGGTCATGATGAAAAATGTCACCGCAAATACCAAATATATAATGTATTTGTTGTTTTACAACAACTTTTTCCTCTGTGTGAGCTGTTTTACAATAGTTTAAAAACTGTTGTTTTAAAACAAGAGGGTGTTCAGTGTGTTTCCTATCCTAATCTTATAATTCTTTTATTGCACAGAATATCTAAGTTGGAGGAGACCTCAGAGGTCATCTAGTTCAATCGTGCCAGGAAAAGAATGCCTTCTACAACATACTCAACAAGGGGTCAGCCAGTTTCTGCAGCAAACCCAGTGAGAAGAACTTGCTACTTCCAAAGATCTCCCATTCTACTTTTGGATAGACCTAATTATTAAGATCATCATCCTTCTTTGAAATGTTTATGCATTCTGCCCATCAAGGCCAAGTAGAACAAGTGTAATCTCTCTGGCAGTCCTTCAAATAATGGGAAACAACTATCATATGCCTCACCTCCCAAATCTTCTCTTCTCATCACCTTTTGTCATATAGCAATGGATTCAAGACTTTTGAGTTGCCCTGATCACCCTCCCTCTGGACTCCTTCCAGTTTATCACTGACCTTTCTAAAATATCATGGCCAGAACCAAGCATGATACTTCAGATGTAGTCTGACCAGGGTTGAGTATAGCAGGACTATCTTGCCTCTAGTCCCAGATACATGACCTGTTGCAACCTGAGATCACATTAGCTCTCTTAGCTATAACTTTCTTTTCTCATATTGAGTTTGAAGGCCACTAAATCACCCAAATCTTTATTGGACAAACATGTCTAACCACACATCACTAATTCTGTACTTAGGAAAGTGATTTCTTAAACCTAAGTATAAAACTTTACATTTATCTCTCCAAATTTTATCTTATTTAGTTTAGTCCAAAGGCATAATGCCTATCAAAATCCTTTTGGTTCCTGCTTCCTTCATTCAAACTATAAGAGATCTTCCCTCTCAATTTTGTGTCAACTGCATATTTTATAAGAATGTCATCTCATCTATGCCTTTATTCAAGTCATTGCCCATAATTTTTTAAATTTACATACGATTGTTCAGAAACAAATCTCCCTAAAATGAAGTACTCCCACATTAAGTGCATTAGCCCCCAACAGCAGAAGCCTCATATGACCAATTCCTCTGGAACAGAATCTGAAATTGTAGTGAACAGAGGAAATAAATCTTTAATGAATGTCTTCTGATGATGGCTACCTATAAACTAGATTCTAGACTTTTGTTTCAGAGTGACTTCCAAGTTTAATTATTTTTTGCAAATATTTTAGGGGTATCCACAAGTAATGTCTACAGAAGGGGAAAAAAGTCTTATGGCTGTAAGTAAATATTACTGCAATGCAAAAAATAATTTGACTTGGGTATAGCATACCAATTGATAAAAGGATAAGACAAATTTATCAACCAACACCAACAAGTACTTATTAATCACCTGCTATAACATCAGGCACTAAGACGAGTGTTAGAGATCCAAAGACAAATGACAATTATATAACTTTATATAAAATTTACTTTAATTATAAAATAATGCTTAATGCTTTGAAGATAAAACAGGGAACAGGAATGCTACTGTTAAGAATAAGAATAGCATGAGAATCTTAAAGAATGATAGTGTCTCAGTTATTATGATGTTCATCATCATGATATCTTACAGGGGATTCTTTCAATTTCTTTCCATAGTAAAGCAATTACATGCAGGCATGCAATGCACATACACATGTCACAAGTGATTTTTTACTAAAATTAATTTTGTTGGAAGTGGTGAAAATGGCATAGAGCTAAACAAGGAAGCAGAGATCTGAAACTAAACTATAACACCCTGCTACTCAGCTGAACAGTCAGAGTTCCAGAAGGAAGGAATTCTCATTCTTATCTCTGTGAATATCCAGGGTAATCAGCCTGAATAGGCTAGAATTCACCAGCATCACCAACAAAGAGTGACATTATGGCAACATAGGAAGAATCTGTGACTTTTGTCATCTTGGGAAATTCCCTTTGTTGGAACTCTCTCCACTACCCCATATAACAGCCTATCCCTGACTTAGTAGGTAAATCTTGGGAAATTATCCGAGGCATACAGTGGTTAAGAAGTCCACTAATGACCACAGAATCAGAAACAGGACTGGAACCCAGATCTCGTGACTATAAGCCCAATCAATCAAAAGGCATTTATCAAGTGCCTATTATGTACAAGGCCCTATGCTAAATGCTATATACAGAAAGACAAAAATGAAAGTGCCTGCCTGCTGGAAGCTTACATTCTAAATGGGGAGGAGGGAAAGGGAAAGGGCACAAATACAAATATGTGCAAAATACATATAATTGACCAAGAAGCACTTTCAGGGAGGAGGCACTAGGTATTAAAGTGATCCAGAAAAGCTTTGTGTAGGAGGTGCCATTGGAGCTGAGCTTGGAATAACTCAGTCAATCAATAGGCATTTGTTAAGTACCTGGCCCTATGCTAAGGCTGGACACTGAGGAAGGAAGGTAGGGTTTCCAGGAGACAAAGATGATCAATTGCCCTCTCCTGCCCCTACTAGGGTCTCAATAAAAGCAAGAAATAAAGTTTTCACCACTATGAATTTTTTTTCTTCTTTTACTTGGCAGATAAGGGCACTAACCCACTATTAATGCAATTTTAAGATTTTTAAAGGCTCTAATGCCACTTTTAATTACAGAACCAATATAATACATGTATGCCTCATTTTCTATTTTTGCTTGTACCCAGGGTATCACTAATACTCCAAAGCATCTCGTGTGGACCTGAATCTAGAGACTGACCATGTCCAGGAAGCCTTATCCAATCCTGCTTAATGCTCATGTCTTTTCTCTGTTGATTATATCGTTTACCCTGTCTAGAACTTACTTCCACATAGATTGTTTGCATGTTGTCTCCTCTATTGGACTGTGAGCTCCTTGAGATCAAGGAGTACCATTTATTTGCCTTTCTTTGTATCCCAGGCACTTCGCGCAGTGCCTGGCACATAGTTGGGGCCTAATGAATGCTTATTAACTGAGTGACTTCTGACTATAGCAAAGAAAGGAACCCATGTTAAACCTACTATAAGCAAAGGAAGTTTAAGAGTTTGGCCACATTAGATTTAGAGAAAGGAAAATGTTAAAGGTTGGATATAATTTTATTTCATATCTTCTGTTGGATTTGGTGTAATTTAAAATTGAACTGGATATGTTTGCATAAGGCTAAAAAATCTTTATGATTCACCATATGTAGAACAGTTACAGAAGACAGCATGCCAAAACGTTAAAACTGCAAGATTATGCTACTTGGATAATAATTCTATTGCTCTCAGAAGCACTCACTATAAATGATGGCTCTGGACTAGATTAAATTTATATTTCCTTCTAGGGAATATATGTACCTATAAGCTTCCTTGGGAAGCAGATAAAATTTCAACTATATCAGAAAAGTTCTTTGGGGCTCCAAGCTCAGTACTTTATCCATGAGCCTGAGGGAAACCTCGGGAGAAATAAGGAAAACATGAAAGGTCTGAAAAACATAGTAAGCTTCTGAGATTCTTTATTGCCCTGCATCTTGGAATAATCAAGTAGTAAATTAGCTTGGGCAGTGCATAGTCTTTATCTTATTGACTGTTATGCAGTGCAGGGCGGCTAGGGGTGCAGTGGAGAGGGCATTGGGCCCAGTGTGTCTCATCTGCCTGAGTTCAAGTGTGATGTCAGACACTTACTAGCTCTGGGACCCTGAGCAAATCACTTAACTCTGTTTGCCTCAGTTCCTCATTTGTAAAAATGAGCTGGAGAGGGAAACAGCAAACCACTGGAGCCTATTTGCCAAGAAAATCCCAACTGGGGTGAAGAAGAATCAAAAGTGATTGAACGACAATGGTGTGGAGACAACTCAGAAGAGCATTCATCTGAAATTAAAACATATATATGTTTTCAGTAGTTATAAAGCAACCTGAAAATCATTCATGAACAACAAGGAGTGAGCATGAGCTCCATAGATTTGAAAGCAAAACAGGAAGATAAGTGTTGGTTTGGGGATTTGTAACAAAGTATCACAGGATCCTATAACCTCTCCTGTATTTTGTTGGCATGGAAAGGAGGGGCAAGAGAAAAGGTGTTCTTTCATGGCTTCAAGATGAAGGAACAGCAACTAGGTGCCCTTTAAAAAGAAGTGGCAATGTCACCAGGTATACAACCTGCCCTCAGAAATGTTTTTGAGCAGAATTTGTCTGAAGCTTCTTAATCTTCCCTTTCCTCACAGGATAATAAAAATTCTTTTTTCCATTCCCCCTGGAATTCTGGGGCAATGGGTGAGCATCAGTTATACTTACCTAAACATAAATTTAAGCCAATGAGTTACCTCTCTCAGGTGTATTTGCATTTTCTATCTTGGATCTAATTTTGAAATGAAAGGATTTATTAAAGGGATTTAAGAATTATCTAGAAAGGGGAATGAGGGTTCTTCTTAGCATCCTAGAATCATACCATCTAGGCTACATTTTTAAGATCCTACTATATGGAGCTATTTGTTAGACATAGAAAGAAAAAATGAAATAGACCTCAATGAGCTTAGAGAATAGATCCCACCTTCACTGAGATTAGAGTATAACGGAAGAGGTAAGATATGTATATAAATAAATATAATGGAAGATAAAATGATAGATCCAAGCAATGTGCTCTAAGAAATTTAAGGAAAGATTATCTTTAGCTAAAGAGATAGTTTCAAGTTAAGAGAGAATTTAGTGACTGTTTCATCCAGCCCTTGAAATTTACAGACAAGAAAGCTGAAGGCCAGAGAGGGTAAAGAATCTGCCATAGGTAATAAGCAGAAATGACATTTAAGAGTCTTGTCTCTCCTTGGTCAAAAGCTCAAAAGGATACTCAAGAGTTAGGCATGCATCCTCCATAGTGGTATGCACCTTTACAGCCTCAGAGATCCAGATGCTGCATGTAGCTAGGACTAATATTAAAAAACAGAAACAGATCCACACTTGTTATTTCTACCACTGGCACTGGAGATACACCAGACAGAGCAGTCATTTGTTAAGAAAATTTGAGATGAAACTCTGCCCACCTGACTTCTTTTCTCACCTGTAACTGATCAAGTTAAACCAGAAGTATTACCCATTGAAACCCACAAATATACTTCTCAAATTGAATGATTTGAAGGAGACAGTTTCTGAGGCTTCAACACAAAATATTACCAATGTTCATTCAGGAACTGTAATTGAAGATTTTGAGCCCTCTTACTCAGTCAATATTACCCCTTTCACAGTCTGCTCTTAATATTCCAACATTACCCCTAGAATATTTAGGTGACCAGTTTCAGGAGCCTTTCAACCAGGAACAATACCAAGTATCTTTTACTCCAGGGGATATAGTTTTCCAGGTTCCCATTTCAAAGGCCATTTGACTCACTAAGGAGGATGTCATAAAAACCACTCTGTTGTTGGAACTGGACATTTCAAATACAACATTTTCCTACCATCCTGGAGATTGTTTCAATATTGTTTGTCCTAATGGTGCTTCATAAGTATGGGAATTACTTCAAAGACTGCAGCTTTCAGAGTAAAAAGAACACTGTACCATACTGAAAATGAAAGAAAACAATAAAAAAAAAAAAAGGAGCAGCCATACCACAGCACACTCCTGAAAGGGTGTCTCTTCAGCTCCTTCTTTACTTGGTGTCTTGAAATAAGAGCAATTTCCAAAAAAGGCATTTTTGTGAGCCAAGAGTTATCTAATTAGCCTCCGCCATGGTCTGTGACAAATAAAGGTAAACTGAGGCACCAAGTTCAAAGCACAATTCATTTATTAACAAAGCTAGCAATTGCCAATAAATCGAATCTAAGTTTCCTCACTAGCCAAGGATAAACTGAGGGGTTTACAGAGAACATTTTTATAGTCAATAAAGAGAAATTAATAAAAATTATGTATGTTATACACATACATATGTTCATGAGATTAATCTTCATGATACTGATGCATATACATAGGATTTACAGGAATACAGAAGTATAATAGGAGTAAGGAAGTAGATAATTTGTAACATTAGGACTGTAGGCATTCCCAACTCCATGTGACTTAAATTATATCAAACCTCAACTTTCTTGTTGACTTGGGTATCAATGATAAGGGAAGCAATTCATTCATATACTAGGAAAGCATCATAAAATATTTTGTAAGTTTTCATGAGTCTAAATGAGGAATTAATTTACATACAAAGAGAGAAACAAACACATAGAAAAGGGAAAGATTTACAAAACAAGAGACTTAGGCTCAGGGATATGTGTGTGGAAGGAGGAGTTAAACTCTGACAACTTACTCATAAAAGCTAGCTTAATTAAGTTCAATAATACATAGCAAGCCTTAGCTAAAAATCCAGTCTGGTTATATATAAATTGAACACAGTTCTCAACGTGCATTTCTTAGCCACAGAGTAATTGATAAAAAGAGAATTTCTTTCTCTAGTCATTCTTTTATTAAAACATAATAACGGTATTATTTTTCTCATTTCTATCAAAATAACTGACTTTCAAAAATAACTTTGCCATAAATTTATCTTGAAAAAACTAGCTAGCCATTCCCAGATAGGTAAGTGGCAAAAAGATATAAAGAAATACTTCTCAAAAGAATTTAAAGCTATTAACTATTTGAATGAATGTTGTTCCAAATCATTAAAAAGAAAAGAAATGCAGCTCAGAACAACTCTGCAATTTTGCGTTACCCCCAGCCAATTGGCAAAGACGATAAAGAATGTGACTGACGGAAGTTTGTCTTGGGAAATGTAGGTGACGTAAAAATAAAATATCAATAATTTTTTAAAATGTAAAAAAAAGACATTTAAACCCATTTCACAGAATCACAGCATTTCAGAGATGGAAGGAACCTTATCCTTCTTAATAAAGCAGTTAGTGGTATTTGTCCAGAGATTAGCAATAAAAATGAATTTGAAGATTTGGGCAAGGAGGAAGAGGTTTGATACAAATAAGGAGGATTACGATGGGAACTCAATTCCGCAGTGATGGTCCAGTCGAGGTTACATAGCATGACATGATAGTGAGCCTGGTCAGTAGTATTTTGAGACTTGTTTCAATCATACTTGAAGGTTCTGGTGCTAGAACAAAGAAGGCAGACATGACTGGGGAGTGAGAGTAGAAGAAAGGAAAGGGGGCAAGGGATCCAAAGGTAAAGAACTGAATGCTTTTGAAATGGCAGACAGTAGGGCCAATATTGTGAGGGGAGCCACCTAACATATCTCCCTGCCTCCTCTCCTTCCTTCTTCCCTCCAGTATGTTCTTCATTTACCACTGCCAGGATAATTTTTTTTTCTGTTGCATAGATATTGTCACATCATTCCTCTCTTCAAAAAATTTTAATACATAAAGTTTATTACCTAATGAGTGAGATTCAATCTCCTTCTTCTGGTACAATAAGGAGATTGGCCAATGAGGGCGCAGTCTCTGGAGCATATGAAATCTATTCTGCCTGGTGCCATCTCACCTCAGAGGTCTTGTGAGCCTGCTTCCAGACATATCTTCTACCCCCACTTCAGAGCACACACAGTTGTCTTTTAAGTATTTCTTTTGCCTTTCATTATCTGATGAACTGCAACTGAGTGAACGTACAAAAGGTCAGTGCCAATGAATTCTCTCTTCCCTTGTGCTTTTTTGAGCAGAGAGAACCACTGCATTTACTTGGGTGCTATGTGCCCATGGACACATGGCACCACTATTTCTTCTGTCTCTGTTGTTTATTTTTTTCTGATCTTAGGTGAATGAATATCAGAGATGGAGCAGACGAGTTTATAGCCTTGTAAACTTAAAAAGACCAGAAGAGCTATGGAAGGTCCCCTCAAGGAACTAGAGTCAATAGCAAGAGTAACTAAGTCTGTTGAGGACCCAGCCCAGCAGCCAATACCCCACGTCCTGGGAGCAAGGGAACAACTCACTCATCAGCTATGCCACAATCAGCATGGAACCTAAAAGGACTTCCAGTCAGAAACATTTTGTAGCAAATACTTTAAGTTTTTTCCACTCTTATATACTTGATGAACGAGTTATATAGTTTGTTCCTGGTTTGAGATATTTCTGTACTTTGGTCCTTGTATATCTTCCTAGTTAATATCCCTCTGTAAAAGCTAATTGATGTTAATTGGTTAATTTATATTGACTAAATGTTAATTCATTGATCAATAATGGAAGAAATAGATTAGATGGAATGATGAACAATAGTATGGGGAGAGGGTTTGAAACAGCCTGCAGTTACCTCTAGAGCTCCCAGAGAGGAGATATGGTAGCTGGGATCTAGGGAATTGACTAGCTAGTCAAACTGTGAATTGGGAGAATGAGCCAAGAGCCTGTACAGACAGGAATATAAGGCCTTCCATGATATTGCCCCGACCCCATATTTGAGCCCTATCTCATATTACCCTCCACCCCACTTTTTCATGCTCCAGTAAAACCATACTACTCTTTCCCTCTCTCTTTCTCACCATGCATAAACATACCCTGCACTTTCCCTGATTCCTTATCTTTGATCATGCCATTCCCTATGCCTGAAATGTTCTCCCTCCCTCTCTCCCTCTTCTTCTTGGTGAATTCCTTTTCATCCTTTAAATCCCAACTCAGATGCCATCATGCTCCCTGTTAGTAATGATACTCACCTCACATCTCATGTATCACTTCGTTTTACAACTCTGGTGTATTATACGGCATTGTATAATACAATTATATGAGTGAGTGTTACCCCCCATTCTGTAAGCTCTATGAGGACAGGTACTCTCTCTTACATAAACTTTATATCTTCCTTAGTGCCTTCTGCTCAAAATAGGCTTAATTTTTCTTGAATGAATGAAAAGGGAAGAAAGAAGACAGAAGAAAGTGACAGACTGAGAGAATAAGGAGAAATCCAGGAACTAGAGGTCACAATGAGAACCGAAATCAAGGTCAGGAATGGGGCAAAAGAAAAGGAAAATGCCGTGATCTGAGATGAGTATTTCAGAGTTCCTGGGGGTGATGGCCGTTTTAAGTGATAATAATGTCTGAGATGTGACCAGCCCTCTGAAAGACAAAGCAGAGCAGACATGGGAATCCTTGCGACCCTACAGAAAGTCAGCACTGCCTACGTGCAGATTCAGTCATTCAGATCCAACAACCACACTTTCAAGTCTTTTTATCATAGGTCCCAGACACAAAAGGAGTGGAGATGATAGGACATTCCCTCAGCTAACAACCAGGCTTTTGTTCTCATTTGTTGCACCCCCACTTGGGAAATCAGTACCAACTGCAGAGGGAAAATGGACCACGACCAGCTCAGGCTGAAAACTCTTTTTTCTCCATTGGATATATTTTCACAATCTGTCAGAGACATTAACTCAATACAATTAAAGGGGAAGATCAACTTCACTCCAGGTGTAGTTGATCTGGAAGCCTAGGACTTTGGCATTTAGAACCCAGCTCTCCCTACTCAATCATAGACAGATATCTGAAGCAAGACAAACACTCAGCAAGCATTTAATTTCAACTTCCACTGCAAGAAGAAAAGCACATCATCCTGACTGGAGCTGGAGGCCAGAATGAACTAGGATGCATGACAATACCAACTCCAGAGTCAAGTTTCTTTTTTTTTTTTTTTCTGGCTTACAGTTCTTTTTTTTTTTTTTTTAATTTTATTTTAGTTTGCATCATTCATTTCCACAAGATTTTGAGTTACATATTTTTCCCCCTCTTTCCCCCACCCACCGCCCCAAAACAGCCGTCCCAGTGTGTCCCCCCTCCC
>CM053585.1:94835542-94988191 GCA_028646515.1 Pseudochirops corinnae | reverse complement strand
CCCCCCCCCCCCCCCCCCCCCCCCCCCCCCCCCGGGGCCAAGCCAAGGTTTCAGCCTGGGCTGGTTTCAGCTCCCAGAGCTGAGATGGTCCCTTCTAGCTGAGCTGCCTTCAGCAGGAAGTATATTTGTGTGAGTTTTAGAGCCCTAAAATTTGTTTAGAGTCATATTTTATGGGTATTTGAGGTGGCTGTGTGGGAGCTGTGGTACCATGCTACTCCTATGCTGCCATCTTGGCTTCGCCCCCCTAGTCCTTTACAATTTGACCTCAATTTATTTTCCCAGTCTTTTTTTCCTACTGAACCTCCTACATGAACTTCATGCTCCAATCAAGTCTATATTCTTGTCATCCTCCCATGTTTTGTGCCTACACATCCCTTCACCTTTGCTCATGCAGTTTCCTTCACCTGGACTGTTCTTCCTCATCTCCCCACATCAAAATTCTACACATTCTTCAAAATGTCAGCTCAGTTATCATCTCCTTCAAGAAACTTTTCTTGATCACTCCAGCTAGAATTAATTCTTTCTTTCAATCTCCAATAGTACTTTGTTTTAGCCCCTCCTATTAACAACAGTCACGGTGACCATGTCTCAGGATAGTCAGATGGCACAGTGAATAGAGTGTGCAGAATGAAGTCAAGAAAACCCAAATCCAAACCCAGCCTTAGGTACTGGATGTATGATTCTGGACAAATCACTTAATTTCTCTCTGCCTCAGTTTCCTCATCTGAAAAATGGGGTTAATAATACCTTCTTAAAGCTATCATGAGAAGCAAGTAAGATAATATTTGTAAGGCAATGTGCAAACCTTAAAATGCTGTATAAATGCTAGCTACCACTGTTTTCTTCTATTATTACTGTAATCACCGGGAGATCAGAGACTCTTACTGATTTTTGTTTTGTTTTGATTTTGTTTGGTGGTTTGACATTTTGTTTTTGTTTCGTTTTTGTTTTTTCTGTTGTTTTCTTGCATTCTTCACAGTATCTAGCATAGTATAGTGTCTTTTGTGTAATAGGGATTAGATAAAATTTATTGAATGAATGAATCCAGCACTCCTTGTGGAAATGTGCCAAGAGCAGCCAGAGAAATTCCCAATAGAACCTGAATCTGAGAGAATCATCCATCTCCACAGAACCCAACCTCAAATCCCATATTTGGACTACTAGGCCCATAAAATATTTTGGGATCTCTTTTAAATATTCAGAGGTTGACCCACCTAGCCACACACACACACATCTGGCAGTTAAATTGCTTTTATCTATAACTCACAAACATTTTAATTAATTTTTCTTTTATCTATTAACACCATAATTTAACCTAATTTGAACTCATTGCCTTTGCCTTAAAACCTACTTTCTTTCTCACTTCCAAATGTCTGTCAATGTTGCCCTCTTCCCCTTGGTCACAGATATGTTTTCACCCTTGTCTCCTTTTATTCACTATCTCTCTAGAACCTTTGCCATCTCCTCCTTACCATTCCCATTGACACCACTCTATCACTGACTCTACTTCTTGCCTGCATTGTTGCAAATAATCTGGAGGAAGCTAATGGCTAGAGTGTCTATCTTAGAGTTATAAAGAACTTAGTCTGAATCCTACTTCAGAAACTTACTAATTTTTTTCATACTTATCAATTTATTAGAAACATTTCTTTATTGGGGGGAAAACCATCTGCAGTGATCTACTATTAGCATTTACAAAAAAGGATTGAGAATACTGTGAGGTTCATGTTGCAAGTGGTTGTGTCATGCCACAGGGAAGTGTTTGAGGCGCGGGAATTAGTTGGGTCACGTGGAGGTCAGGGCATATTGCACTGTCCCCCACTAGGGGATACTACATGGCTCAGGACTCTCTTGCGTGGGGTTACCCTCTGTTCCTGATTGGCATCTCCACACCTTGGGGCCTTCATACCCTTGTAATTGTACTCCCCCTCTCACAATTCTGTTCAGCTGGGCCCTATCACGTGGGGTATGTGGATCTGGGGTCTATTTAAGACCTAAGGCTGGGAGGCATTTTTGGAAGCCTGCCTTAGTATATGGCTTTAAGGCTTCCCCATGGAGAGACCTTAATAAACTTTTCTGTTTAGACCTCAGAGCTGTGACTCTTCTGTTCCTGAAAGGAACGCTAGAGTCATTGAGTTGTGTGGGAAACCGGTTACCTCTGCTGGTAAGTTAGGGCACTCTAAGAGAGAACCCTGACAGGATACTTGTTGTTGTTCCCTGCTCTAATGTTTTCCAAATCCCTCTTTTTATGTGAGCTAACAGGGATGGGAACTGCTATTTCTTCTTGCTGAAATTCATCCTGCACCCTCATGTTGTTGTGCCTTTGCTTGTCCTATTCTCTATGCCATCTCTGACTGCTAATATCCTACCTTTTCTTCCTCTACCCAACTCACAAGTCACCTTCTACAAACCTTCTCTGGCTCTTCCAAGTGGAAGAGTTGTCTCCTTCATCTGATTTCATTACATTCTCTCCTCCTCTTACATACATCATATTCCTTCTATATCTATTTGCCTCTTTCTTACCCTCCTATATTATAAACATAAGGGCAGAGATGCTGTTTCATTTATCTTTGTAGCTCCTCTAGCTCAGGATATTTAATAATCAATTGGTGAATGTTTGATGAATAGATATAATCGACTTGGAAAAGTATTAAAGGGGAGCCAGTTTTCACTTCTCTGCAGTCTTAGCTCCTTGGGCTGGGCCTGACTTCTTTCAGGCTCTTGCCCATATGCCTCAACCTTTATTGCCTGAAATCTCTTCCCAGCTGTGGGCTGCAGCCTTTGTGGCTCATGAGGCAGTCATATCACTTCCTCAAAAACCCAGCTGAATTCTCAGAACGCTGTAATCACTGGCAACAAGAAAATTAAAACAGCTCTGAGGGAAGAGGTAAATGGCAGAATAAAACACCCCACTTGTTCAGTTCCTGTGTTCTTGGAATAGCTATCCTGTTCTTCCTGAAGGGAACAAACTGTCTGAGGGAAGCATTATCCTCTCCTTGTAGGTGTGAGGAAAGAAATTTTCAATGAAAAAAAAATCAGTTTATAAATCCTACAGAACACAGAGTGAAAAGAAATATGCTAACTACATAGGGCAATATGGTATAGTGCAGAGGTGGGGAGCCTGTGGCTCTCTAGGTCCTCAAGTGCAGCCCTTTGCCTGAAACCGAACTTCACAGAACAAATCCTCTTAATAAAAGGATTTGTTCTGTAAACTTGGACTCAAAGGGCCACGCCCAAGGACCTAGAAGGGCACAGGTGGCCTTGAGGCCCTAGCTTCCCCCTCCCCTGGATAGTAGAAGAAGAGCCGACCACATAATCAGGAGGACCTAGGTTTAAAACCCACCTCTAACACATGATGACTGTGTGCTCTTGGGCAACTCACTTATTTAACCTCTCAGTGACCCAGGCAACTGTAGATCCATTGCTGACCTATACTGGTTGATGGGATTTTCCTTACTGAGAGTTCTTTATACCAATGAAATCATAGGTCTGAAAAAAAAAAATTGAGTATATATTGTGAGAAGGGATAAGAAGGAAGAGTGGGTGAAGGATAGAGGATAAAGAGACCAAATTTCTCTAAGTCAGTCAAGAATAAGGGAAGAAATTATTATGACATACTGAAGCAAAGTGTTGGCAATATACAGGAGAGGCATCATGGTACACAAGAAAAAATGCTGGCTCTGGTAACAGAAGACCTGAGTTCAAATCCTTTTTTCGATCTTACAGTCTCAATCTTGGTAGCCACTTCACTTTTCCAGGTATCAGTTTTTCTCATCCCTAAAATGAAGAAGTTGAACTACATATGACCTCTAAGATCTCTTCCAGCTCTGCATCTGTCATCAAATCTTGCCTTAATTCTCTAGAGATGCTTGAAAATGGTTGTGATGTAGGTTTCTAATTAATTTAACTGTAATAAATGACACTCTACTTTGGGTGCACAATGATTAGGGTGCACAATGCAAAAGTTAGAGGTTGACCACTGAGTGACTTCAACTGCTCAAAAGCATAATCCATCAGAAATTCTGTTTGAAGTAGAAATTTAGAAATAAAATAGGTAATCAGATTTGTGCATCCCTGGGTACAATTAGATCTCAAAATGGCCAGAGGATTTAAAAGTTCCATTCATGTCCAGATAAAAATTCATTTCTCAGTAAAGGTCAGAGAAGAAAACAAACATTGCTTGAATTTAATTACCAAACCAGCTGTCAGTCACAAGAAGGAACAGTGCCAGTAAGATAATTCAAGGCTGAAACTAGCATGTCATAAGCCTTGTACTTTTAAATCCTAACCACTCCTTTCAGAAATGCTTGAAGTTATCACTTGAAAGATGAGGCCAAGCTGACTCCTTTCATATTTCATTACTGATCCATCTCATTCTTTGAAATGGCAAAGCTAGCAAACAAGACCTCATTCCACTAAGATGATGTATTTCTACCTCACCAGTAAGAAGATTAAGATAGGTTTGATTATCTACAGTCTAAATGAATATTCTGGGACAAAAGCAAAAATTGAGATATTAAGTCACATTAATCACCCACCTATCAAATAATTTCGGCTAACTTTATTCTCTATTTCCTGGTTACACTGTGACAGTTTCCCCATGGGGTAAAGATTGGGAGGCCCAGATTTCAGGTTCCTGATAGAATCAATAGTCAGTTAACAATAATGTATTAAGTAACTCCAATATACCAGGCACTGCGTTAAACATTGAGGATATCAAAAAAAGGGGGGGGGTGCAAAACAGTGCCTAGCCTCAAGGAGATCACATTGAAATGGGGGAGACAATACATAACTAGGTATGTACAAGACAGGAGGAAGGCATGCTGAAATATTTTTGGGGAGGGAGTAAGGGGAAACTTTCAGAACAATGTGAGATGTGACTTCAGTCTTAAAGGAAGCAAAAAAACCAAAGAGATGGAAGTGAGGAGGGATAGCATTCTCGCTGTGGGGAATAGCCAATAGAAAGGTCTAGAACTGGGAAATAGAACGTTGTGTGTGAAGAACAGCAAGTAAACTGGTCTAAGTAGATTGTAGGGTGTATAGAGGAGAGTAAAGTATAAAAATAACGGAAATGTAGGAAGAGATTTGGTTGTATAGAACTTTAAATGTCCGTGAATTCATTCCAGACAACTTTCTGGGAACTCTGGTTTTGGGGGTTACTGGAGACTCTGAATCTCATCAGGGAGGGGAGGAGAGGGAAGCAAAAGACAGTTCCTCCTCAGAAGAAGCTCTCGGTCTACCAGGGGAAACAGGAAGTAAACAAATGGTTTACAGAAGATAAATTGGAAGAGGGCACTAATATTAAGGGAGATCTAGAAAGGCTACCCTGGAGAAGGTGGAGTTTTTAACTGGGCCTTGAAGGAAGCTAAAAGGTAGAGATGAAGGAGAGAATTCCTGGCATGAGGGACAGCCACTTAATGTCCTGTGTAAAAGTGAAGACAATGCTGAGATGGAGAATGTGAGTGACTGGGAGGACAATGGTGCCCTTGTCATTAACAGAGAACTCTGGAGAGTTTGTAGGGAATGATAACAAGTTCGACTTTGGATATGTTGAGCAAAATGACTTTGGATGTCCAGAAGACAATTGGTGACAAGGACCTTGATAAATAAAAGGAATTATAGAGGTTATTTAGTTTAATTTCTAATTTTAAACAATTGTTCACAAGCTCCAGATGTACTTTTACAAGTACTGAAAGGGTGAGGGGTAAGCCTTGATGATTATTCCACCTCAGATGAAAATTATTGATAAGATACTAAGCCTTGATGTCTTAACAAGGTACTAGTTAAGAAATAGAGAGTTTGATTAGTGGAACAGATTAAGTACACAAAATACAGAAGTAAACAAACACTGTAGTCTGATGTTAGATAATCCAAAGATTCCAGCAATTGTGGCAAGAACTCACTATTCAACAAAAACTCTTTGGAAAACTGGAAAGCAGTCTGGTAGTAATGAGATATACATCTTACCCCATGTATAAATGTAAGCTCCAAAAGGGCATATGACTGACATAATGGATGAAATAATAAACAAATGAGGAATAAGAGAAAAATTATTTCTCAGATCTATGGATAGCAGAAAAGCTTGTGGCCAAATAAAAGATAAAAAAAAGTTAACAGGAAGCAAAATAGATAATTTTGGTTACATAAAATTAAAATTTCTTTGCACAGACAAAACCAACGTAGCTATTCTTATTTTAATTAGAAGAGAAGCATGTATATTTGGGGAGATAAACTTTGCAGTAAATTTCTCTTATCAGAGACTTTTATCAACATCTCACTTGTAAGATACACAGGAAACTGAGCTAAATATATAAGAATAAAAGCCATTTCCCAAATGATAAATGGTCAAAGGATATGAAAAAACAGTTTTTAGAGGAAGAAATCCAAGCATTCCAAGTTATCAATATCATTATGAAAAAGTGCTCTAAATCAGAGGAGTCAAATTTGATCCACAAAACTGCTGAGCGGCAACAAAATTAAAATGTAATCGGGAAATATTTAATAAAATAAAATAAATTCAACTAATAAAGTCCCATCAGTTCAGAGCTCTGCCTCAGTTTCTTTTATTGTAGATTGGACAATTTTGGACCCCACAGGAGACATACAAGGTCAAGCAGTTCACATGCACAGAGGAACTTAAAGAAACTTAGGGCTTAGGTCCTGTTCATATGTGTACAAGTAATCAAAGGAAAGCCCAGAGTCTGGATCACTATCTGGTGGCTGGTTCAGATATTATACCCCTGTAATGGTAAGTACAGAAGTAGTTCACACCTTGTTTCAGTTATTGAATTAACACCTTGTTTCAGTTCAAGTTTCTTTTGATCCTTGTATCAAGCCTGTTAAGAAACAGAACGTGTGAACCCCACAACTTGTGAACCCTAGAACTCATGAACTCCTGCAATAGGAAGGGGAGGAGCTAATGACCATATATAGGAATTTCCCAGCTAGAGACAAGCAGAACTTGTGGTGGCAGAGTAAAGAAGGAGAAAACTTGTGGTATCCTGGTACTCTGTTTATCTGTTCTGTCTGTGTCAATGTTTGTTTGTGATACTTTGCAAAGAAGCCCTGGGACCTTACTGGAAGCCGTGAAAGAGGATTTTCTGGTTGTATGTTTATAGAATTCCTGGAGGAGGGTTTTGGAGGTCCTGGGACTTTATCAATGATTTGTGACCTCTTGGACCTTGTTTGTGGGTCTGTGTTGATTTCTATGTTGATGATTTGTATTGAGTTCTTAGACCTTGTTGGTGGGTCTGAATTGATTTCACAGGCAGATAGTGAATTCATGATGGTGCCAGCAACGTGTATGAATATTATTGTGGCTCTGTCAAGCTTTGCTTTCTAGAAACAGGAACTGTGAAGGACTTGAGGTGGACTGGACACTGTGAGCTTCAATATGGAATGGGAACTGGATGAAGTGGACAAGGAGCTGAATAAGGAACTGGGAGCTGCCTGCCTTTGAACACAGGTGACAATTGGATCTGGGACCATGGAAGAGGAAACATGGAAGCTGAGAGCCAGCCTCAAGTCAAGCTGAAAGAAGACTTTACTTGGATACTGTGTACTGACTGAGAAGATTACAATTTACTGTGACCTAGGAGTACAGGACTTTGACTTTTGTATTTTGTGATTGAATTAAGGATTTTGTGATGGACCAAATGAATGTACTTTGCTTAAAACTATGTGACCACTTTGGTGAAAACTATGAGGCCATTTTAGTGAGAAGCTGTTGTGATATTGTGAATGGTGTATTTTGATTTTCTATGAATGTTTTGTTCTGATTTGTTATTGAATAAATAGAGAGCTCACTATACTATGTAATCAGAACCTTGAAAGGTTCTGTTCACAGCAGCAGTTCTTTGGAAAGCTGCTTGTGTGTGGCTTTATAACCCAAGTTGCTATTCCAAACACATCTCTTTTTTTCTAATTTAAGGGAATGTAGGAGGGAAAGGGGATTGGAGGGTGAAGAAGAAGAAAGATTGATGAAATCTTTATACTAGCATTCACACACAGAAATCCCAAAAGAATCATTAAGTATAATTCTAATGCTATTGACCATACTCTCCTCTCAGACACTCTGTTCCTCTCTAGGTCTTTCTTCTTCTACCTTCTCAGTTTTCTTTCCTGGTTGATTCATATACCTTATTACTGTTGGCATACCCCCAAGACTCTATACTGTACCCTCTTCTCTTTTCTCCCTACACTGTTTCTAAGACAGCTCTTAACTTATCATCTCTCTGCAGATGGCTCCCAGATCTATATATTCAGCCTCGGTTTCTCTCTTGAACTCTGTCTTAAATCAATATGTGCCTATTGGACACTTCAAAGTGGACATTACAGAGACATCGCAAACTCAAGTTTGGAGTCTGAGTCATTGCCCTATTCAATAAACTCCTGTGGTTCCCATTTACCTCTAAGATTAAAAAAATAAAACTACTCTATTTGGTTTTTAAAGCTGCTTACAATAAGCCCTAACTACTTTCCTAGACTTGTTATATATTATTCCCCTTCTGCTACTCTATGACCCAGACATATCAGCCTTTCAGGAGCACACATTCTAATGGGGAAGATAATATGCATACAATTGTGTATATACAAGCTACATGCATTATAAAGGGGAAGTAAATCCTGGAGAGAAGTCACTATCAGTGGGAGAAGTTGGAGGAGGTGGAGAAACAGAAAGGCCTCTTACAGAAGGATCGATATAAGCTGAGGCCTAAGGAATATAGGAAAGCAAGGGATGGAGGCAAGGAGGGAGGGCATTTCAAGCATGGAAGACAGACAGTGCAAAAGCATGGCAATGATCAAAAACTGCAGAAATGAAGAAGGATGAGAACTGAGAATAAGGCAATTTGGTAATTAAAAGATAGGACCTTTGGACAGAGAAGTTTTGGTGAAATGATTTGGTTTTAAGCTAGACTGTAGAGAGTTAAGAAGAGAGAGAAGAAAGTAGAGACTTACTGTAGACAGCCTTCTCCAGTTTAGCTACAAAAGGCAGGAAAGCAATGGGACTAGAATCTGCAGGGACAGATGAATCAAGTTAGAGTTTTTAAGGAGAGGGACATAGGCATATTTATAGGCAGTGAAGAATCAGCCAGTACATAGGGAGAAATTGAAGATAAATGAGAGTGGGGATGATAGAAGGGGAATTCAGCCGGAAGAAATGAGATGGAATGGGATCCCTTGCACAGATAGGGGTTTGTCTTGGCAAGAAGGCCTTCTCTTTGTGTGATGAAAGAGGTGATAGTGGGCAGAAGGCATCTGTGTAACCCAGGCTTCTCTGGGCATGTCCAGTTTTAATATGGAGTTAATCCTTGGGGGACCTTTTTGAGCATGCTCAGTTTGTCTACCATGGAACCAGCTACATCTCTTACCTCCTTTGACTGCTTGTGTCTTTAAAACTGGCAAGACTGAGTCAGCCATTCTTCTTTCTGCATCGGTCTTTTCTTTTCTGCTGTGTTTTTTTCCCTTGACTCTTATCAGCTGTGTCCAGAGGGTCAAGATCTCAGTTCACCCACAGTGAAGACATTGAACCATTTTCCTTCCTGCTGCCTCCCTTTTACCTTAGTCCTGAGAAATGAGTCTTGGGGGTGTTTGTTTCTATTCTGTCATTTGTCCTTCTCATTTCAGAGGCTGGAGGTGATCCCCATGGAAGCTGGGAGTTTGAGCTATGATAATGACCTTGGAGCCAAAATTGCAGGTGGGATGGTACAGCCAGCCCAGCATAGAAACACTGAGAAGGCAAGGTGCCTGGGGTTCGGTCATGATGAGGGCTTTGGACTTCAAACTGAAACTGTGTTCTCTAGTAAGCTATGAAGTTCAAGCTAAGCTATGGACCTCATTCTGCTCCCCTTCCCACAGAGAACCGAGGTGGTGGAGGTAGGGGAGGAGGGTTATGCCTCCCACCTGGGAGGGAAGTATGTTTGTATGTTTCTTATCATATCTTTTGAAGTAAATTTTTGAGTGTAAAAGCTAATCTGTCAGTTAGTGGATAAATGAAGTTGGAACACAGAGAACCTCCTCCCTATGATTTAAGCAGGACCATCAGTGGGGGCAGGAGCCATTTGCAGAGAATCTTGATATATCCCAACCCCCTTAAGAGTGTGAAAGAACTCCTGGAAGAAGAATAAAAGGTAACTTGTGGGACCATCTGGATGATGTGAGATGAGATGGGAGAAGAGAAAGTTCTTGGTAAATAGTCTCACTTTTTTCCCAACAAAATATGAGGCAAGGTTCTCAGCTGAGAGGGTGTGGAAGTGGGAGCCCTGGAAGGTTTGAGGAGGGATGAAAAGATATAAAAGAGCCACTGTGGTGACAGGGCCAGTGAGTTAATTAATGAGGTGTAAAAAGATTGCCTTGCAAGCACTGAGGACCCAGTTGAGATTATGGAACATGAATTTGCAGAGGACCCAGTCAGCACAGTTTCATGATTTGCTCCACTTTCAGATGGTGGGAGTGGCCCAAGGCTAAGGCTTGCCAGGGGAAGATTGGTATTATGATAAAGAGGCAAGGGTTTCAAGACGAAAAAATAGTATAGAGTTGAACTAGTCCACCAAGGGATCAAGATTGGGAAAGGAAAAAAGTATAGTTATTGCATGGTTAGGGCAGCTAGGTGGCCCAGTGGGTAGAGTGCCAGGCCTAGAGTTGGGAAAACCTGGGTTCAAATTCAACCTCAGACACTTACTAGCTGTGTGATCCTGGCCAAGTCACTTAAGCATTTTTGCCCCCGCATCCTCATCTGTAAAATGAGCTGGAGAAGGAAATGGCAAACCACTTCAATATCTCTGCCATGAAAACCTCAAATATGGTCACAAAGTCAAACACAATTGAAATGACTAAAAGACAGTACATGGGTCTGGGAGAAAACTGAGGTGTGACGGGATTGGAGGTGATGGTAAAGATGAAGGATCGGGTTTGGGGTGGGAAGGCTGAAGGAGAGGCAGAATGCCGATAGATTGTAATCAGATAAGGGAACATCAGAGCTCATAAATATGGAAATAGTACAAGTGGGGGTGATGACAAGATCAAGGGGATACATTAATCCCCTCAGAATTATAATATGTGAATGGCTCTAGCCTCCATTCCCATTTCTTTTCCTTGACATTGCCCTCTGTTTTCCACTCTCAGTGTATCCTTGAAGAATATTTATAAGAATTACTCTTAGTATTTGGATGAATTAAAATTCACTAGAAGGAAAAAGAAAATGAAACACAACCATGTTAAAATCCAAAACACCTCAGGCAGCGCAGCTTATCACAGAGTTTCCCAATGACCTTTTGATGGATGAGAGTTATGCAGCATTTTGGATTTCAGATATTAAAGATGGAGAGAAGTACGCCGCTCACAGCAGAGTAGCCCACAGGATCTCCTTCCATTGCTAGATGGCCATCAACTCCAACTCATGTTGCTGTGACCACAAAGACTGCAACCCAATTCCTGGGGGCCACCAGGAAAATCCAGTGGTTCCCAACCCCGGGAAGTTGGCCTCAGGCAATCCAGGCTATGTATTCCATTCAGCCCATTCCTCTATATCACTTCCTGATAGAGAACAGATGAGTCCTGGGAGCTGGAGATTATCACTGAAACAATTTTGGGAGACACAAAAGCAAAAGTTATCACTTGAAAAATCAGAATTTTTATGTTCAAATGTGTGTGTGTGTGTGTGTGTGTGTGTGTGTGTGTGTGTGTGCATGTATCTGTATTTGGCATCTCCAAAAAGTCGTTCCACAGTTTTTTTTTTAAATGCTGATGAATAGTGAACATTTTTCTCACTGCTCTTTTCCTTTCATTAGAGGACACATTTTATATATGATAGCTATTCTTAATTTGCCACAAGATCTGAAATATGAATCAACAGTACAATTTTTTAAAGGTAATTGAACTTAATTCTAATTAATTTGCCCTCCCTCGTATCATCTATATGACCATAAACAAGTCATTTAACTTTTCTTGAGTTTCCATTTTCTCCTCTGTAGGTACCTGTCTCCCACATATGACTGTTGTGAGGATTAGATGTGATTACATATGTAAAGTGCCTTGGGGGACAGCTAGGGGGCACAGTGCTGGGCCTGGAGTCAGAAAGACTCATCTTTGTGAGTTCAAATCTGGCCTCAGCCTTTTATTAGCTGCGTGACTCTGGGCGAGTCACACTTTGCCTCAGTTTCTTCATCTGTAAAATGAGCCAGATAAAGAAATGGCAAACCACTCTAGCATCTTTGCCAAGAAAGCGCCAAATGGGGTCACAAAGAGTTGTAAATGACTAAAACAACTGAATAACAACAATGAAAGTGCTTTGCCAACCCTCAAGTGCTAGGCAGTGCTGGGATAGAGTGCCAGGCCTAGAGGCAGGACAAGTTGAGTTTAAATCCAGCCTCAAAACACTTGCTAGCTGTATGACTCTGGACAAGTCGCTTAACCTGTTTGTCTGTCCCAGTTTCTGCAGCTGTAAAGTGGGGGCTAATAATAGTACCTACCTCCCAGGGTTGTTGTGAAGCTCAAACGAGATAATATTTGTAAAGCACAGTGATTGGCACAAAGTAGGTGTTATACAAATGCTACTATTATTATTATCCAAAGCTATTATTATTACTATTATTATTTTATAAAGGCCCTAATGCACACTAATTTCTTTAAAATGCCCTTCTTTGGGGGGGAGGGGGCTTCTTTTAAAAATTATTCATTTTAGTTTTCAATATTCACTTTTATAAGATTTTGATTTTCAAATTTTTTTCTCTCTTTCTCACTCTCCAAGATGACAAACAAATCTGATATAGGTTATACATGTACAATCATATTAAACAAATTTCCACATTAGTCATGTTGTGAAAGAAGAATCAGAATAAAAGGGAAAATCCACGAGAAAAAAAAGAGAGAGAGAAAATGGTGTGCTTTGATCTGCGTTCAGACTTGATATTTCTTTCTCTGGATGTGGATAGCATTCCATTATGAGTCTTTTGGAATTGTCTTAGATCGTTGTATTGCTGTGAAGAGCCAAGTCTGTCAAATTTAATCATCATACAATGTTGCTGTTACTATGTTCAATGTTCTCCTGGTTCTGCTCACCCCACTCAGTATCAGTTCATGTAAGTCTTTCCAGGTTTTTCTGAAATCTGGTAGTATATATATATATATATATATATATACTACAACTTGTTCAGCCATTCCCCGATTAATGGACTTCCTCTTAATTTCCAATTTTTGCTAACACACAAAGAGGTGCTATAAATATTAAAATGACCTTCTTAGAAAGGGCTACTGTAGGCAATGAGGGTAAACTGACACCTTGGACACAGTAGGACCTAAAATACCTCCAGTCTCCTAGGATTTACATCCCAACGCACACAAGGCTGTTGAATTAGAGGAGGGTCACCTGAAAAAAAAGGAGCCATCCATCTTCTGGTCTGAATTAGCATTCTGTAACAGAAGGCTACCCTCTATATTAATATGATCAAAGACTAGTAAATGTTGACTTTTTAATTTATTATCAAATTCAGTAATATACTGATTTGGCTAGAATTCTTCCTTATTAATGAAAATGAGCTCCAAATGTTAAAACACCTCTGGACCCATGGTTAAAATTGTATTTGAGGATCCATAGTCATCCATGTCATATACATTTTAGTTAGGGAGAGGTAGCCTAGCATAGTGGACTGAGTTTTGGGCTTGGCATCAGGAAGAATGGGGTTTAATTCCCACTTTTCACACTTACATTGGGTAAGTGTGATCCTGCATAAGTCATTTGACCTCTGGGAGCCTTAGACAACAGGACAGAATTTATCTGTGAAATCTTAGATGAACTGCTTCAGTGGATAAAATACCCCATTCTGATGAAACCCTGGATCCTTCCTGTACCCATTTAGTTACCACTTAATTGTGAATTGCAAAGATAAATTTGTCTTTTTTAAATGGATAAATGGATAAGAAACAGAAAGCTCTATTTTTTTCTTACAAAAGTGACAAGTATAAGAACAAGATGTTTTTTTTCTAATGAAAGCACTCACTGTTGCACAAGTATAAAAATAACAGAAGAAGAGAGATCTTAAAAACCAATTAATTGCTTCCCCCCCAAGAGAAAATTGAGACATACCCCACCCACATCAGAAACCCTGTAATTAGCAATGCCTCCCTAGCATCATGGCATCTCAGAGTGGGAAACAACCTCAGAGGTCACAGTCTAACTTAAAAAAATAATAATAATTCCCACCTACAGTGTCCCTGTCTAGTGGTTGTCTAGGCTTTACTGGAAGATCTCCAGTGAGGAGGATCCTACTACGTTCAGGGGCATCCCATTCCACCTATAGGTAGCTCTTTTAGTGAGTTTTTCCTTATTTCAAACCTGCAATTTCTACCCACTGACCATGGTTCTGAATGCTTCCATCAAAGAGAGTAAGACTAATCCCTCTTTCCCATAAGAGACCGTCAGGTTTTTGAAGGGGCTATCATGACCCTCCTAACTTCTTTTCTGTAGGCTAGCCAACCACAGTTCCTTAAGCTAACCCTCCTACAGCCCTTAACTCAAAGCTTCCTTACTGCTCTCCTCTGGACTTTCTCCAGTTTATCAATGTCTTTCCTAAAATGCATCACTCCAAACAGAGCCCAATACTGTAGACAGATAGATAGCTCTTTCTTTGTTAAAAATCAGGACAGCATTTGCTTTTCTCATTACTCTGGGAGCTCTTCTATTTCTACCATTTTTAAAAGATCAGAGACTGGCTCAGTAATCACATCTGGCAGGGTTTTTTTTTTTTCATTTCTCAAATTTGCGTCAAGAGTATCTAGATGGTCTCCTATTTTCACCTTTTGTATCTTGGGTATAACCTAGATAGATAGATAGATAGATAGATAGATAGATAGATAGATAGACGGATGGATGGATGGATGGATAGATAGATGGATGGATAGAGAGATAGATAGATAGATAGATAGATAGATAGATAGATAGATAGATAGATAGATAGATAGACAGATAGAATCATAGACAGTTATTCACCATTTTTGTTCTGTTCTTTTGTTCTGTCCAAAGATTATTACCTTTGGCAGAGAAAACAGAAGGAAAGAACTGAACATTTCTGCCTTTTCTCTTGTCAATTATTGTCACCACATATGGCATGTTCAGGACTGTCACCTAAGGTATGAGGGCTTGCTGAGCCCTTTTCAAGGTTGCTCATCCACCTTTGGTATCCACCTTTCACTCAACACTTAACTGTGGCTCCAAGAATCTGTAGGTAGCATAAGCTGTAGCCACAGGAGAGTATACCAACCCTGAAGACGGGTTAAACCAGCTTGAGAGTAACTGACAGGCCTCAAACCCATGGGTGAGTTAGAGGGTGTCTACCATGGGCAAGGAAGGCAGTTGAGACAGGTGCTGTGGAGCACTTAGAGCTTGGTCAGACATCACTGATACCAAAGTCATCTGCTACATCCAAGGCCATCACCAGTCATCCTGACATTTGTCCTGCTACTGTACTTTGATGACTCTGCAAGAGAGAGTGATGCTGATTTTGTGCAATCTTGCCTCACTTAAATCCAATTCATGTGCAAGTCAAGACATTACCCTGTGAAGACACTGGTCCTCTTCAAGAATGAAGAATGAACAACCGCCTTGCACATCATTCCTCACCCTTCTTTAGTCCTCCTCTTTCCCCAACTTTTTTATCTCTTCTTGCTGCCCTTAGTTTTTCCTCATCAGCCTCATACCATTGTCTTGTGTTCAGGCAGACTGGAGATGCTAATATGTCTTTATGAAATAATAACACAGCATAGCATTAAGTGATAAGCAACCTGAGTAAGTTTAATAAATGAAGCAATGAACCTTACTGGATTATGAGAAATGTTACTGCCAGTGATTTTAATGATACTGTAATGACTTCAAAGTCAAAGCACCTTGCAATTATGAAATCAATTTTTTGACATATGAAATAGTACTTAGCAGATACTGAGGTTTTCAATATTATTCTACTTTAGTTAGGAGTCTAGATTTATTATTTATTTCCTATTTTTACTAAAAACTGGCATAAGTACAATTACCTTAATGATATCACTTCTCTCAGATAACTCTGATAATTCTCTTACTTTTAATTCAGTTGAATTGATTAATCGTGTATCAAGTATTAAGCATCTACTATATATCAGGCACAGAAGATACAAAGTAAAAGGAAAGTCTCTGCCCTCAAGCAGGTTACTTTCTACTGTAGAGATATATACTGCAAAGAAATAAAATCTCTCTCTCTCTCTCTCACACACACACACACACACACACACACACATGCATGTTCTCCCTCTCCCTCTCCCTCTTGCCCTCATTGGGTCTAGAATTCAGCTGAACTAGTAGAAGAGATAACAACATTGTTTTGGTCTCTGTACTTTTCCCCCTACCTTTTATCTAAATTGGAGAACGGAAGAAGCTTTGGGTTGAAAAACTGGGAAACTCTGCTACGGCTGTCTCACAGTTAATTCCTGGTCAAATAACCATTGAATAGTTTGATCCATGACATTCTGATCTATCCAGCCCTATTCTCTCCCTTGACCTCCCATCTCATATTTCCAACTGACTGTTAGACATCTCGAACTAGATGTCCACACACATCTTAAACTCAACATATCCCAAACCAAAATCATTAGCTTTCCACCCAAGTCCTTCCATTTCCCTAATTTTGTTTTTATTTTCAAGGGTACCACCATACTCCCATTCGCCAAGGCTTGAAACCAAGGTGTGATCCTTGAGTCCTTGCTCCTTCCCAACCCCCTTCATGTCCAATTTGTTGCCAAGTGCAAGTCATTCGGCCTTTATAACATCTCGTGTATATACCTCCTCTCCTCCAATATTGCCACCACCCTAGAGCAGGCTCTTATCACATTTTCTTAAAAAAAAACCTATGGTAGAAAAAAGTACATGGGCTTTAAATTCAGCAGTGCCTATTTTTCCCTTGAGGAAGAAATAACCAAGGATTTCAGCTGAACCAGAAGCTGGAGGAAGTGAAACAGCATCAGGAAGAGACGATGAGACCAAATCCATGGCCCTGTTGCATTATACCATGACCATACCTATTTTCTACACGTAGCCACTGGCCCCATATCTTTACTAACTCCATGACCTCCATGCACATTTGTACTCTGGTGAAAAATATTCCTTGAGTGCTGATCCTATGATCCTACATACAAGTTCCCTATATTTGTCCATTCTTCCTACCAATGTTGTGCAGATCTGTCAGAGCATGCACTCCCAGGTTTTGGAGGGGGGTTATAGCACTCTATTCCATTAAATGCTTTTATTTTGAACTGTCTTCTGTGTAATTATCAAAGGTGAGAGAGCTCTTAAACTGTAGTTTTAGGGGATACCTAAGGACAGAGTACCTTGAACTTGAGGTAGCTGCCTTCTGGAGGGACACAGCCTTTGAACTGGAGAGGTGGGGAGTAACACTTGGTTCTACATACAAAGTAATTGGATGGGGAAAGTACTGAGGATATGGAAAGAGCTCTTGTAGGATGTAAGTCTTGAGGCAAGGGAGCTAAGAATGACAAAAGGCAGCCCATGAAAAGGTGCAGAAACAGGGCATGCTCTTGTAAATAGAAAGCAAGTGAGACAATTTGGCTGGAACGCTGAGTGAAAGAAGAAAGGTGGAATCAATAGAAGTACTGGCCAGAATGTCACTGAGAAGGGCTTTAAATGATCAACAAATGACTTCCTATTTTACCCTAGAAGTAATAGTGGCATGCCACTCCTCTGCTCACAAAGTTCTGGTGACTAGGGACTGAGTAATGGCAAGTGTGGGCAAGGAGGTGACTGTGAATGCAGTGCTCCGAAAGACCAGACCTCACGCAATCAACACCTGTCATCACCAGCAAGGTGGGCTGGAATGGCCACATGTAATGAAGACAAACTCTTATCTCTTCAGTATGCCTCATCTCCCTTTAAGCATTAAGATGCTTAATAATCTTAATCATAATAAATAATAATGAGACAATAAAGACCAAAAGAGATAAAGATCATAAAGTGCTCAGCACAGTGCCTGGCATATGGTAAGCACTGTGTTCTCCATCATTATTATAGTTAGGATTTATATGGTACTTTAAGATCTGCAAAGAACTCTGTTAAATATTATCTTGTGTTATCCTCACAACAACCCTGGGAGGTAGGTGCTATCACATAGATGAAGAAACTGAGGCAGGCAGGGGGGTGTGACTTGCCCAGGACCACACAGTTAATGTCTGTGATTAGCTTTGAACTCAGGTCTTCCTGACTCCAGGACCAGTGCTCTGTCCACTGCTCCAGGCTATGCCTGGATACTCATTTTAACTTGATGTCACCTATACCAAAATGGTGATGGGAAAGAGGCAACACCACGATATAACTGGCCCCAAGTCTCTACACTTCCCCAAGGAATGGCCTGGTCCCTAAGAGGGCGCTGAGAGCCTTTGCCTCAGTCTTCTTATTCTTTTGATCTAAAAAGGATGGAAAGGACATGGGAGCTGACAAAGCAGTCTTTAGAAGAAGCCAATTTTCTTAAACTTTATCTATAGCCAAAATCTGCTTTAGTGAGGTCAGCTAAGGCATTTATCTCTTCTCCTCCTTCCTCTTTTTTAATTCTCCAGGAAGCTATCCCCTGAATCCTCATTCACTGACCTCATGCTGAGCTCTGAGGAGCTACTTACCACTTGAGTAACAGGCTAATATTTAGAATCACCATAAATTACATGAACAGAGAGTAGCACTTACCATTGAATGAAGACAAACTCTTAGAAAATTGTTACTTGAAAAAATACCAGAGCAAGTGTTTATAATAATACAGCAGTTCAAAAAGACCTTGAAATACCCATTTTACAAGGACAAAATTGGCCTTTCACCATTTCCACTCTTTTTCCTAAGGGACTGACTTGGGAATGGGGGAGGGGAGAAAAACCACAGGAAAAGAATTATCCTAACAATTAATGAAGACAGAATGTAAATTGGATAACTTTATTTAATGAAAGGAACACTGAAGTGAAGATTATATAGTCTAATCATAATTTATGACTTAGCAAAAGTGTTTAAGAAGGGTTTTCTAAAATTGACTATTGATAAGAGGCATTTTTTGGAGGGAAATATCCAGAGAGGCACACATGTCTGCAGAGGTATCATTTGAATCTGATCTGTAGTGAAACTAGATAAAAGAGGAGAAAGCATTGCAACAAAGCATTCTATTGGCCAAAATTTCATTATCAGAAGCAAGAAGAACAAAGGAGGCCTGGAAATGTTTGCAGGCCGTAAGCTATTCTAGAGAAGCTTCTGAAAAAGGCAGCATGGTTATCCCCTGTACCAAAATTGCCTATTTCTTAGCATCTTCAAAAACCACTAGCATCACTTGAACCTTCACCACTAACTCAACCTCCTTACTTTTCTCCACCATCATCACACCACTTCTACCACAGCCACAGAACTAGCCCTGAGAAGATCTACTCATCTCTTCCAAAAAGCATTTAATAAATACTTCCTATGTGTAAGGCATTGTCAGGTGTTGGGGATACAACAACAAAAAGAAAGAGTCTCAGACCTCAAAGGGTTGATATACTACTGCAGTGGTTCTCAACCTGTGGGTAGCAACCCCTTTGGGGGTCAAATGACCCTTTCACAGGGGTCATCTAAGACCATCAGAAAACACATATTTCCGATGCTCTTAGCAACTGAGACACCGCTCCTCTATCCATCTCCAGGAGGGTTCACCCACATGCAGATAAGCCCACATATGAGTATTAAAGGGTTGTGGTATTAGGAAGGTTGAGAACCACTGCACTACTGCAAAGTTGAGGGTAAGGAGTGGAGATTCAACAGAGAAATGCAATTCATGGGGCTGACCCAAATAATACAATAACAGGTCATATATAAGTGGTGCTGTAAGGTTTACCTAATACTTTGCACACATCTCATTTGTTCTTCACAACAACCCTTCAAGTACATGCTAGTAGTAGCCCCATTTTACAGATGAGAGTTGTGTAAATGACTTGCTCAGAATGATACAGCTAATAAATGTCTGAGCCATATTTAAATGTAGATCTTCCTAACTCCAGATCTGCCTTAAGAATAATTAAATTTACTATGTAAAACAGCATTTAAGCTCATGGATGTTTGGAAACTTGTCTAAATGTCTGCAAATGTGGAATAACTAATAGCGAATTAATTTATCCAGGTCATGGCTTCACTTTCATTTTTACTTGTAACCATTTATTGGTTTGAACAGCTAATTAGATATTGCTGCTCCCTTGGAAAGAAACCACTCTTATGCCACTATTTCTAACAAAGTCAATTTTCAACAAGATACAGTGTCTTAAGCTCACAAATGACAGGTGGATAAACAGGATTTTGATGGATGAATCTGGCAACAACCATTTCCTTTTCACAGATACTAGTCTAAGCTATTTCCATGACCAAACCATTTACCATATTACCTAGTTCATGTTTTTAATATTTCAATGGGATTCCTTCATATTTCACTGAAATCAAGGCCATCTAGTATGAGCTTCCATATTTATCTCATGTCCATCTCAAATTATCTTTCTATCTTTATCCATCACCTTTTTCCCTCCCTCAAAAAGGAGAAGTGTCTTTCCTCTGTTCCAAAGAAAATTCATACTCTTCTGTTTTTGAATCAAATCCCCTCATGCCCACTCAGGGACTTTACTCCATCAATTAGTTCTTCTCTTTGGAACATCTTCAATGTCTTCCTCTCCACAGGTTCCCTCTTATCTGCCTTCAAAGAAGCTCAGTTTTTCTTACTTTCTATCAAGCTTCTCCAAAAAGCAATTTAAGATGCTAAATTTGGGGTGGTGTGAAGGGATTTATGGGTATTTCCTGCTACTTAGCACCAAATGGTCTTTAAATAAGTCACTTTTGTTGTAAGTCACTGGCCGCAGCAGGAAATGAAAAGCCAACTCTCACATTGATCATTAAACAAATATTTATTAAGTTTCTGCCATGCTGTAGGCACTGTGCTAAGTGCTGGGGATATACATACATACATATAGATATAGACAGTCCCTGTCCTCAAGGAGTTTACAATCTAATGAGACAGACAACATGCAAACAAATATATACAAAGTAACCTATATGCAGGATAAATAGGAAAAAACTAAAAGAGGGAAAACATTAGAATTAAGAGGGGTTGAGGAAGACTTCCAGTAGAAGATGGGATTTTAGTTGGGATAGGGCAGTAAGCAAGCAAAATTAAAGAAAGAGTGCATTCCAGGTTTGAGGGATAGAGAGAGAAAATGTCCAGACCTAAGAGCTGGAGTATCTCATTTGTGGAACAACTGGATCATCAAACTTAAAAATGTGCAGATACATATAATAAATTATATTCTGGGGCACAATTAGTTGGTCCCTGGTTTAAAATGGGCTGTAATGTAGCTACTAATTGGTCCCACTGAACTTTGTAGTACCAATGGCATGTGTTCTCATATGTGGGGTCCCCAGAAGTTACTCCAAGATAGAAGATACATATCCATTCAAAAAGATAGCTCATCACTCATGTGTCTGCTTTTTCTTGAATAGTCAAAGAACACAATTAGCTCAAAGAAAAGACACTTAATGAAACAGCAAAGTAAGATTTGTAATAAAACTTACCCCTTGATCAACATAGAGTATACTCAGTTAGATATCAGAAGTTAATTACTTACACACACACACACACACACACACACACACACACGCTCTCTCTCTCTCTCTCTCTCTCTCTCACTCATGCACCATCAATGGGAGAATGAACAAGAATAGGAATCACCTATGGAATGAAAGGTCCATGAGGGGGAGGAAATGTGTGCCAGGACAACTAATAACTGAGATGTTGTAGTATGATGGCTCTCCTCTCATGAGCCTTGCCTGCTCTTCAGCAAGCAAGCTGCTCGCTCGGTCCATTTTTCAATGGGTATGTTATCTTTGTTGGGTCTATTCTTCATTAATGTCTCTATTGGGTTCACTGGGACAGCTGGTGACATAGAAGATGAAATGCCACTCCTGTATGATACTTAATAGTTATGTGAACCCGAGCAAGTCTCTGTGGCCTCAGTTTCCTCATCTGTAAAATGAAGAAGCTAGACTCAATGACCTGTAAGGTCCCTTCTGAATAAGTCTATGATCCTATGAGCTGTGATCTTGTAAGTTCCTCTTTGTGGGGCTTTCAGTATGCTGAGGCACAGTAGCTAGAACCTGTCCAAATACGGTTGGCTGACCATAGCCATAGTCTTTCATTTTTGACCCCTACATCTGGGTTGGAGATCAAAGTAAGTCACTCTTATAATATCCCAGGATCCTCTCTGGCTTAGCTGCAAATGAATTTGAGCCAGGACAAAGGGTAATCTGAGAAGGCTATACAAGAATAAGTCAATATAAGGTAATATGCAAAGGCTACATAGAAGAATAAGTCAATATAAGGAAATATGAGAAGGTACATACAAGAATAAGTCAATATAAGGTAATATGCAAAGGCTACATAGAAGAATAAGTCAATATAAGGAAATATGAGAAGGTACATATAAGAATAAGTCAATATAAGGTAATATGCAAAGGCTACATACAAGAATAAGTCAATATAAGGAAATATGAGAAGGTACTTACAAGAATAAGTCAATATAAGGTAATATGCAATAAGTCAGTAGAACTGACAACTAGAAGTAACAGGAAAAGCTTCAAGAGGAGGTGGTCCCTGAATGCCCTAGAGACCTTGAAGGATTCAGGGAGGCAGAATTGAGGCTCATTCCAGGCATGGAGTCTGTTGGAATGGATACGTGGAGATGAAAGGTTTCAAAATGTTCAAGGTGTGTATGTGAAGGGGAGAAACATGAAACAGTCTGGAAAAGCATATAGTAGATTGGAGCCAGCCTGTGTAGGACCTTAAGTACCAGTCCTAGAATTATGTTTATCCTACATGTAACTGTGAGCCACTGAAAGTTTTGAGAAGCAGAGTATCAGAAACTTATTTCTTAGGAACATACTTTCAGCAGTTGTATAGTAGATACATGAGAGAATGTGGAACAATTAGTAGTCATAATGGTCCAGGTTGCAGTCATGAGTGTCTAGGATAGTAGTCATGGGAGTAGGAAGAGGCAGATGGAATCAACAGGACTAGTTAATTAATTGAATTTAGAGTATGAGAGATGAACCCAGGATAACTGCAAGTTTACAAAACTGAGTAACAGGGATATCGATGATGGTGCCCTCAACAAAAATAGGCAAGCTGTAAGAGTGTCCGTCACTTTAATGATGGTCTCTATTGTGTTCTTTGACTGCCTCTATTAAGGAATCTTTTATCATCTGAAGTTATGTATGAGAGAAAATTTTTTAGAGGAAAGCCTTTAAAATGGTATTTTTTTTTCTGCCAAGTGTAGTATTTTTGTACAAATTGTGTTCTCTACATCTTTCACTAATATGGCTGTGAAGATGTGGTCTATTTTGCAGAATAATGTCTTTGCAGCTTACTTATTACTTTTTAGAAATATTTTCATCAATACACATATGAAACACATAAAAAATTTAATAAAGCCGAAAAAGCAAGCATTCTACTCTCTTTTAAAATAACTTGAAAACTGAACCCTTAAAGTTTTCAAAACTGCATCACTTCCAATATAGACTTGTTTGTATTTGGTGGGTGCATCTGCTCTTTCAAACTTTATCTTCCACTTTCACTTCCTTACATAGCAATTTGATGACTGGGGTCTTGAATCCAAATGTGATGGTTCTCCAATATCAGTAATGAGTGGACCACTATAAAATGCACTGGCAATTTTTTTTTCCATCTTGTGTCTATTTGTTCAACTCTTTCCAGTTTTCATCTATAAATGCTCAGGATGATGCTGGTTGTGTCTCAATGAGAAACTTTTTCTGGGATTGTTTTCTCCTTCACTGCTTTTTGATGTTTTAAAAATGAAAACTGGTGCCGTCTTTAGTTGTCACGTTTCTTCACTTGTAAGGAAAGCAAGTGTTTCCTTGCTAAGATGGCTTCTGGGCTCTTTTGGTCTCCTTTTTAAGGTTAGGGGAAGGATTTTATATCACATAAACTCAAATTAGAAATGGTAATAATAGTCTTTGCTTTTATTCATTTACCATTTTTTGGTACCACCAGCTTCGGTCACAATGTTAGAGCTATTGTAATTATACAAAATCTTATCTTACTTGCGCTTAACTTTGGCCTCTGACCAAACATTCTAATGGTGTGACTTTACACAGTTAGTTCCAAAACATCTCCCTCAACATCAACTGATTGTTAGTTAATTTATAAGATGCAGTTAATCTGATTTTACTTGATGTTTAGTATTGTCTATGTGCAGCATTTTCCAGTTCTCTAAAAAAAATGTTCATGACATACAGGCATTCAGCTTTTAGTAGGCTACAAGCTTTTGGCTTCTTCAACTTCTTAATCTTGAACATGATTTTGTTTGCTATACACTCTTGTGCCTAACTTAAAATTGAAATTATTGCATGTCAAGATACACGTTGCCTTGTTTTGAGAACCTTCATTACATTTTCCTACTTCATTCTTTGCAACAGATGTTAACATATAAACATAAACTGCAATTATCTTCATGGCCATCTTTTTGTTTATGCTCAAACACCCACACCATAGAACACAATGATCAAACATCCCCATCCTATGAAATGTCTTTTTGCATTTGGATGTACAATGAAATCAACCTGTCAATTCCCTTTTTCACCAAAGATAAACCCACAGGCTCTCCTTCCATTTTGTGAGGCAGTACAATATAATGCAAAGGAAACTGGCTCCAGAGTCAGAAAATCCAGGTTCAAAACCCACCTGGGTTACTTAATACCAGTATAATCTTGGGCAAGTTATTTAACCTCACTGAGCCTCAGTTTCTTCATCTGTAAAATGAGGAGGTTGGACTTGGTCCCTTGGGTCCCTTCCAGTCCAACTATCAGTCTATGATCAACTGTTCTTCTAATTCTTTCCTGAATAACTTTCAGGATTAAATTGTTTATGGACAAGTATCACACATTTAGAGTGTGGAATATTAATGATTATATTGGGTCTAAAAATTTTGTTCATAGTACCCTTTGTTCCCTCTTCTGTACTTGGGAGCAATATTGTATTTTTCTTTGTTTCTTGGTTTGCCATGATCAAAATAATTCATCACCTAATGTGGGTATTCCTATCTTCCACTCCTTGTGTATACTGCTCTCCCTTCCCCCAATATCTCTCTATCTTCCATAATCACCCCGCACCCCCCACCATATATACCATTTTCCCTCATTCCTCTGGGAAATTTAATCAACTCAATATTACCATTCTTACAAAGACTGTTGTCAATTTCCTTATGATTCCACTCACATTTTTTTTTTAAAGAACAAAACACTCTTCACTGGTCACCAGTCTTCTATAAGTAGGAGATGGGCAGACAAGAGTAATAAACTTACAGAACATCGACAAGCACCACATGAACTGGGTAAACAAGGATGAATCACTATTTGCATTGCTGGAGAGACTATCCAAATCAATAAATCCATCCATTTGAATATTAAGAATGGTTTCCTTACAACTTTCACCACCCTAATTTTCCCCCTACCCACCCTATCTCTTAATAATAAGTATTGTAACACTATTTAGACCTACTTTATATCTATCTCCTTATCAAAGTTAACATCTCTGCCTGAATTCTTAATTCTGTTCCTTCTTGCCTCTTCTTGGGCCTTCCTCCAACAATTATCCCCCATCTGTCTTGTATCATCAATCCAACGTCTTAGAGACGTTGTAAAGAGCCCCTAAAGTTGGAATCAGGTTTAAATACTAGCTGTCACTATAGTCACCTAATTACTTGGGGCACTGGTTTTCCTATCTACAAAATTAAAGAGCTAAATGGTTTCTTAGGCTTCTTCCAGCTCTAACATCCTATAAATCTCTCTCTCTCTAATGGTTCCTATCCTCTTGCCCATGAACCTATTCAAGTCATTCTTATCCCAAAGCTTTATTTCCTTGTCATTGTTACTATGCCTGATCTAGTTTCTTCCTTTAATCATTAAAT
Source organism: Pseudochirops corinnae (assembly GCA_028646515.1). Lineage (NCBI taxonomy): Eukaryota > Metazoa > Chordata > Mammalia > Diprotodontia > Pseudocheiridae > Pseudochirops > Pseudochirops corinnae. Next base: position 94,962,190 of record CM053585.1, on the reverse strand, counting down.
TTCTGGAAGAGATGGTTTACCTTCATCACTTAGTACACTTTTCTATCATTCACTACAATGTGGATTCCATTTCTCCAACTTCATTGAAACAATTTCTCTAATTTTAAATGCTCTAAGATCTGACACCACTCAGGTGTGTTAGGCACAAACTAACTTCACGGTACCTGATCATATGGTTACCATGGGAGTTCCCTACCATGAAATGGCTTACTCAGCTGGTGAGAAGCACAATAAAAACAACAGATAAATTATATTCATTGTGGATTATCCTCTCTATATATCTAGCTCCTCAATTTGTGGAGATTATCCAGTGTGCTGGTGTAACGGCTGGTATAATAGCTATTCAAGTGCCTTTGAGCCTCGCCTTTGATTGTAACAAGAGCCTTTGGTGGAAACAGTATACATTGTGTTGCCCTTAATAGGCCTAATGTAATCACATGGAGCCCACAGTGGGAGGAGATTGCCAAAAGAGCAGAACAGGAAGGGTGGAACAAGAAGGAGCAAGCAAAGTTCGAGCAGAGCTAGGAGAGAGCAGAGCTAAGAGAAAGAATGCTTGTGATGTCAGCACTCTGTCTGTTGTTCTGTGTTGATATTTTGTCAGATAGAAGCATTTTTCTGTTGACCTGTGTCACTTTGCCAGACAGAAGCATTCAGTGTGTTGATTTATGTACTTTGACAGAAGCATTCTGTTGATCTGTGTTGATTTCTCAGACAGAAAATGAATTGAGATGATAGTGTTGGCAATGTGCGTGCTGTTGTAGCTCTGTTAAGCTTTGTCTTCCTAGAAACAGAAACTGTGAAGGGCTTGGAGTGGAACACTCCCCATGACCTGAGATGGAACAAGAGTGGAGAACTGCCTATGTGTGAATCCAGGCAAGGGCTGGGAGCAGTCAGTCCATGGAAGAGGAGCTCTGGGGTTTGGAAGTCAGTCTCAAGATAAGATGAAAGAGTACTTTACTTGGATACTCTGTATTAACTGATGAGATCTGTAACTTACTATGACCTAGGGGTGGATGGTGTTTATACTTTGTGCTACCCCTTAAGGATAACTCTAAGATATACTGAATGATACGTTTTGTTTGAGACTATGTGGTCACCTTAGTAATAAGTTGTTATGTTATGCTGTTGTGAATGTTATGCTTTAGTTTCTTGAATGTTATGCTTTAGTCTACTGCTGAATAAATAGAGAGTTCATTATACTATGCAATTAGATCCTTAAAATTATTCACAGCAGCAGTTCTCAGGAGAGCTGTTCATGAGTGGCTTTACAGTTGGCACTAAATCTAGACTGTGCTTGTAGGACAACTATCTGGTAAGATTCCAGGAGACAAAAGACATCATATGGAGATGGAGATGACCCCCTATACTTCAACCTACTGTGTGAGATTCATGTAGCTTGCCTAAGGTTTAAAATCTTTGGGTCTTTTGCTAAGGAGAGCACTGCCTCTTCTGTGTTCTTTGGACAGTTATCACATGAAATACATAAGAATTAGGTCAATACAAATATGTGTTTAAACATGAATATTTAATTCTTAAGTAGGTCAAACTGGCAAGACCACAGGAAAAGGTAAATGAGCTACTAAATCAGAACCAACATAGCATAAATGAGAGGACTGTCCTTGGCCTAGTGAAGATCTGAGCCCAAAGCTGTCCCTCAGACTCAGTATTGCAGGCAACTCTCTAGGTTTCTCAGTTACAGAGGAGTTGCCTATCTGAATCAGTAGGAGTTTGCACATCACAATTTCTTTACAGTGATCAAATAACAGATGTGGACCAAAAACCCACAAAATATAAAATAAGAATAGTTAAGTTCTTATGCCTAGGGAAAGTAAGTATTTCTCATAACCATAAGTACTATACAATTTAAGTACTACACAATAATCTGGAGAAAATTTTTTAAAATATTAGTCTAGCACTGATCCTAACTACAGAATTTTAACAAAAAGCTTTTTAAAAATGAATATGATTAGATTCATGATTTCCATTGCATTCCGTTGCACTTCCTGTTACTGAGTGGTATGAGTAAAAGAGAAAACTTCCTTTCCTTCATATATGTATTATCCTATTTCCTTAAGATCTGTTTTTGATACAAACGAAGCTAAAATGTAAACACAATTATTTGATGAGCGTCCCTCTCATTATGTCACTGGGAAATAAACTATTTCCATCAGCTAAAAAGGTACCAACCCATGAACTGTAATTTTCATCTACAGTCAAGACCAATCAGGAGAACATGAGTAATTGTCCCAATTATTTCCATATTATTAATATAAAGAAACCTTCTTTGGAGTTAAAAATTGTTCCCTGGGACTACAATTTCACATAAAGCTCTTAAGTTTTTCCACACTTAAACTAAAAGCCAAAAATTACAGTAACATGATGTGGGGCATAAAATAGCATCTCTGCAAAGTCAACACTTACATTCATCATCAGGATCTATTTAGACTGATTTTTTCCAAGAGTGAAAGTAGTTTTAAAAATTGCAGTGGTCACTCTTAGACTATTTTTTTTTAAATTACAACAATTATGTAAAGGCTATCATTTTTAAAAATCTGGTTCAGCTTAAAAGAACTATCTATGATAACCAAGAATGATTTCAACTTCTTTAGTAATGACAGAATTTTTTTTAATGTACTTGTACAACATTTTTTTTTCCTTTTTAAAGACAAATGAAAAACCAATCCGTACAAAAGCAGACTCTCTAAGTCTTCTTATTTTTCACTTTTTATTACCAGAAGAAAAGCATGTAAGAAGAAAAGTTGCTACTTAACTGAGTTCTCTCCTGAATACTTAGGAACAAAATTTAAAAGTCAAGACAATTAAATTAATTTTTACAATACAAAAGCATGATTGCTCAGTAGCTATTTCATGATCCTGAAAGCTTAAACTTTTATATCTTCAAAAGGACAAGATTAAAAATTAAAACTATAAAAGGTAGAAAAACAATTACTTCCCTGGAACCTTAACCCTAGCTGTCTTTAAGAGAAAATCAACTTAATATATAATATTGCATATTACTGAAGGAGGAGTTATTTATTTCTTTTCATGAACTTTTTTGCTTCTTTCAAAAGCTCTTCAACATCTTCACCTTCTTGGTCTTCATTTGCTGGCTCCCAGTCAGAATCCTCATCTGTTGGTTCATACTCTTCTTCTTTACCATCATCATCTAAAAAGCTGTCATTCAAATCATACTCATTCGGCTGGCCATCATTATCACTATCTTCATCCAAAACACTTGCACCTACACAAACAGAAGATTCAAATACTTAACCAATTTAATTACTTCTAAATCATTACTACCTCTTAGTTTACTGAAAGCTAATTTCAGAAGCTCTGGTTGCAGGAGAGAACGAAGAACCGAAAGTGGGATAAGCAGCCCCCCACAAAGTTCTAGGAAGTATACTAGATGATAATTTGAGTATTATTTATCCACATGAAGGGGCAGTATAATCTAATGGAAAAGCACTGGTTTTGGCATCAGGAAGCCTGGGTCTGAATACTGGTTCTGACATCAGTTTTGTGACTTTGGTTATTAAGTCACTTAATCTCCAAATCCCCATTTTCTAATCTGCTATATGGAGAAAAGACCTGCATTACTTACCTCACAGAGTTATTGGAAGAAAGCACTTTGTAAGCCTGAATAGTCCTATATAAGTTGAAGCTATCATTATAAGGTTTTCAAACACAGCCATTGGGTCCTGATCTCCATTAAGACACAGACTGTTATAAATAAAATTAAGTCCCTATGGACATTATAATCACTAACAATACTATTTACTGTAAGTGCTATTGAGAGTATCAAGCAATATAATATATGCAAAAGGTTTTGGAAAGTAGAGTTGTTATAATTATTATGTCAAAAGCATTTAGCTTGTCAAGACTAAGATTTCTATAACTATATTTGTACAAAAAATTTTCCAAATACCATGCTCCTGGCACCCCACAGGAATCTTTATCTCACCCCAATATGTAGTTCCTCCAAAGTAAGCAAAAGGAAAGCAGAGTACAACCATAACCAAGAGTGGCTCCACTTTGAAAGTTTTTGCCTAAACTTTCATACTAAGCATGGCAGAAGACACTAGTTTTAAACATACATTGAAATGAAATGTCTGGCTAGATGGCTCAGGTCATAGAACAAGAAGTTAGCACCTTTGTCTCTGAATGTATACTTTTTTTTCTCTCTCACCTGAACTTGTGATTTCTTTGGTGTGATTCCCTTCCCGAATACAGATGGGGAACTCATCTGTAACTTACAGTTTCAGATTGTTTCTTGGTGCCCTGGAGGTAAGAAGACTGCCCAGTTGTGTGCCCAGGGGTACACAACTTTAGTATTCATCAGAGGCAGTATTTCGACAGGGGACTTCCTGATTCCAAAGCCAACTTTTAATCCACTACACCACTCTGCCTTTCACCGCTGGATCCACATTGGAAAATATTATTCCTAAAATATTTATATACAGTTGGATAGGAATCAGAGATGGTGGTCACTGAGCTAAAGCTAAATTCATCTAGAATTTAGAAATAAGCAAAGAAACAACAAAGATAAATGAAGAATTATAAATGGTGAGATTTTTTTAAGTAAAAGAAAATAAAGAGCTTTATTTGAGCAAGTTGCATTCTGAAGGACTGTAGGCTTACACATAGAAGGGAACTCTGAGATGCTCTGGTCCAATGACTTCTTTTACAGATGAGGAAACTGAAGCTCAGTGAAGGTAAAGGACTTGCCAACAATCATATGCTCAGTGAAAGGTTGAGCTGGGACTCAAATTCAGCCATATGACTGACTCACATCTAATGTGCTCTCCACCACGCAGGCTGCCTCTCTGAGAGCCAGGCTACCTGAAAGAACTCCCATGTCACAGGCAAACAAAATTAGCTTCCTCCCAGTTGTTTTATACAATAATGGACCCAAGTGACAGCAGGTCATTTTCAGCTGACATGCTAGAAATGACACTGTATGTGCTTTAAAGCACTGACCTGAGACTCTCTGTGAAACTAGCAATTATCAGACCTTCTAGCAGCAATTAAATTAGTGACTTTGGGATTTACATTCATCAACAACCATCTAGCTGGGAGCCTGCTTTTCTTAGCTTGCTAGCAGTCTAGATGTATTTTTAGGCGAATGTCAGTTCTCTTCTTCAACAAAGTCATTCCAAATAGCATTCAGTAAAGGTTAATGGATGCCTATCTGCTTGGCAAACTGTTTTGAAAAGGAGGCACTTGTTGATCCTAACAATGACAAGCTTTTTGTACCTTGGCAACAAGTTCAGGAATCAAGACTCTATTTCTAAAATAAATATTGCTAACCTTTTCATTTAAGCTGCTTGAACAATAATAAAAAACTGTGCTGTGTATAATAAGTGACTGTATCTTCACAAAATAAGTATAATTTACTTCTATGCAAAAATTAAATACTGGGAGCATTTAACACAAGTTTTCTCTGATTTAGAAGACATAGCATGAATTACACCTAGAAATCGGAGATCTAAATGAAAAATAAAATCTGTTAAGTTCAATGAGATCCTACAACTTTACTTAACTATAGAGACAATTCAAAGAAGACAAACACCATCCAAGAGAGTTTAGATCCTAGGGAACCAAAGGAAATTGTTATAAAGCAGTCTCACCACTCAGGTGGTTGACTGCAAAGCAACAGTCCCCAGAAGAGCCTTATCCTGAGATTCCCATTATTTTCATATAAAAAGGTCAGAAAAGAGCAAAGTAATAACATCACAAGTAACAGCTGCTTTAGATCTAAAGAGCCATTATTTTTTTTTAGTAGTTTTCTCTCTCACAATAATTTCACAGAACCAAATAGTATAAAGATTTAGGGATTTTTTTCCTGTCTACATAAATACAAAAAAATTTCAAAACCTTCCCCAGTTAAAGGCAGCGAGGTGATAGAATGAACAGAACACTGAACATGGAGTTAGGAAGACCTGAGTTCAAATCTGACCTCAGACACTTTCTAACTGGGTGATCCTGGGCAAGTCACATAACTGTGTTTGCTTGATATGCTCCTCTCTCTCTCCCCCTTCACTAATTCAGGCCTTTAGCAGCTATTACAAGAGCCTCATTCTTAGTTTTCACATTCTGGCTTCTTCACCTTCCGCCTTCTATCTTACACACTGCTGTTAGAGAATCCTAGAAACTTAGAATTGGAAAAGACCTCACAGGTCATCTAGTCTCACCTGCACTGAAACAAGAATCTCAACTAAAACAACGGCCAAGCAGTCAGTCAGTTCTCCGCTCAGAAATCTCCCCAGAGGCACTATCCATAACTTCTCAAGGCAGCTCAATGAGTACTGGGACACTTCTCACTGTGAGGGTTAAACCTGCCATTCTGCACTTTACTCCTTGGTCTCTGTACCCTTGGGACAAGGAGAACAAGTCCAACCCTCTCACATGACATTCCTGAAAACAGCTATGGAAATGCCTGCAAATCCTCCTTTCTGTACAGTAAAAATTCACCCCCCTAATTCTCATATGGCATTATCTTGATGCCCTTTACCATACTGTCACCCTTCTCTAGATTTTCTCCACCTTATCAATACTATTCTTAAAATAAGGCTTCCAAGCTAAGGCAGAGTGTGGTAGAATTATTCCTTCGTTGATTTTAGATGTCATGCCTTTATAACTTTTAATATCCTGATACCTTCCTACTCTTCTAGCCTTATTATTATACCTCTCCTCCATACACTCAATGGTCTAGCCAAAGTGGTCTTCTTGCCATTCCTTACACACAACAGTCCATCTGGCATCTCAGTGCCTTTGTACTGTCTGTTTCTTTTCCTGGAACAGTCTCCCTCTTCATCTCTGCCTCTTAGAATCTCACTCAGTTCAAGCACCTTCTAAGGTGTTATGATGCCATCAGGACCACTTTGGGGAGTCACTGATTCTGTGGGTTCTGAGTCTATCATCTGGCCTATATTTCTTCATTTTGGTAAGAACAGCAAAAGATGCTATCAAACACTTGACCATAATCTAAGTAAACCAAATCCTGGTCTAACTTTAAAAAAAAAAGGAAATACGGTTAATTTGGCTTGGCCTATTCTTAATGAAGTCATGGCGATTCTTTGCAATTTTTTCCTCTTTTAGATATTAACTAACCAGCATTTTAATACTACATTCTAGAATTTTATCACTCTCTTTTCTTTTTTTTAAAAAAATCAGAGCCTTTAACCTTTTCTTCTCTTTAGCACCTCTCTGTTCTTCACAATCTATCAACTATCACTGGCTCAGCAATCACATCTAACAGTTCTTTCCATAATTTGGTACACCCAGTTTGGCAGAACCTATTGATCTAAATATATCAAAGGTAGCAAAGTAATCAAACATTTATTAAATGCCTCCTATGTGCTAAGAATAGTATTAAACACTGGGTATATAAAGACCAATGTCAAAAAGCCCTCTACCTTGCATAGCTTACAATCTAGTGAGGAGAGACATGTTTAAATACAGATATAGATATAGATATATAAAACAGAAACAAGGTGAGAGGGGAGGGAAGAAGGAGAGAAACAGAAGCTAAGGGGATCTGGAAAGACTTCACGCAGAAAATTGTATTTTTAGGGGCAGAGCCAAGATGGCAGAGCAAAGTAATCACTTTTTCCCAGTTCTCAACATACCCCTCTAAATCATTTTTATAAAGCACATCACAACCAAATTCTAAGTGGAATAATCAATAAAATGTGGGTCACTGCAAGTAATTTTTCCAGCTAAAGGCATCTACGGAAGACTGAAAGGTTTACAGATCCTGGGGAGGGAGCTGGCTAAGAGCATGTTGGAGTGGCAACAGCTGTGGGTTTGGGGGATAGTGGCAGCAGCAGGAGCAGCAGCAGTTCTGGGAGTGCTTAGCACCCAGGGACACTATAGGGGACCACTACTTTAGCACTCAGTGAAGGACCAGGTGCCATTTGGCAACTTCATGCCCATTGCTCAGTCTAGTTAGAGGTCCAGAGAGAAGATTATTTGCAGTTGCAAGGAAACAGGCACTCCACCTAGGAAAGGACCAAAGCACAGACCAGGAAGGCAATGACCAGGCCTCTGCCCAGGTCACACTACTTAGCAAGCACTGAAAACCTACAGGCCCCCAAACCTAGCTGAGAAAGCAGGACATAAAAATCAGAAGACTAGGTCCAATATCCCCACTGCCTCAGGGTGAGCAGAGCCCAGCTCTAATATAAAGTCCAAAATCAAACAAAATTTAATGAAAATGTGAACTATCTCATAGGAAAACAACTGACCTGGAAAACAGATCAAGGAGAGATCATTTAAAAATTATTAGTCTACCTAAAAGCCATGTTTGAAAAAACAGCCTATACATCACATTTCATGAATTTATAAAGGAAAACATTCTAGATATCAGAACCAGATGGCAAAATAGAAAGTGACAGAATCCACCAATCATCTCCTGAAAGACATCCCAAAATGAAAACTCCCAGAAATATTATAGCTAAATTCTAGAGATTCCAGGTCAAGGAGCCAGAAAGAAAGAAGTCAAATACTGTGAAGCCACAGTCTGGATCATTCAAAAGTTAGCAGCTACCTCTATAAAAAAGTGGAGAGCTTAGAATGATATTCTAAAAGGTAAAAGAGCCAGATCATAACCAAGATTCTATGAAATGAGGGATTTATACTAAGTGTTCTCTAAAGTTTCCTTAGGCTCCTAAGTTCTATGGATTTGAGTCTAAATTCAACGCCTTCATTTATTCTAAAAAGAAATATGGCAGAATGAAATTTTAAATGGTTGACAATATGGTTGCTCTGTAAGCAGCAAAGCAGAATTAAAGTTGTTAGATATCTATTTTAAAATGATAGATTACAATGAGCAAATAAAGATACCAGGGATGTAGTAATGGCATTCCCCTCATTCAGAAAGAACTCTGAAAATAAGATCTGCTTTGGAAAAAAAAATTCAATTTCTTTTAATATTTTTCAAGTAGTAATACTGTTGCAGTAGGGGCCCTGCCCACCCTAACACTGAGTTGTGGTAGAACTGTCTCAGACCACCTCTAATCCAAAGGAATTTTTTTAGACTGACACCTCTCATGGAGCACCTAAGTTGCAAGAGGAACTAGCAACTTCAGAGAGAGCAAGATGGATTTTTATAGGGTAAAGATGCTGATTACACAATTAAAATTTACATAAAATATAGGACTATGATTAATATTAAAAAGGCAAGAGGAGATTCCTAAAGGATTAGGTAATGGAGAAGGGGTCCCATCTATGGTTCAGTGGTTAAAGATTCTGGTCATGCTACCCTCCAACTGGGTAGCTATTGTAGTCCTGTCTGGTCAAGATAGTTAGGTATTGTGGTCCTGTCTTGGGCTAGATGGATGATGTGATTGAATACAAGAATACACCTGTTCAAATATGTGGAATAGGTCTGGGGGCAGTTGCTAAGTAGAGGCAGTAGCTGAGTTCCCATCCTAAGGACACGTCTGCTCTTCTGTGAGAAATATGAGTTCATGGACACATTTGTTGTTCTCGTGAGCAGTGAGGCATATATGAAGAAGTTCGGAATACTGACGGGCCTGGGGGAGCCTAGGTAAGGTACAGTGGGCCTGCTAATGTATTGAGAATATTGGGGATGGGGGCGGCTTTATTAGGATTCCATCATTCCCCCCTCAAAGAGCTGGGGAAAAGCTCATTTGGGAAAAGGTATGATGGTCTCAGATTCTGTAGCTCCTTTGGGCTAAAAAGGAGCATAGAGCTATCCCTGTCTCGATGGGTCCCAGGTAGGAGGTTGACTAGAATCGAGTATAGGCCACATCTAGGGGATGATGGGTGAGTATAGACTGGTATCCACTGTTTGCCGCCAACTGTTGGTGAATTGGCCTGTAGTCTGAGAGACACAAATCTGACAGGCAAGTTCAACATGGAGGGACCAAGAAATAAGCATGTATCTGGTAATAGGCAGCTGACTAGGCCCAAGTGCTCTTTTACTAAATTATTTAGGCTGTAGAAAGGAATATAATTTTAGGTTGAATAGCTCAGATATAAAACACATTTTTGTAGCTCAGATGTATCCCAGCCTTACTATATGGGATAACGATTAACACTGTGTTGGTACCTTTGTTTCACAAACTGCTTTTCCCTTTGTCTAATTGTTCCCATATCATTCAGAAAGAATGTTCTATTTTTTGTCCCCATCACAGAGACTATCTCTGAGGTATCTCACTGGTCTATGTTCAATATTGATTTTTCTTTTTCCGTGCCAAGATGTCTTTTGAGGGTTGCCATATTTGACTTTTAGGATATGGTAGCTGGCACATGTGGCCTCCAGTCACACCTAGAGCCCTACATTGGAAGCCACCTTGGCCATCTTCCTAAGGGAGGGGAGTAGGGACTGTCTACCCTGTTTTACCCTTAGAGCTGTTATAGGATCAATTTTAGGTTTTAACATTCTAACAATAATCCCAGATAATTTAGTTAACAATCTTACAATTTTCATAAGTGAGAGCCATATTGTTTTAGCTATAAGACAGGATTAGCATGGCTTAAAAAAATAACATAACTGGTTTTAAACAATTTTTTTCCCACTGTCTTTTAGTTTCAAAAAAAATTTGTTTTAAAAATTATTTCGTCTAACATCATTTCTGGCTCACAATGGTCTCTCAAGTTTTACAACATAAGAGAATTTTACTACAGTCTAGAAACATAATAATAACACAAACAGTAAACTTCAGATGACATTAATCGCTTTTCCAAATCACATATAAAAATTTTTGACAGAAGACTGTCCTTACCAAGTGTAGAGGTTTATTAGCTGGCTTCTGGCCTCCTTTTCCCTTCTCCCCACAGCTGCAGAGCCTGGTTGTGGGGGTGGTCAATTTGAGAAGGAAGGAGAACGAGAGCACCACTCTTTGTATATAAGGACTAGGAAGTGCCAGGAGGCTGCAGAGTCTAGCACCTGAATTAAAGGTCCAGAGGGCCGCTGAGGAGGGAGTTTTGGTGGATAAGGAGGACAGTCCCTGAGGAATCTACAAGATTCCTGATAGGGGCTGGTTGGCTATGGGAAACTTGGAGCACAAGTTCTGGGTTCCAGTGGTGTGGGATAGGGGAGGTTTATCTGCCTACCTAGAGGAGTGGGCTTCAGGGTGCTGGGGGCCTAGGGCTGTTGCAGGTGGGGTCCCCTCCTTAGCTGCTGTGCCTGCCCCCCTTGTTCCTTTCACCAAGTGGAGGAGGTTAACTCAAATTCCCTACCATTCTTCTAATTTTTCACTACAGCCTTACCTCAGTCAGAGCCAAGATGACCCGATGAAGGAACTGTAGCCCTAGCCTGGGAAGAGCTAGGACCACAAGGAGGAGAATCTTAGTGGTTTTAACTTTTCACTGTAGCCCTTGTCTGATCAGAGCTGGACCACAGGCAGAAGGCATCATAGCCCTAGCCTCAACAGAGGAAGCCTACAGGGAGGAGAATCTTAGGGGATTTTTTTTTTTAACTTTTGCTCAAGTAAATTTCACTTTTGTGTCTACTCCTTTAAAACTTCTTTGAATGAGAGCTTTGAACCTGCCAGTCAAGGTGAGTGGGACCCTGTAAAAGATCTAGTGGTACCTAGTCCCCTCTTCCCCATACTAGAGAGTTCAAAGGTTCATCTCTGAGGTGTCTCTTTTTCAGATCTATGCATTTTCCCAATTTATCTTAGTGCCAAATAGTATAATAAATTATGCTAACACAAATGTTCTAGTGAGATATTCCAACCAGATTCAATTACCTGGATCTATATTCCCAATGATATTACACAGTTCTCTTTCTGTGACCCAGGAAAGGATTACTTCTAGTCCTACTTCAAAGTACAGCTTTGAAACCTGTCTCTCTTAGATCAATGAAGTAGCCTTTTCTCTTAGTTTGATCTTAGGGGAGAAGTTTCCCCCTCCCTCTTTTTTTCTGTCTCCCCACCCCTACAACTTGGCCAAAGTCCAAGGAAGTAGAGAGAGAAGGGAGAGGAGAAAGGGAGAGTTTGGGGTTTTGTTTTTTTTTGCCAACAACCTTTCTTTAAGAGACCATCAATCTTTCTAGCCCAGAAATTTTTTTCTTTTCTGGCTGGCTACATTTTGAATCTTACACAGTGGCAGACTCAGAGACTTTTACAGAGACACAGAGCAGACAAATATAATCAGAAAGCACAGATAGTGATAACTTTTCTTGATCTTCCAGATTATATAAAGACTAGGTGCTATTACAGCTTAACATTCCTGTGGGGCAGGAGTTGGGACTGAATGTTAATAAGCCTAAGGAAATCCCCCCATAGCCACAATCATCTCAGTGGTGTCCTACTGAAGGAAGAAGAAAAAAAATTGCAAAATTCCCAAACCAAATGTCCTCTGTCTAGAGGGAATTTGCCACCAAAAGCCTAGAGGGCTTTGGGAATTACAGCCCAAGTGATCCAGTCAAGCCTTCCTAGGTTCTTGGAGGACCTCCCAGCTAAGAGAAGGGAAAAAGACAGGTTTAACAGTTAAAAGGTAACTCTGAATTAGAGAGGGTCTGAATCAGAGACTCTGCTCCATGGGGAAGGGGAGGTCAGAGTCAGAGAATCTGCCCACCCAGGAATGCCAAAAATTGTTGCAGTGGGGGCTCTGTCCACCCAAAAACTGCTGAGGTTTCATGATGTGTTGTGGTAGAACTGTCTCCCAAGAATTCAGCAGACCACCTCTAATCCAAGTATAGGCATTTATTGAGATTTACACCTCTCATGAAACAGGCTCAGTTTTAAGAGGAACCAGCAACTTCAGATAGAGCAAGATGGATTTTTATAGGGTAAAGATGCTGATTACGCAATCAAAATTTTACATAGAATATAGGAATATGATTAATATTAAAAAGGCAGGAGGAGTCTGTTAAGGGATTAGGTAATTGAGGAGGGGTCCCATCTATGGTTCAGTGGTTAAAGATTCTGGTCATGCTACCCTCCAATTGGGTAGCTATTGTGGTCCTGTCTGGTCAAGATAGATAGCCAGGTATTATGATCTTATCGTGGGCTGGACAGATGATGAGATTATGGCTGAGTACAAGAACACACCTGTTTCTGTGAGAATGAGTCTAGGGGCTGAGATTTTATCATATGGACATGCCTGCTGTTTCTGTGGGAACTATGAGTTCATGGACACTTCTGATGTTCTAGTGAGCAGTAAGGCAAATATGAAGAAGTTAGGACATTCGCAGGGGGCTAGGTAGATATACTGGATTTGCTGTTCACTAGGCACTATGACAAAGTTAGAATATTGGGGCTCAGGGCAGCTTTGTTAGGATTCCAACAGTACTGCACATTATATAGCACCAACAAAAACCATTTCTCTATTTTTCTGTATCCTCAAAACTCTAAATGAAGGTATTTCAGAATTAGAATCTATATTTCCCTTATAACTTTACTGTAACTATACACTTCTATCAGATACTGTGTTTTCAGAATTGCCAAAGAACTGTTTTTCAGATGTATTTTTAAAATCAGATCATCATTTTATAAGTTGATTAAATAAGCAGAGACTTTTTGAAACTGGCAATTTTCTGTATTGGGATTTAAGACAGCAGCTATTTCAATGAAGATCAACAGCTGGCAACTAATACTTCAATATTTTCTTTTTTAAGCAAGCAGCTTCATCAAAAAAAATCCTTTCTTCTTTGTAAAAACTTTCATAATATGGCAGTTTCTTTTCTTTTAAAAGAAGAAAAGATATGTTGGATCTGATCAGAAATGCATTATATCAGATCATTAATTAGTGTTTTCAATTTCACTAAAAAGGAATATATAACATTATAAATTTCTTTTTAAAATACACAATTTTACTTATAGAAATGTCATTTCCCTTCATGTTCCATTTAATTTTTAAATGTAATAGAAACTTCCATTTTAGTACTTCTCATCATTAATGTACATGGAGATTATGTAAAAAATGCGCAGCCCAAAGCCAACACTGTCATGAAATCTTTTTTTTTTTTTTAACTTCCCCCAGTCAGATTCCCCTCAAATCAGAAGATATTTTGTTCTGGACCTCTCTAAGGAATTTATCATCAATTTTTTTGTGTGTTATAGCTATCTAGTGCTGGTTACTAACACACTGTCCCCCCCATTCCCACCCAAAAAAAGAGAAACAAAAGAAACAAAAAACCCTCAAAACCTATCCAAACAAAAAATCTCCACTTAAGATTAATATTCTTCCAATGGTGCTGCATGTTACAAATCATGTAATACCATACTCTATGAAGAATCAAAATTGTGGGTGATCTAAAGGGAAACAGAGAAATGCACAGTGAACATAAGCAGGCTATAGCCTATTGCTAACAAGGATGTGTGCAAGACATGGAGTAGGAGGTATTAATGAGGAAACAATCAGAATTGGAAGTGGGCTAGTCATGAGAAATAGAGAAGAATAGAAAGACAATCTGAAGGCTACACTACTAAACCAAGAAATATTAAAGATGAAGCCTTCTGGGACATTAGAGAGATTCCCTGTGGTGTGGAATGACACAAAAAAGAATCCTTTAAGAGGTGTGGATGAGTTATCACTTGTGTCCTTGGAGGATTAACCACATAAATAAGGTTAGAGCTACACTGAAATATAATTCTTGGTCCATCTCCCCACAAATGGCAGAAGTATCTCATATAACCCTTTAGCTTGTCTAGGTTCTAACATGATGCAATGCCCAGAGAAGACAACTGACGTTTCTCAAACTGAATTATTTTTATATCCAATATATGAGGATTTTGGCAGATTTTCATCTTGCAGTTTTTTTTTTTCCTCTCAGTCTTTCTCACATAGAGTAGCCCCTTTTAAAACTTCATTTTAAACCACATTACTCACCTTTCTTAGTAGCTCTGTGTCTGGATCTTTTGGTTTTAATTTCTGCAGAAATACAAGCAGGTGTTATTACAGCAGTAGCGATACTTGAGTAGAAGTGAATAAAAAAATTCAAACTTCCAAGAATAATTTTAGCAAATTACAAAGATAATAAATGCCAAGTGGAGTATGACATTTTAACAAGGGATCAAAATAACAGATGAACACAGCAAGGGAAAATTTCTTTAAACTCATTTCTGTCAAAGTAAAACTAAGTATTTATAAACTCACATACTCTTCTGTCAAGAGTGACAACATGGCCTAGTAGCTAAAATGCTAGATCAAAGATCAGGAAGATTTCAATCCAAATCTCATGGGAAAGTCCCTTAATTTCTAGAAGGGTCAGGTAACTCTATAAGATTTTTAGATACTAAGTGCCAACACTCAGGAAATTACTGATCTTTGACTTTTCCAATACAGATTCTTCTACTACTCAAGGCCTTTTCTTTTTAAAGTAATTTCTTATATACTTTAAGTCAAACCAAATGAGCAGATATTTAACAAATATTTTTCTTAAAATAAATTTTTATTGATATATTTTGTTTTGACATCACCTAAATTTCTCCTTGTAGCCCTGCCTCTTTCCTCCTAAAGGGAACCATTCTTTAAAACAAAGATTTTAAAGAAAAAAAAAAAGAGGAAAATAAGAGAAAAAAAATCAATAAAACTGATTAATATATCAATAAAACCTGACATACTTAAGGTTCTACACACATGTCCCTCTCCCCTCTGCAAAGGAGGGCAGATATCTTGTCATTATTATAGATTACTTATTTCTTCTATGTACTGTTACATTCTCCTTTTGTTCCCTATATTTATTTTTTTAATTTTTTTTTTATTGATTTGTTTGTTTACTCTTAGTTTACAAGATTCAGTTCCACAATCCCTTGAGTTTCAAATTTTCTCTCCACCCTACTCTCCCCCCATGGCGGCATGCAATCAAGTATAGGATCTGCAAATACTTTTACACTGGACCTTAGTCTGATTGTATAGAAGGGTTGTGACTGATGGAATGAACAATGGGAAAGAGGAAACAGAACCAAACATGGAAAAGAGTGATAGCATATAGGTTTCTTCAGTCTCCATTTAAACTCTGTTCTTTCTAGATCTTTCTCTGAATGTAGATATCTCCTTCCATCCTGAGTCTTTTGGAGTTGTCTTATAACCTTGCGTTGCTGAGAAGAGTCCAGTTTATCAAAGTTGGTCGTCACACATAAGATGTGTCTGTGATTGTGTACACATTTCTCCTGGTTCTGCTCTTCTCACTTAGCATCAGTTTATATATGCCTCTTCAGGTAAATATGAAGACCATCTCCTCCCCATTTCTTATAGCACAGTATTATTCCATTACATTCATATACCACCACTTGTTTAGCCATTCCCCAATTGATGGGCAGCCCCTTAATTGCCATTTTTTTGCCACCACAAAGAGAGCTGCAATAAATATTTTTGTACATATGGGTCTTCCTCCCACTTCCATGACCTCTTTGGTGTTTCCTATATTTATGCATAAAGTTTTCTTTCTTATAGTATGTTCCTTTTTATAATCAATCAACAAACATTCATTATGTGCCAAGCACTGTGCAAGGTGCTAGGAATACAATGAAAAAAAATTCAACAGTCCCCTGCCCACAAATATCTTATCAGTTACTAAAGGAGGCCACAAAGAAAGTACAAAGCCATTCTGGGACAAAAGGCCCTAGCAGCTATGGTGAACCCCCAGAATGACCTTGTGTTCATTCTGTCTATGTCTACTGCAGTGAGGGCCCTCAACAGCCTCTGGGTAGGAGCAAAAGAGGCATGGGGAGTTAGCATGCTTCTATCCCATTTGATTACAACTGCTATCTGAGTCTGGATTTTCATCACATATCATTAATGGCTAATGTACTTATATGCTTTGAAAATCTTTGTAAATGTATAATTAACACTATCAGAGTCTCTGTTCATTCCTTGCTATGTCCCCAACCTGAGGCCTTTCAGGGCTAATCCATTCATATATTGATTGATATGCTGTCTCCCCTGATAAGACATGTTTCTTCAGCACAGATACAATTCATTTTTGTCTCTTGATCCCCCAAACCTAGTACACTAGGTGCTTAATAATTGCTTGTGCCTAAGGAGGCACAAGAGCTGAGCTTTCAAGAAAACTGGAATTTTTAAGAGTCTCCAAGAAGGGAAGGCATTCTTGGCATGGGAGAGAGTTTGTTCAAGGGCACAGAAATAAAGGATCAAGTGTCACATCTGAGGTAGAGGAAGTTTGGCTGGACCTGAGACTGTGTGCAGGGGAATAAAGAAGAATAAACCTGGGAAGGACAGTAGGATCCAGGTTGTGATGACATACTTTAAATTTAAAATGAAGAAGTTTATATTTGGTCCCAGACAAAAGGACATCACTGGGGCTTACTGAGCATGGGAGGCATGTGATCAGTCCGTATTTTAGGAATATCATTTTTGCAGGTGTGTGGAGAAGAGATTGGATCCAGGAGAGATATGAGAAAGGGAGATCAATTGGAAGGTATTAAAATAATCTAGATGAGAAGCGTGAAGGGTCTGAACTGCAATGATGATATGTGAGTAGAGAAAAGTGTACAGATGAGAGATGTTGAGGAGACAAAACACAAGATTTGTCAACTGATATGGGAGAGGGAGTGGTATAATATGATTCTGATGTTACAGCCTGGGGTGACTTAAGGATGGTGGTGCCTTCAACAGGAAGAAAAAGAGGGGAAGGGGAACACTGAAGGAAAGGGACATACTGGGTTTGAGATGTTTGTGGACATCCAGTGAGTGGTAATGCGAGACTGCAGCTAAGGAGAAAGAATGGGACTGGATCACTAGACTATACAATTATTTGTATAGAAATGATAACTGTTGTTCGTTCTCCTTCCATAAATTATTTTTTATTTACTAATTTGTGTCAATGTTGTGTCCTTTCCTCCTTCCCTGCAACCCGCCCACCCAGTAAATGGTAAGTTTCTCAAGAGTAACTGCTTTTTTGTAGTTTTATATCCTCAGTGTCTCACAAAGCAGCTGAAGACTCGCCATTTTAAAGAGAAACTTCTCTGTTTAGCTTTTAAACCCTTTTACCACTGGTCCTAGCCTCTCCCCACTCTTTGTGGTCAAGCAAAACTACCTTCACACTGCTCCTCACACATGATCCTCCATCGCTTCCTCCTCACTTGGGAATGGACCATCTACTCTTCATGACTGTAACACACTTCACCTCTGCCTCTCAGAATGCCTTGTTTACTGCAAGTCACAAAGTCTTTCTGATCTCCCCAGCTGCCAGAGCCCACATATTTTATATTTCATTTAATATATTTTGTATACATGTATTTATGTATATGTATAGCATGTAAGTTCTGTGAGGGCAGGAATGGTTTCATTTTTGTCTTTGCATCCTCAGTGCTTAGCACAGTGCCTGCTATATAGGAGATGTTTAACAAATGCTTGCCAATTAATTGATAAAATAAATTCTCGCTGGATTATAACTGAAAAAATTTTCTATAAAGCTAATTTTTCTCCTATAATTGTACTTTTTCTACCCTTGAATTTTCATTTGTTTTATCAAATGAATTGTGCCTCATTATTTGCCATTAAAAACTCAAAAATTTCTGAATGTGGATTAATATGCTAAACATTAAAATCACAATGAAATCACATATTCACAAAATCTCAACATAAGTAATACCATTTTCATGATTTTCAGTTTTATGAAATAAAAAGGTTTACCTGATGGTTCACTATGCTTATATTCCATCTTGTGTTGAGGATTCTTCCTGTAAAGAAAAAAAGAACAAAATAAAATCAGGTTCACCAATTAATAATTGCTTAGAAGTTAATTTATGACATAGAAACAAAAAATATTGGCAGGGGTCTCAGAAGCCATATCAGTCCAACCCATACCTGAACAATAATCTTCTCTATTATATGACCCAAAGTGGTTGTTATTCAACTACTACTTAATAAAGTCCAATGAAAAGGAACATTCAACCTTCCAAAGCATTCCATAGTATTTTGAGACAGATTCATTTGTTGGGAATTTTTTTCTTTACATAAAGCTTAAATTACCATCCTGGCAGTCATCCTCTGGAAACTCTCTAGCTTGTCAATGTTCTTCTTAATATTCTATATGTAGTCTAATCACGGCATTACTGGAGTATCAATTAGATACTAGGCTTCTGTAAATGCAACCGTATCTCTCCCATCTTGTTCTTGTAAAGTTGATTCACTGAAAATGATGAGGGAGGGTCAGGAAGTTCAGGGAATCCAGGAACCCCAACAGCCAGAGGCCCTGGAAAGCAGTATGCAATGAATTCGCGGACTCAAGCATCTTTAAGTCAGGGTGAAGATTTATTGTTAATGCTTTACAGTGGGCAAGAATTCTTAGAGAACCTGCAACCTTAAAGGGGTAGAGTTAAAGTTTTATAGGATAACCCATAGTATACAACCTGTGCCAATTATGCTAACTAGTTGAGTCAGGGTGGGATTAGGGAGGAGTTAAGGAGTGGTCAGTTCTTAAAGGAAGATACACTTTTAATATCTGCTGTGCAGGCATATTGCCTAGAATTCACTGGGAAATAGCCCGAGGGGGAGGGCGGGGAGTGAGCAATGAAAAGAAATAGAAGAAAACAATAGAACGGGAAAGATGAGATCTCTTCAAGAAAATAAGAGCTACCAAGAGAATGTTTCATGCAAAAATGGGCATGATAAAAGATAAAAATAGTAGAGACTTAAAAGAAGCAGGAGAGATTAAGAGGTGACAAGAATATACAGAAGAATATACAAGAAAGATCTTAACATTACTTATAAACACCATGGTGTAGTTACTGATCTAGAACCAAACATTCTGGAGAATCAAGTCAAGTGGGCCTTAGGAAGCATCCCTAGCAATAAGGCTAGTAAAGGTGGCAGAATTCCAGCTAAGCTATTTAAAATCCTGAAAGATAATGGTGTTAAAGTGCTACACTCAATATGTCAGCAAATTTGGAAACTCAAAAGTGGCAACTGGATTGGAACAATTGCACTCATTTAACATGCCAGCAAGGTTATGCCTAAGATTCTGCAAGCTAGGCTTCCCTAATATGTGAATGGAGAATTACCAGCAGAGTAGTCTGCTTTTAGAAGAGTCAGAGGAATGAGAGACCAAACTGTCGAAATTTGAAAGATTATGGAGAAAGCAAAGGAGATTCCATAAAACCATCTATTTCTGCTTCATTGACTACACTAAAACATTTGACTGTGTGGATCACATCAAAATATGGCAAGCCCTCACAGAGATGGGAATACCAAATCATCTTATCTGTCACCTGAGGAACCTATATGAGGGCAAAGAACCAACATTTAGAACCAAACAAGGAACAACTGATTGGTTTAAGATTGGAAAAGGAATACAACAAAGGTGTACATTCACCTTATTTATTTCACTTATACACAGAGTACATCACGCAAAAAGCTAAGCTGGGTAAATCAAAAGGCAGAATTAAGGTTTCTGGGAGAAATATCAACCATCTTGGATATATAGATATTATGCTGATGGCAGAAAGTGATGAGGATTTGAGAAGCTTCTTGATGAGGGTGAAAGGAGAGTGTAAAAGCTGGCTTGAATGTTAAAATCAAAAGAACTAAGAACTTGGTAACTGGTTCCATCACTTCTTGGCAAATAAAGGGAGAAGAAAAAGAAGCAGTGTCAGACTTTGTATTCTTGGGTTCAAAGATCACTGCAGATGGTAACTGCACCCATGAAATTGAAAGACACTTGCTCCTTGAAAGGAAACCTATGGTAAATCTAGACAGCATATTAAAAAGTAGACATATCACCTTGCTGAAGTATGGCTGTGAGAGTTGACTATAAAGAAAACTGAGTGCCACAGAATCAACACCTTCAAATTATGATGCTGGAGAAAAGTTCTGAGAATACCTTGAAAAGCAAGTAGACAAAATCCACCAATACTTATAGAAATTAATTCAGTCCAGACAGCAGAGGATGAGATAAACAGATACCATCACGGAAACAATGAACATGAAGTTGGAGGATTTTGAGAGATAATAGAGGATAGGAGGGTTTGGTGTGCAATGGTTCACAGGATCACAGTCAGATAAGACTGAACAACATCTCTCTTATTTGTTTACAAGAATAGCATGAAAAACTTTAACAAACTGTTTGCTAAAATCCAGGTAAATGATATCTATATATCCCTTCAATGTAATAGACCAGTCATACTATGAAAAACAAAGAAAAAGATGTTAGATTTGCAGGACCTGTTCCTGATAAAACTATGTTAGCTTTCTTTGATCATCATTTTCATTTCTAGATGCTCACTAACATCTATAATAATATATTCTCATATTTTGCCAGGACTCAAAGTCAAGGTTATCAGCCTATAGTTTTTAAGCCCTATATTCTTCCCTTGACTAAAAATCAGGATATTTATTCTTCTCAAATCAGATGGCACCTTTCTTCTGTTCTCTACAGTCCTTCAAGTAACAATGACAATGGCTCAGTCATCTTATCTGCCAGGTACCTAGAGTCTCTAAGGACAGTTAATTTGGGCATAACTTAAAACTCATAAAGGGCAGTTAGAAATTCTCTCACTAAATCTCTACTAATCTTGGTTATCAACTTCCTATTGTTCAATTTGATTCAGTTCTTTCCAATGCAAAGATCATTCTGCTTGGCAGAGAAAACAGTTTCCTCACTAATTGTGTACTTTAAAGATCTTTTGATTAGATTTCCAACTGCCTTTCCTTTTCTTTCCCTTCAAATCCTTCTCCTCTTTATTCTCTTTCCTAACTTCTCCTTTGTTCCTCCTTAGCTCCATTTCTGTGTAACAGACTGTCATTCCTATTTTAAGCCAAGATCTAGAAATCCAAATTCTATTCTCAAGTGCTTGGCACCACCTTCATTACCAAGCTATTCATTTCCCAAATACATCTAAGCCCTTGCCTTCAACAGGAAACAGTGAAGTAAATGTCTGTTTTGCCAAGCCTTGAGAGCTAGATATACACTCTGGGAATTAATGAATAGTATCTATCAAGTACTTACTTAGTGCCATGCACAGTGCAAAGCCCAAAGTACTAGAGATTCAAATGCAAAGATAGTTATTGCCCTCAAGGAGCTTATGTACTAGTAGAAGGAGACCCCACTGATAAATGGCATGCCCTTTCCAGAAGCAATGGTAGTACTGATTTAGCTGTTTTGGTTATCTTAGAGCAAGAAGTAGTAAGCAAGGAGTGACTTGGGGGGGAGAATCAATAGGGCTGACCGCAAGGAAATGATGTGCAATTGGACAGCAGGCGAAGTATAGTCTGGGGGCTGACTAGATAAAGTGAGCCATGTATACATATACATGTATGTTTGCTGATGTGCCCATCAAGACAGCACAATTTCTTTTGATGGTTCCAAAGCAGAGGGAATTAGGTCACTGAGGGTACAAATCAGTCTCAAAGTTGTATTTAATTGTGGCCTGGGCTAGCATTTCTGCTTCTTTGGCTTTTTGTTTGTTTGTTTGTTTTGGAGGGCAGAGGGGAGGCAATCAGATTAAGTGACTTGCACAGCAGTAAGTGTCAAGTGTCTGAGGCTGCACTGGAACTCACGTCCTCCTTACTCCAGGGCCAGTGCTTTATTCACTGCACCACCAAACTGCGCCTACTTCTGTTCCTTTGACTTGTGGAGTTTGCCAATTCCACAAAAGACTGAAATACAGCCTAGTGGAAACTAGTTATATTGGGGATTTTCCACATTTCACTTCAAAGCTTAAAAATGAAAGTACCAATTATATTTTTGACACTGTTGTTTCATTGATAATGAAAAATGGTACATCTTGTTCATTAGTTTCCTACTTTAAAAATATTAATTACATTTTATTTTTTTCTTGTTTATGACAGATAGAACTCAGAGTAGCTGCATTTTAATAAGACAATTTATATTCTTGAAGAGAAAAACATGTTTTAAGTCATCAAATAGCTCTTGAATAAATTAAAAGCAAATTATATCAAAGATTTTAGAAATGTTTATTTGACATTCTTTGTTGAAAGCCTAACTCTAGTACCTAAATGGCATGGAAATGAGATTGGATTGTTAAAAACTATGCCAGCAATGTGCCAATATGGCACTACCAATATGAAAAGGTTTCTACCAATATAAAAAGGTTTCGAGTAAGGATCAGGTGATAGACTTAATGCTTGTCTTCTAAAGATCTAATTCAAATTCGTAAGTGATGATTTTAGCAACCATGTGTATACTAGACATGCTCAGAATATCAGTACCAGTGGGACCCAAAGAAGTGAAATCATGACTCTCAAAGTACTAAAGGGCAACAGATATGCCTTAAAATAAAGGATTCTTAGACCAAACAGAGAAGCCAGGAAATAAAAGTTATTAATTATTCCATTTATTCCCTATTATTCAATGCCTAACATATGGATTCCACCTGTGGCTCTCACCCCATCCCTAAAACAATCCTCCTTTTTCATCTCTCTGCCCAGATTATCTAAATCCTTCAAGTACCCAACTAAAATGCCACCCCTCTGACCATCCCAAAAGGAATTCTCTCTTTTCTCTGCACTTGTCTACCACTTTTCGTCTAGAACGTTTAGCACTGATCACATCATTTATCTTTTCTTCTAAATATTTTGTCTTCTCAACTCCATTGTAGATTCCTTGAAAACAGAGAAAATCGAAGGTGGAGTCAAGATGGCAGTGTAGAAGAAGGGGAAATACACAGCTCTCCCCATAACCACCTCAAGTACCTATAAAATATGACTCTAAACAAATTTTAGAACTCCAGAACCCATAAAGTGACAGAGAAACAAAGCTCCCGCTGAAGGCAGACTGGCAGGTGGACAGGAAGGGTTCATCACAGCATGCTGGGAGCCAAGCCCAGACCTGCGTTTTTAGCCTCAGGGTGGCCCAACCAGCCCAGCTGGAGCATTTGGGAGAGTGGATCATTGGCAGCTGTGGCGTTTTCCAGAATTATCAACCCATAAATGCCAAAGACAAAGTAAAAGGTCAGTGGAACTTGGCTGGATTTGGGGGGGACAAAAGAGTGGGTTTGGCCCTCTGTCCCCAGAGACAGAAGCAGCAGAAGCGGCAGAGAACTCACTAACAGTGTGAGTTCTCCATAAAATAGTCTTTTTGGCAAATATATGTTTGACATTTGAACAACATGGCCAGCCCATCAGAGTTGCACTCTCTGAAGCAGAGTTTGAATGCTTGTTAGTTTTAGTTTGAGTAAGGCCCTCAGTGTCTGGTACCATATACTGCCAGGTGATCTTCAGAATCTTCTTAAGACAATTCAAATGGAAGTAATTCAGTTTCCTGGCATGATGATGGTATACTATCCCGGTTTCACAGACATACAACAACGAAGTCAGCATGATAGCTCTACAGACCTTCAGTATGGTAATCAGTCTAATCCTCTTCTCTCCCATACTTTCCTTCAGAGCCTCCCAAACACTGAGCTAGCTCTGGCAATACATGTATCAACCTTATTATCAATGTGTACATCCCTGGAAAGTATACTACCAAGGTAAGTGAATTCATCCACAGCATTTAAAACTTCTCCATTTGCTGCAACCAATGGTTCCACATATGGATGGTGTGGTGATGGCTGAAGGAGCACTTGTGTTTTTTTGGTGTTAAATGTTGGGCCAAAATTAGCGCAAGCAGCAGAATATTGATCCATACTTTGTTGCATCTCGGCTTCAGAGGCTGCATTGAGTGCACAATCATCTGCAAATAAAAAATCATGCACCAATACTCCTTCCACTTTGGTCTTGGCTTGGAGCCTTTTCAAGTTGAAGAATTTACCATCAGTGTGGTAGCTGACCTTAATGCCATGTTCAGCCTCATTGAAAGCATTTGACAACATGGATGAAAACACTAAAAAGCACAGGAGCAAGCACACAGCCTTGTTTCACACCACTGGTGACTGGAAAAGCATGAGAACATTGTCCATTATCTAGAACCTGGGCAAGCATGCTGTCATGAAACTGACATGATGCTGATGAACTTCTCTGGGAAATCAAATTTTGACATTATTTTCCATAAAGCCCTCATGACTGACAGTATCAAAGACCTTGGTCAGATCTACAAACATCATGTACAGACCTTTGTTCTGCTCCTGGCATTTCTCCTGGAGTTGTTGATTTGTGATAAGGATATAACCCTAGAGAGATGGGCTGAACACTTCCATAGTGTTCTCAACAGACCATCCTCAGTCAATGCTGAGGCAACTGACTGTTTACCTCAAGTTGAAGTCAATCCCTCCCTAGATGAAGTTCCAATTGAAGAAGAGGTTTTGAATGCCATTAGGGCTCCTTTTGTGTGGCAAAGCACCTGGCACTGATTCTATTCCAGTGGAGATTTACAAGGTAGGGGGTCCACTGCTCATACAAAAGTTGACTGAAATTTTCCATGTTATACAGCAAGAAGAGGTTATCCCCCAGGAGTTCAAGGATGTTCCACAATCCATGTCTACAAAGGTAAAGGAAATAGATTGTCCTATGACAATCACAGGAGGATCTCTCCCTCAGTCACTGCTGGCAAGATTCTTGTCAGTTCTCCTTAAATAGGCTGATTCTTCACCTGGAAGATGGTCATCTACCTGAGAGTCAGTGTGGCTTCAGAAAGGACGAAGGAAGAGTTGACCAGAAGTATAAAAGTATAAGAAACATCCATTTAATTTAGTGACCAAATTTCAGATAAGTCAAAGAGCACAAAAAAAAGGAAAAAATATTATAAAGCAAATAATGAGATAACCATGGATACGTATGTGTAGAGAAAAAGAAGAGGACACTGAGAGATTTATCAATTGTGGTAACCAGATTTCAGAAAAGTCAAAGAGGAACGGAAAGGAAAAGTAACCAAGGGAGATAGTGAGATGATGGTAGAGAAGTACACTTGGAAGGAAGAGGAGAATATCAAGAAATTTACCAAAAGCAATCATGTAATACAGAATGGGCTGATGTAATCAGATACACAGATAACCTACTTTTGGATTCTATCACTTATGACAAGTTTTTACAGCTTAAATGTGGCAGAGAATTACAATGAACTCCCTAATATGACCATCTAACCAAGACAATAAAAATAAAAGACAATAAAAGTATGAGTCAGTAAATAAATCACACATCCAAAATCTATGAAAGCTACACTAAAAAAATCCAGGGGAGAAAGAGATTACTTTTTCATTTACTAACCAAAAGCAAAAATTAACAAGGCAAAATAGCCTAAGCTGAGTTTATATACACTGTTGGTGTTTTGAAAAATAAAAAACTTATTGATCCAAAGGCCATTATTTATAGTTTCTCTGTTTCACTCAGAAAAGTGACTACCAATTTTGATAAAAACTTAACCACTGTCCCACGAGTTAGAAAGTTATAAATAAAAACACCATGCCATCAGTGGTCAGACAGCTGTGACTTTAATTAGGAGAAAGAAAAGAAGTTAATTCATAGGCTTCCATCTGCATTAAGAAGGAAGACTCTGCAACCCTACAGCTGTTTTTCACTGGCACATGTGGCTTCTGATGATTGAACTGGTTTAGAGGAACTATGCTTAAGTATTGTACATATACTCTAAAGTTACAGAAAGAATTAAGGTTTTGTTACACCTAATTTTAGAAATCATTATTCTAGGCTTTCTGTAGTGCTCTTATTTTGCTTAAGAAGGACAAATATATAAAGGTTTAATGATTTATATAAATTATAAAAGCTAGAGAAAGGAGGAGGAGGGAAATCATCCCAAAGCACACTGGAGCCCATATTCTTGGAATCCTTTACCAATCTACTCATTCCTTCTCTTTTAGGGCCTTTATCTACTTGTAATCTTTTATACAGGTGAAATATTCATGAAAATTTTAAAAAACAAATATGTAGAGATTCTTTAAAAAAATACTCATTTCAGTTATCTTTTTGTCAGGCCCAGACAGCAACAATATGGGAAAGCATCATGGTCTTTGCACAACTGGAAAGTTCCACAGGCACAGAAACTATCAAAAGTGGAGAATCCCATGCAAAGGGGACTCTCTTGGGAAAAGTTGCAATGGAAGCCAAGCAGCCCAATTCTGCCACCAGGAAGTGTTTAAGAGTCCATCTAATTGAGAATGTAAAAAAAATCTCTGCCTTTGTGCTCAATAATGGTTGCTTGAACTTTATTGTGAAAAACAATGAGGTTTTGGTTGCTGGATTTGATATGAAAGTTCATACTGCTGGAGATAGTCCTGGATTTCATTTTATGGTTATAAAAGTGGAAAACATTTCTCCTCTGACCTTGTACAAAAACAAGATGGAAAGACTAAGATCATAAAAATTGTATAAAGTCTTTGTTTGGAAAAATTTCCATTTAACAAACCAAACAAAAATACCCACTTCATTTGTAGGCTCTCGATTCTCTGTGTATAAACATTACTCTCAAAACAGCACCTAGTGAGATGAATGAGAATCCTAAGGAACACAGCTTCTGGGTAATTAATCAATTTATTAATTAGGCTACCTGGAAATCAATAAATTGATAGTTAGTGGTTTCTCTTGGCAACTAAAGACACTATAGGAGAATCTGAAACACCTTAAATTACTTCTGAAAGGGAACTTCACCGATGAGTGAAAAGAAACCTTGACTGGTGGACACTTTTATAAGGTTGGCTAAAAGTCTTCAGCTCCTCATGCTAAGAATATGGTTTGATCATGAGACTCAGACACCTCAAGCATCTGGGCAAGGGGAAGAAATCTCTATCCAGACCCCTCTAGCTAATTTTCTCCTTCATGAGCTGAGTTGCCCTAAACTATAATGGAAGGGATCAAGGACAAGGGGTTACTACTTAAGGCAAAAACTCACCCAAACTGGATTCTGCTTATACTCTAAATAGAAATTAGGTCTCCCAGCTGAGTGGGGCTCCACCCACCTAGTTAATGAGCATGGACCTTGAGGGCTAGAAGTAAATCTCATCAGTCTTACCAAGTCCTTCAGAGGCTGACTGACCTTTTCAGGAGTTGAGTTTTAACAGAAATAAAAGCAAAAAGGTAGATTAAAAATTAATAATTAGTTACTGATATTATAATATTAGTCTCACTAGTGTGCTGGAGCATCTACAAAAATGTTTTTTTGCGGTTGGAAAGCTAAGCCTGGAACCTGTTCTCCAAAACTGAGATGTCCATCTATATGGATTCAAGAATCAGTCTGACAAAATGATTACTTTCGAAAATTTAAGTTTCTATGTACACTATCAAATACATCTTACAAGATTTCTGCAATACAAATAAAGTTCTGAGTACCACAAATATTTTCTAAGTGGAAAAAAATCAATTTAAAGCACATTTAGTAAATGAATTACATAGAAAATTCAGTCAATTAAAACTGATAGAAAAATGGCCAACAACACTACTTCAGGTAACATCAAGCTTTGTTGATTATTGTTTCAGTAGTATCCGACTCTCCATGACCCCATTTGGAGTTTTCTTGGCAAAAACACTGGAGTAGCTTGCTGTTTCCTTCTCCAGCTCATTCTGCAGATGAGGAAACTGGGGCAAACAGGGTTATGTTACTTGCCCAAGGTCACACTGCTAGTAAGTATCTAAGGTCAGATTTGAACTCAGAAAGATAGCCTTTCAGACTCCAACTCTAGGACTCTATCCACTTTGCCACCTACCTGCCACACTATTAAGCTTATAAGGGTCAAAATAAAATTAAAGACATATTACAACCTGCCAAGTAAGAGGAATGCGTTCCATTCTAGAAAGAGCAGACATTAGCCTGCCAACTTTTTTTCCCTAACATTTGAATATTATTCTCATATTCCTGTTAAAAATTACAATATTAGGATTAATAAATACATCAAGAGGTCACCCCCTTAATAAACCTTGATCACACTTATCACCTAAGATGGCTGGCTGGAGGCAGCACAGCACAGGAGAAACAGGAGCTGAAGCTGGGAGTACTGTACTTAGAATCAAGGGATCTGAATTCAGATTCCAGTGCTATTATTTATGGTCTATGTGACTTTGGGCAAGACCCTCAAACTTCTCTGGAAGTCAGCTTCCTTATCTATTAAAAGAGGGAGTTGAATGAGATGACCTCCTTCCAGCTTTAAATCTATGATCCTATGACCCTTTTTTGAAAAACCTTTATGGATAGAGATTGAGTATCCTTTCTGGGTAAGCCTGAAATTACTTTAATGAGAAAGGTCACTGATTATAATAAAAATATTTTAGCAAACAGATAGCAATGCAGATGTCTACAGAAATAAAAGCAGTGATAGAATACCAAAATTGCCCAGAGAAATTATACACTATTATTAAAAAAAAATTAACATGTTTTCCTTATTCAAAAACTTTAATATGCTAATCATATGAGCTAGGTAGCACAGTGGAGGGCAGGTAGGTGCTACAATAGATAAGAGCACTGGGCTTGGAATCAGAAGACTCCCCTTTGAATTTAAATCTGGCCTCAGATGCTAGCTAGCTGTGTGACCCTGGGCAAGTCACTTAACATAACCCTGTTGGCCTCAGTTTCCTCATCAGTAAAAGGAGCTGGAGAAGGAAATGGCAAACCACTCCAGTATCTATGCCAAGAAAACAGCAAATGGGGTCACAAAGAGTTGGACGTGACTGAAAATGACTGAAGGACAATAAACTGAAACCAAGAATGCAGCAAAAAAAAAAAATCTAGAATCTCTCTATAAAGATGCTCTGCTAGTCTGTAAATGTCCCTTCAGGAATGAAGATTACTGTCAGATATTTGTAGATTTACATACCTATAACAAGAAGCTCCATATGGGCATTCAGGTCTGTTGTTATCCTCATCTTGATTCATAATTTGTGCATCTCCGTAATCCCTATCACCAGGGTGGCTGAATTGTTGAAAATGGACAGGGTTCTTCCTATGAATTCAATAAATACATTGTAAGAAACCAGAACTGGCAGAATCTGAAACATTTTTTATTCAAATGTTGGGTAACCCCAACCTTAGAGGCAACTCATTTTTAAAAGAAGCGTCTATTTTATGCCACAAGGTCAGTGCAGAATGCTGTAGATCGTCACATTCAGAGAGTCGAGAATATCAATTAAGTTTTTACTGATACTTTTTTTTAAAAAACAAATTTATATTTCTCTTTAGACAAATGGCCTTATAAAGTAAACGTTTCAAATGTAGTTAGTATGTCTGAATTTTTAGACTACCAGTAAGAAATCTCCCATTGAAATCCCACTCTGCTGCCTTATTATGCCACATTATGACACAGAGGTTGACATTGGGTTCTCAAAGACTATACCGACAGAGCCCAATCTATGTCAGGTCCTAAATGGAAAAAATTTTAAGTACAGAATATTTTAAGTTTAGACATTAGTGACAGACTGTCATGAGAGAGCCAGTCCATCTAAGCAGCAATTTATGAAACCATCTATTAGGATTTGACTGAAATTGTGATTTGCATCACTGAATTAATTGGTAATTTCAAAGTTCTACTACAAAGGACTTTAAAATACTACCGCTTTTTGTGTAGATGTTAAATACAAGGTATTTCAAAAGTCTTATTGCAGTTTTAAGCTAAAATAGCTTTAACAGCTTAAGCCAAACTAAGACTTTTGGCATGCCTCATTGGTCTATCTTCTCACCAAGCTTCTGCCCCAACATAATCTC
This sequence comes from Pseudochirops corinnae, assembly GCA_028646515.1. Taxonomy (NCBI): domain Eukaryota; kingdom Metazoa; phylum Chordata; class Mammalia; order Diprotodontia; family Pseudocheiridae; genus Pseudochirops; species Pseudochirops corinnae. The sequence continues at coordinate 94,931,712 of CM053585.1, read as the reverse complement.
CTCTAGGGGAGAGACTTTGTCAATTTTATCTTTTTATTTCCAGTGCCTGGCAGTTGATAATAAACTAGTAAATGATTGCTTAATTAAAAGTGAAGGCCATTTATGACAGTAAGAAACAATACAAGGAAAGCTAAGTTATTTGGCTTGGTCAGGCACTGGGAGAAGGGATAGCGTTTCAAATCCAGAGACAAAATTTACATTCTCATGTCTTTCTTTAAATGATTCCACTGAAAATCTGGCAATAAGTATACAAATGGCAAACTCACTGCATGACAATTTTTGAAGACTGCTTTTAAATGACCATTAAAAGAAAAAACTTATCAAAATCAAAAGAAGCCAAAAATATTCTGGTATTAACTCAAGATAATAAATATTTGCTGATAAAATTTATGCACAAAAGAGAATATTATAACCTTCTTAAAGGGTTGATATGTTTTATCTGTTGATTATATTAACTATGTTGTTTGGAGAAACTGAATACAATATGCAAAAGGTAAAAGGAAAGTAGAACACATTTTTCCTGTTTTAAGAAGGAAGGGTTTTATTCTTTTTAAATATGTGAATTTATGACAACAATGGATACTTAATACTTTTGGAATAAAATAGAATTTCTTAAGAGCAAGAGTATAAAAACAGAATAGCTAAATAATAATTATCTACTTGCAGTTAAATCTGGAAGTTAAAGTACAAGATAAGAAAATACAGGGTGTTTGCAGCTTCTATATTGACTGACTGATTCTGTCCTAAAGAAAAGTTCACTACTGAAATAAGAACATGGATATAACTAAAAGTAAATGTTTTTTACATGTATGAATTATTCAGAAAAAATTTAAGCTGCAAATTTCAAAAGTAAGTTTAATCTCATAGAATGAAATATTAAGTGAAAAGATGGTATATTACTCATAGGAGGAAAAAGGGAATAAGCATTTATACAGCATCTACTACATGACAAACTCAGCTAAGCTTTTACTAATATTATCGTATTTGACAGCACACATACGTTTCACAGAGCATATTTATGTCTGAACCTAATTACTTCCTCCCAGTGGAATACAATGCACTCTAGTAAGAATGTGATAATAATTGGGAAATACTTGTAAAGTAGACCCAGGCAACGAATGAAGAAAGCCTTTATTAAGTGCTTATTATGCACAAACCACTGTGCTCAGGTATGGAGATACAAACAGAAGAGCAGGCCCTTCTAATTGGGGAGGTAACAAGTATGGAAGGTTTCAGGGAAAAGTCAGATGGAAAGATGGTCCCATGGTCCTCAGGGCACAGCAACTAAGAAGATGATAACAACTCTTCTTTAATGACATTCCCACTGATAAAATCACATCAGTTTCTATTGCTGGGTCATAAGAGAATGCCAGGGACTTTGGGGGTAAGAGCTTATTTTCTGGGTTTTCAGTGTCTGTGGCTGCAGAGTTGCCTCCCAAGATGATGGCTGCAAGGCCTAGGCTGAAAGGACTATATTCCCATGGCTACTGAGGTCAAGGTCTTGAGCTGTCCCTCTCAAGGGACGTGAGGGGAAATGGTGGTCAAGGTAGTGATAATGGTTTGACCTGGCAGAGGCAGCTGATGTTGTAGTGGATAGAGCGCGACACCTGGAATCACAAAGATCTAAATTCAAATCTGGTCTCAGACATCTGTGTGACCCTGGGCAAGTCACTTAACCTCTATTTGCCTCAGATGCCTCAACTATATAATGGGGATAATAACAGCACCTACCTTGCAGGGTTATTTTGAGGATAAAGTGAAATAATACTTGTAAAAAGCATTTTGCAAAGTGTCTGGTACAAATTAGGAATATTTATAGGCCTATCTCCTTCTCCTTCTCTACAGCAATAATAATAGGGCCTCATAAAAGTTGATGCTTCATCATGGCATGGAGGTAATCCTGAGTTCCCGAAGGCTACTGTTAAGAATAAGTCATATTCTTACATGACTGGCTCTAGTCGCACCCTACAAGTCTTACCTAAATTTCTTCTCTCTCCCATTTCCTATTCTCACACCTAATGCTGTTGCTGACGCCTGCTGTAAAGAATGAAATGTACATGTGTAAAGAAATGACTACAAGCTCATTCATTTCCCAACTGAGGAAGTTTGACTTCTTTAAAAAAAAAAGAAGTTTTATCTTTTAAAAATTTCTTCCTTTATTAAAATGGTGGGAACAATAGGATTCAATTATCATTAAAGACCTTTTTAACTCTAAGAAATTATGACATACCATACATATTGTCTTGCTTATTCAAAAATAATGCTTTTGGATCAGCATACAACAGTAAAAAGAGGATTGTACTAATATCTCCCTCTGTACAAGATAAGTTCCAAATGGATACACCAACTAAATAAACAGGATGACATCATAAATAAAGTAGAAAAACAAGGAAGAAATTACCTTGCAGATCTATGGCTAGAGGAAGAGTTCATGGACAAATGAGGGATGGAGAAGATCAGACAATAGAATGAATAATTTTAATTATGTAAAATTTAAAATTTTTGCATAATCAAAATCAGTGCAATTAAGATTATAAGGGAACAGTTAATTGGGAAAATTATTTGCAACAAGTTCCTCTGATACAAAATTTGTAATCAAGCTATATAAGAAATTAATTCAAATTTATAAGAACAAAAACCATTCTTCAATAAATAAATGATCAAAGGATATGAACAGGTAGTTTTCAAAGGAAGAATACTTATCAGCCACAATATGAAAGAATGCTAATAATTTTATGAGAGAAATATAAATTAAGGAAATTCTGAGCTTTCACCTCATAGTAAAAATTAGCAATGTTATCAACACAGTTATCACTTTCTTAAAGTGTTGGGTTTTGCAGAACTGCTCACTATCTACCCAGGATTCTCTCTGTAGGATCACTCACTCTTTTTTTCCCCAATTTAATAATTTATTTATTTTAGTTTTCAACATTCACTTCCGTAAGTCTTAAATTTTCTCCTCCTCCTTTCCCAAGATGGCATACAATCTGATATAGGCTTTACACATACATTCCTATTAAACACATTTTCACATTAGTTATGTTCCATAAAGAATTATAATGAATGGGAAAAACCAAGAGAAAGAAAAAATAAAACAAAAAAGAAAACAGTCTGCTTCTTTCTGCATTCAGACTCCATAGTTCTTTCTCTGGATGTGGATGGCATTTTCCATCATGTGTTCTTTGGAATTGTTTTAGGTCCTTGCATTGCTGAGAAGGGCTAAGTCTATCAAAGTCAGTCATCACACACCGTGGTTGTTACTGAGTACAATGTTCTTCTGGTTCTGCTTACTTCACTCAGCATCAGTTCATGCAAGCCTTTCCAGGTTTTCCTGAAGTCTGCCTATTCATCATTTCTTATAGCACAATAGTATTCTGTTACATTCATACACCACAATCTGTTCAGTCATTCCCCAATTGATGAGTATCCCCTCAATTTCCAGTTCTTGGTCACCACAAAAAGACCTGCTAGAAATATTTTTGTACATATAGGTCTTTTTCCCATTTTTATGATCTCTTTGGGATACAGTTCTAGAAGTAGTATTCCTGGGTCAAAGGTTATGTTTATTTTTATAGCCCTTTGGTAATAGTTCCAAATTGTTCTCCAGAATGGTTGGATCAGCTCACAGCTCCACCAACACCTCTCGCTCAGACTACTGCACAGCCTCCAACTTGGTCTCCCTACCATATCTCTCCCCATTTCAGTCTGTCCTCAGCACACAGTGATTGTCCTAAAGTGCAGTGGTGACCATGTTGTTTCCTATAATTAGAATTAGTATTCCAACTTCCTCACATCTTCTCCAATATTTATCATTTTCCTGTTTTGTCGGGTTAGTCCATCTGATACATGTGAGGTGGTACCTCAGAGTTGTTTTGATTTGCATTTCTCTAATCAACAGTGATTTAGAGCATTTTTTCATTATACACAGATTTAATTTCTTCCTCTGAAAACTGCCTGTTCATACCCTTTGACCATTTATCAATTGGGGAACGACTTGTATTCTTGTAAATTTGACTCAGTTCTCTACATATTTTAGAAATGAGGCCTTTGGGGGGGGGGGGGGGCAGCTAGGTGGTGCGGTGAATAATGCACCAGCCCTGGAATCAGGAGGACCTGAGTTCAAATCCGGCCTCAGACACTTAACACACCTTCTAACTGTGTGACCTTGGGCAAGTCACTAAACCCCAACTGCCCTCCAAAAAGCAAAAAAAGAAAGAAAAGAAAAGAAATGAGGCCTTTATTAGAGACACTAGTTCTAAAATTCCCAGTTTTTTGCTTCACTCCTAATCTTGGTTGCATTGGCTTTGTGCAAAAACTTTTAATGCAATCAAAACTAGAAGATCACTCATTCTTAACTACCTGTCTACAGCTGCCCAACACAGTTGCCCTTTCTCATCCAACCCCTATTTACTGCATATTGTCAAAGAGACTGTTGAACAGATTTTAGTTTGCAAATATTTGGTGGCAAATACTTTTCAGGAAAAATATTTGAATATTACACTTAGTGAAAACTAGTTTTAAACCTATTTACAAGTTAGAATTTATTAGTGCTAAATCTATTACCAACACTAAATATGGACAAACTATTTAAGTTCTTTGCAAGAGCTGGAAAGAAGTATTTGCCTAGAGATCTGTTTTAATCATATGAGCTTTGAATTGAAAATGGAGAAAGACAAAGCAAACGATACAAATGTGCCTGGCTAAAATAAATCTGGCTATCATGGAGGACACTGGGCATAACCCAGACAGAAGACCTAGAGGAGAAAGAGCCACAGTCATTCACAAAAGAAAACAAGTGGAAACAGCATGAAGAATGACACATATAACCATACAATAAACACAGTGAAATAAAACCTTAAGAAAGAAGTTAAGGGACTCATGCCTGCATTGCCATGCTCCCAATCATAGTGTCCTCTCTGAGTCCTCACTCATTCTCCAGACACATTCATTCAGTAGCCAAATCTTGTCATTTAGATTTTCACAGTATCTCTCACTCATGTCTCCTCTTCACATACAAAGCACCATCTTAACTCAGGCCCTCACTACCTCTCACTCAGACTACTGCACGGCCTCCAACTTGGTCTCCCTACCATATCTCTCCCCATTTCAATCTGTCCTCAGCACACAGTGATTGTCCTAAAGTGCAGTGGTGACCATGTTGTTTCCTATAATCTCTACTCCACAAAATCTAGTGCACTGTTACTACCTCTAGGACCAAACAGAAAATCTTTTTTTCTCCGTTTAAAGCTCCTCCCCAGTTGGCCCAGCCCTGTCCTTCCAGACTAATGCCTTCCCTCATTCCCTCAACAATCCAGCTACACTCCCTACTTGCTGTCTTCACACGTAATCATCTCTATCTCACCTCCAAGTCTTTCTGGGCATCTCCTGAATTCTCTCCCTCCTAATCTCCATCTCTTGTTTCCTGCCGGACCAGCTCAGGAATCACCTTCCACATGAGGTGCTTTTGCCTTTGTATCCTCAACACTAGTGCAAAACCTGGCACGTAGAAAGTACATAATAACTAGTGTGATTATTAAGCAAATTACTGAAGATTTATGAATGGAAATGGTAGCAGTAATCAGAAGGAACTCTAGGTTCACTAACAAGTTATAATAAATGAACCATATTTCCTTAACAATGTCATAGTGATCGGGAAGATATTGTATTCTTGTGCTTAATGTAAAAAAAGTAACACAAAATACAACAGATAGAACGAAAGACTAGAAGCCAAATGAAGAGCTTTGTGATCTTTTCAATCCCATTAGGTTGCAGTACCATAAAATGTACTAAGGGTAGGAAGGGTAAAACAACATGATAATACATTCAGCTGTCATGAAAAGTAGTAAGCAGATCCAGGAGCATCCTTAGGAAAAACACAAAGAGAGATGAAAAGGGATGAACAAATAAGCTAAATATCAATAAGCATTTATTATGCACCTGCTTTGTGTTAAGCACTATGCTAGGTACTAGAGACAGAAAGACAAATGACACTCTCAAAATGCTTACATACTATCAAGGAAGATAAAATGTACATAAACAAGTCTATGCAGAATATATACAAAATAAATATATGATAATTTGGGGAGTAAGGTCATAAGGAGTTGGTAAGAGAGATCAGGAAAGGCTTCACACAGAATGGGATAAATAAGCTGAGTCTTGAGAAACAAGAGATTCAAAATGCTGAGAGGAGGAGGGGTTGCAATCATAAAGAATAGCCAGAGCAAAGATGGGAAGAAGAGAGATGGAAAGTTGTGCATGAGGAAGAAGGCCAGTTTAGCTGGACTACAGAGTGCAGGAAGGCATGAAATGTTTAATAAAGCTAAAAAGGAAGGCTGGGACTACGTTGTATTTATTCTAGATGCAACAGGCTCCAGAACCACTGGAATTTACTCAATAGGGAAGAAAAATCACTTTGGCAGCTTGAACATGGATTGGAGATATGGAGAATCGAGGAAGGATGTCATTTGTACTATGGCATCAGTGCAGGCAAGAAATGATGAGGGGTTTGGTAGGGTGGCTGCCATGTGAGTAAAAACAGATACTTTTAAAGAATTCTTTTTACTGTCTAAAAAGATCAAACGTAACATATGCCTAGATTAGATTTAACTTTTTTTGTTAAATTTTATCCTTAGACTATTTTTAGTATTACCCTAGAATTTAGGTTATGTATTATATTAATAAGTATTAAGTTCATGAATAAGCATTCTGCCCACCACAGAATTCCAAAGCCCTATAAAATTATTTTTATGAAAATGTGAATTACAGGGTTGAAAATCTATCAAAGTAGAATAAAACCTTTTCAAAATTTTGATTTTTCAAAACTGAACCACCACTTTATAAACCAGTATGTTAAATCATGCCTTTTTCATATTTCAAGGGATATGCTTTCTTTGACCTCTAATATATCTATATCCCTAGAGTAAAGAGTCTGGTAATATACAGATTTCTATTATCTGCAATCTCTTTTTACCTGTAGCAACTTGCTCCATAAATGCAAGGTGTTCTCCTGGGATGATTTTCCCCAGAATCTTGTGGAACAGCTTTGCTTTTAGCTGAACTTGAAGCTTCAGGGTCAGAGCTCAGTTCTGAGTCAAGCCCTGGGTCCTTATTTTGGAATAAGTTGTCATGGTGACTCTTGGGATTCTTAGAATATTCCACAAGCACATCTTTTTCATATTCATCCATTTTATTTATTTTGCTTCTAGGAGATGTTCTATGTGCACAGTCCTCATCATGAAGATTTTCATCAATATGGTCTCCTGGGATTTCAGATCTTTCAGATTTGGCCTTAGTCATTTCTGTTTTACTTAAACCTATTACAACAGATGATCCACTCATTTCCTATAAAGACAAACCAAAACCAAACTGTAACACAAACTATTATCAGAAGCTTAAAATTACAGGATCCATTTTGTTAGCTCTCTCTACTGAATCCCTTACAGATGCATTTCCCATCTTTAAAGAGATGTCTAGAACACCAGACAGTTAAGTGTGTGTGTGTGTGTGTACATGCATATATATATGTATGTACACACACACACACACCTACACATATAAATGCATATATACCTACGTGTATATACATACATATATCTACATATCTACATACACACATGCACATATGTATGTACACAAACATACATATGTCCTCTTCAACTATCCTAATACTGAGAAAAGTCTTATGAGTTACAAATAGTGTCTTTCCATGTAGGAATGAAAAAACTTTAATAAGTTCATTATGATTTTTCTTTCCTGCTTGAAAGTACAATTTTCTGTTCAACTCTGGTCTTTTCATCAAGAACGCTTGAAAGTCCTCTATTTCTTTAAATATTCATTATTTCCCCTTAAGTATTATACTGTTTTTCTGGGGAGGTGATTCTTGGTTTTAATCTTAGCTCCTCTGACCTCTGGAATATCATATTCCAAATTCTTGAATCCCTTAATGTAGAAGGTGTTAGATCTTGTATTATCCTGTGTTTCCACAATACTCAAATTGTTTCTTTCTGACTACTTGCAATATTTTCTCCCTGACTTGGGAATTCTAGAATTTGGTTATAATAATCCTAGGAGTTTTCTTTTTAGGATATTTTTCAAGAGGTGATCAATTAATTCTTTCAATTTCTATTTTATCCTCTGGTTCTAGAATATCAGGGAAATTTTGCTTGATAATTTCTTGAAAGATGATGTCTAGGCTCTTTTTTTTTTAATCATAGTTTTTAGGTAGTCCAATAATTTTAAAATGATCTCTCCTGGATCTATTTTCCAGGTCAGTGGTTTTTTCCAGTGAGGTATTTCACATTGCCTTCTATTCTTTCATTTTTTTTGGATCTGTTTTATAATATCTTAATTTCTCATAAAGTCATTAGATTCCATTTGCTCCATTCTAATTTTGAAGAAATTATTTTCTTCAGTGAGTTTTTGAAATTCCTTTTCCATCTGGCAAATTTGGCTTTTTAAGACATTCTTCTCCTCATTGGCTTTTTGGACCTCTTTTGCCATGTGAGTTAGTCTATTTTTTAAGGTGTTATTTTCTTCAGTATTTTTTTGGGTCTCCTTTAGCAAGCTGTTGACTCATTTTTCATGATTTTTCTTACAATGCTCTCATTTCTCTTCCAAATTTTTCCTCTACTTCTCTTACTTGATTTTCAAAATCCTTCTTGAGCTCCTCTATGGTCTGCTACCAGTTCATATTTTTCTTGGAGGCTTTTGATGCAGGAGTTTTGACTTTGTTGTCTTCTTCTGCTTCTGTCTTGATCATCTTTGTCACCAAAGAACGATTCTATAGTCTGATTTCTCTTCCTCTGTTTGCTCATCTTGCCAGTCAATTGCTTGACTTTTGAGCTCTTTGCCACAGTAGAGCTCTGCTTCCACAGTGAAGAGTGCTGTGTCCCAAATTTCTGGGGTTTTGTGCAGCTGTTCTCCAAGCTTCTTCTAGGCACCTGTCTCAGAACTGTGAGGATGACACCCTCTCTGAAGCTGCCACAAGTTCTGCAATGCCAGCGCTCCTCACCCCAGGACTGCCACACAAGACTGAGACCCAGATCCAAGGAGGTCAAGGCAAGAGAATCCTACCTCAGTGCCAACAAAGAGAGTCCTGCATTTGCCCTCTGGTCAGCTGCAGCCATTGCCACTTCTGCAACCACAGGGGCAGGGGCTGGACCGTGCTCTTCTCACCCATGTCCCACAGAGTTTCCGCAATGACCTTTACTTTCTCTTTGGCATTTATGGGTTCAGAAGTCTGGAAACTGCCACAGCTGCCAGTGATTCAGTCCTCTGAGGTCTGCTCCAGCCCAGTCTGTGTTACTGGTCTGTGCTGGTGCAGCCCACAAGCAACTGCACTCTGCTCTCATCCCAGTTTGACAGACTGCTCCTGTTGGCCTGCCAGACTGCCTTCAGTGGGAGATTTATTTCTCTCTGTCATTTTTGTGGGTTCTTCAGCACTAAAATTTGTTTAGAATCATTTTTTACAGGTATTGGAGGTGGTTGGGGCACAGGCTCAAGCAAATTCCTGCTTTTACTCCAGCATCCTGGCTCCGTCCCCCCCATATGCTGCTTCTACTGCACAGTTCCTTGGTAACATGATCCAGTTTAGTCTTGCCCTAGCTGTGCAGATATATATTGCTCTCTAGGTGCCCCACAAATTCATTTCATCAAAGATTGTGGTAGCACATGACTCTTAGTCACAAAGCATCACTGGAGGAACACTGGTATTAAAAAGATAAGTCTTTGTTTCAATAAATTTTGGATCACTAGAAATAATGAATAATTTCCTAAAGACAGTTTTTTCTTGCACTCATATATTAAATTTTAGGCCAGATTCACTGTCTAGCTATAATGTCTGACCAGTGTCTATAGTTAATGATAGGCCTGACCTATTAGTTGCCCCTCAACTATATACCATAATTTAGAAAACAAGCATTCTTCATCCACGTGCTTGGTCCCAAGTGACTAGACAAGTGACTAGTTAGTTTGGATTTTTTTGAGTGTTTAAGGGCCTGATTTAATAGACTCTATTGTTTTGGGCCTCAGTGAAATGATCACAAAGTCTCAATTACAAACAGAAGCATCCGAAGGTCCTCGGAATCTAGAATCCCTCTTCCATTTGGACTCTGTGCTAGACTTCCTCAATAGAGCAAACACCCATGGTGAACATATCTCTCTACTTCACACCCCATTTAATATTAATAATAGTTAAATAAAAACTTTTATGTTCTTTAAAGGAATCTTTTAAGATTTTTGACAAATGACTGGAAGACACCTTGTTACAAGAGAGCTTTTAGAGTAGAATTTTGCTCTACCAAGTAAAATAATTTTTTTTCCATAGTCAACAAACAAAAAGCAAAGTGGAATTTTGTACCACCTATATATTTTAGTAAATATATGACTGTAATATTGAAACTATAAATATTTTACAGAACACCTATGGAAGAGAAAGAAAAACTAAATTTTAAAAAAATTACCTTTGATGAACTGGTAGAGTCTTCCTGGTCAATAAACCTGCACTCTTTTCTTGGGTCTTGTTCTGCTTCAATATTTTCTGAATTTTCTGAGGAAGACAATCTTTTTTTTCTTTTTGATGATGTTGGATGCATGCAGAGTCTTTTTTTTTTTATTCCATTATCTTAAAAAATAAATTATAAACCATAATATACTTCACTAGGTAATGTGATCACATTAAACTAATTTTTCATTTATATTAATGCCAACTTGCCCAATAATTATTTACAAAGTTGTTCTGAATTTCAATACCTGATTTCTCTAGTAGAGAGTCACAGGCAAATAGAATCACAAATTTAGAACAGAAAGTGATTTCGACCATCAGCTCAACTCCTTCCTTTCACAAATGTGGAAACAGAAGCTTTGAGAAGTGAATTAAAATTCATAACTTGCAACCCTAGATCCTATACCACATCTATATGCTAAATTAATGTTCTCCCATAAGAATAGGCTTTTAACCCAGTAAGGTTAATAAATTTTATACATGTGTAGACCATTTTATGTAGATTATGATATACCCCCAAACAAAGGATGGACTTAATTTGAAATTTTATAACATAACATAACATAATATAACATAACATAACATAACATACTTGAAGCCATATCACAGGCAACATAAAGTCAAATGTGAATACAACTGAAATAATTTCAGAAACTGGCCCTCTCAGGGGTAAAAAAAAATTAGCAACATTCTTGAAAAAGTCAAGTCAATAAGCATTAACTGTCTACTGCAGGCCTGCACAAGCTAAGGCCTATGGGCTGCTTGTGGCACACCAAATGATTTCAGGAGGCCCACAAAAAATGTAGAGGAAAACATCCACCTGAAATCCTTTGGTGTGCCTGTTTACTGTAAGTGGTCCACAGGCTGCAGGTTGTACAAGCCTGGTTTATTGTCTGCCACACATAGTGCTAAATGCTGGGGGAAAAAGTGAAACTTTTGTTGTTAAATGTACAGTTTACCAAGTTATTCCCAAGATATTTCCTAGACAAAAGGTAACCTGAGGCTAGTGGTTTTGCATTCAATAAATGAGCCAATACACCTCTCATTTTCAAAAGCCCTGTTTTTGCTTTTTGAAGGTCCCAATCTCTTGCATTCAGATATCTCCTTGCTATGACAACAATAACTAGGCAGCCAATTCTGGTTACAAACCTCTCCTACATTATATGGGCTGGTTTTCAGACAGTAGATAATACAGTCTTGTCAACTGACTTTTTTTTGCTTTGTAAGACCTACCCAAACTGGAGTCCCACTAGCATGGCCCCCAAAAACTAAAAACTCAGGGTTACTTCCATATCATAATGAAGCCCTAGAACAAAGCTTTAGTGAAAGAAAAGTAAGTCAGGAAAACATCATCTCATTCTACTCAAAGATCTCCAAGCAGGATGCTTGAGATATGTCTAAAGATAAAAACAATTGTCATTTTAATGCATAATTCAAACTAGAAAATTTTAGTAGCTTAAGTACTAGTTAATCACTGTCACTTTCCACTTAGGCATATAAATACTCTTTTTTTTATGACAAAGAGTCACAATTCAGAACATTCTTTAATGCATTCTCAATTTATATTAGCCTCATTCTGCATAAATATAAATTTTAGTTTTTTGAGAGTAGAGAATGTTTCATTTTTTCACGTATATGTTCCTCAGTGCAAAGCACAAAATCTGCACCATAGTCAGCATTTAATGACTGCTTGCTGACTGACTGGCTGTTGATCACCAGAGCACTTTAATGTAACTTAGGAATATAGCTGTCTTTTACATAGCTTCTTTTATAGAAGTCTAAGGCCCAGAAGTAACAGGAGCTCACTTTCATATAACTGATTATACAAAGCAGAATACATATATTATTTCACTTTACATTCAAAGTATTCTTGTGCGGTTAGTAGTGGTGCAATAGCTTGTCAGTTAGTTTTTGAGTCTGAAAGATATGAGCCTCTGACACATGGTATAGTAGAAAAATTACTGGCTATTGAGAGTCAGAGGACTTGTGTTCAAATTATGTTTCTAATGCTTAATACCTGTGTAACCTTGTGTCAGACACTAAATTTCTTTGGTTTTTAGTTGTCTCATCTGTAAAAATGAGGGGGTTAGAGGTTAGGTGGCCTCTGAGATCTTCCAACTTTAGACTGGTGATCCATTGTATACTAGTCATGTGACTATGAGCAAGTCCTTAAATCTCTCCATGATCCTGGAAACTTTGTAAAACTAAGTTAAAGATGAGCTGCTCTTCTGCATTGGGGGAGGGTAATTCTGTACCAGGAGTTCCCTACGTGGATGATACAACAAATCTAGTGTTTTTTTACCTTAGCTTATACTTATTTGTATGTATCCACTTTATATTTATTCTGTATGTAAGTATGTATATATATTTATGTATATGTGTGTACATATATGTGTATACATATACATGTATGTATGTACATGCATGTATATATGCATATGTTTTTTTTCTTTGTATCTGTATCCCCAGCATCTTGCATAGAACCTAGTACACAGCAGGTACTTAATAATTGATTATAAAGTTTATACCAGAAAATATTTTCATGCCTTAAAAAAAATTAAACATTTAACACATGAAGGTTTTAGCTTGCCTAAATGCACTACTAGAAGAATCATATCCTAACAGTACAAACTTTTAAGAAAAAGACAAACTTGGGCACAAATCAGTGTTTTTCAATAACATTTTAAAGGTTGGGTCTTTTGAATTTAAGTACATTGTGTTCTACATTAATAAGTGTTGAGAACATTATCAAAATGATCTCATTTTCCAAAGCATAGAACACAAAAAGGTGCTTCAAATTTAATCTGGCACTCTGTCAAGTGGAAGATAATAATAGCTGATGGTAATTTGGGGGAAAAATATGTTTTAACCAATTATGAACAATGTCATAGGGGCAGCATAAAGCAATTTTGTTGAATAAATTCCACCAAAAAATGAACTGCTAGGCAGAACACAGTCCATTTCAGTATAATTGTTTGTCAGGTTGTCTTAAACACCAACAAAGTTTCTATGCAAGATCTACTCTGATTCTTGGGTTCTCAAAACCCATCCCAGCCAAACACAAACTCACTGTGGGAGGTCCTAACAAGCTGAAAGGGCTTCAGATAGGAGCCTGGTAACAATGAACATTTATTAAGTACCTAGCAGGTTCCATGCTGTGTGCCAGACACCAAGGACAAATGCAATGAAAGAAATCCCTGCCCAAAGGAGCTCACATTCTGATGAGGTAGATGAGCACATGCCTAAGTGTGTACAGATTCGGAGATGGCCTGTGATGACATTATTAAGGAAGACCACATAAGGAACTTCCTCTACCAGTGCCAATCAACATCTTCTCTGTGACTTCAAGCATCAGCTGCCTAAATCACTATCAGGTTAAGTAACTTGTCCCAAATTGCACAGACAGCAAGTGTCAGTTGTAAATCGAACCCAGGTCTTCCTCTCTCTAAGGCTGGCTCGCTAGACACCATATCAGTGGTGTCAAACTTAAATAGCAATGGGATCCACTAAGCCATATATCAGGATCCTTGCAGCCACATACTGACTTAGAAAATCACCAATTATTACTACCTATGTTCTACTGTATTTTTATTTTTGTTAATATTTCCCAATTACATTTTAACATGGATCAGGTCCAAATGAGAGTTCTGAGGCTGCAATGTGGCTCATGGGTCACACTTTGCACTATCTTATACTGCCTCTCAAGTACATGTAGTGAAAAAATGCTCTTAAAAAATATAAAGTTATTAACTACAAGGTAGCTTTTGAGGGAAGGCATTAGCAGTTCAGTTATCAGGAAAGAGTGACTCATGGGGACTTAACCACAGGGGCTTGCATTTAATGGATTTTCTATCTCCAGGTCTTCAAATCAGTATAGAGGGGAGGCGGCTGGGCTGAAAAGACCTCCTAGAGAAGAAGGCCTTTGAACTAAATCTTGAAAGAATCCACGGATGTCAAGAGACAGAGGGAAGGAAGGAAAGGCACTTCAGAAACAGGGGACAGCAAAGGCACTAGAGAGATGGTGTGTATGTGGATAGCAGCATGTAAGCCAGTACAGCTGCACCATAAAATACATGAAGGAAAAGAAAATGAGAGAAGGAAAAGCGGAAAGGGGCCAGGTGTTGAAGAGCTTTAAGTGCCAAACATAGGTTTCTCCCAACTGAAACTGCATTATAAGTCTGCATTACAAAAATCCTACCTGAATCTAAAACTCTCTTGCTCACGATCTAAGGTAAAGTTCATAAAAAGGTATAATACTTTGCCTAGTTAGTCAAGTGGGCAAACAACTGACTACAAAAAGGAGTATTGCTCACTTTTGTTGTGAAAAATATACTAGACTAGGAGTCTGGAGAGCAAAGCTCTAAGCCCCACTTGGCCAGTAATTGTGTAAAAGTGATCTTGAACAAGCCTTTTAACTTCCCTGAGACTGTTTCTTCAACTGTAAAATAAAACTTTGGACTAGATCATCTCTAAGGACAATGAGAGCTCAAAAATTCTACAATTCTGTTATTACAGTAACAAAATAATGGGACTTCTGAATTGGTTAGACTGTTATTATAATATTTCCATCTCTCATTTGGCTGAAATTTACAAGGCAACTGTATAAAGACTGAATATTTCCTTGGCATATTATGTCTCCAACAGAGATAGCTGTCAGCAGATAAGCAGTGATAACTTAGTAGTCAACTCGTTAGGCTTTGAATTTATATTAGGATGACAAATTTAGTATCATAGATATAATAGGAAAAAATCCTGTGTTTCAAAAATAAAGAGCTAAACATAAATGATAAAATACAAAACGGTAACTTGTGTTTTAACCTAGTCTTTATGTGAACTTCCAAAATTCTTTTAATACTAGATAAAGGTTGAAAATTATGATTTATAACTAACATTAACTACTATAGCTAAATTCCTTCTGAAGGATTTAAGTAATGTTTAACTTAAAATGTCTATTAGTAGGGAGTGGCTAGGTGGCGCAGTGAATAAAGCACCAGCCCTAGAGTTGGGAGGACCCGAGTTCAAATCCAGCCTCAGACACCTAATAATTATTAGCTGTGTAACCTTAGGCAAGTCACTTAATCTCAACTGCCCTGCCTTTCCCCCTCCAAAAAGCAAAAAAAAAGGCTATTAGTAGCAGAAAGATAAATTTACCTTCCTGGGTAAATGGTACCTCAAAATTTTGAACATTCGGATCTCCCTGAATCATCCAAGATGGGAGGATTCGTTTCCTCTGGATGGAGTTTGGTTGTTCATTATTGTTTCTACATTTTGCAAGAAGAAGCTGAAAAAGTATTTATTTAATAAAATTAGAAGTTATGTGGTAGACAGAAGGACATGTATTTCATCAAGGTAAGGAACCTAACCAGAGCGGGACCTCATTTTGACAACAAAATTTCATGCAGGTCTTACTGACTCTGACTCCAACACTACCTCCTACACAACATTCATACTGTCTCTTTTAGTAATTACTTGCAAATACTTGTAAATAACTTGATGATACAACCAACTATACTTATAAATTTGGAATTAGTTATTTCATAAAGAACCATCATAAATAATCCATTTTTAGCTATTCAGAAGTTGCTATATGCTTTGAAAGAACATACCACCTTTACACATCTTTGAAATGTTTGACATATCTTAAAAAATTACTTTGAAAAGCAGGTCAAATACAGAAATCCATGTTGCCTTGTTTTATATCATACTTACTTCTACTTTTCTCCTGTCTAATCAAAAGAATTTCTAAAAATCAGGTCAAATCTTAAAAAGTTCTCACCAAATTATTCTGGGGTACAGTGACTGGCATGGCTACTTCCGTTGTTTCCTCCAGCTCTGAGCACTGGCTTGAATTAATATGTTTGGTACAATGTGCCAGTGGTTCCACTGCAGAACTAGCACATTCAATAGTAACAGGAAAGCTATTTACAAGGGATGTCGGTGATTCATGGGATAGACCATCTTCATCCAGCATCTGACTATTTCTACAAAGCAAAAATTCATTTGTTAGTGAATTACAAGCTAAGAAACTTAGGTCATTATTTTAAAAAATTAACTACTATACTATAAATAGGAAGATTATGAATCATTCTCTCAAACTTAATCATTAAAAAGCCAATACAAAAATAAGAAAGCATACAGAATTAAGAAGAGGATTGGTTTTATTATTTTTTTAAAGGGATGGAAAATTTGGTAGGCTATTTTTTATCAACAATGCATAAGTACGAATTCAATATTCTCACTAATTTTCTGAATCATATTTGCAATAATATAGGGCTCCCTGCAGAGACATGGGAAGCTCATACTTGTTTAACAAGGAAGAGAAGAACATTTTTTTTCCCTTAAATCATTCCAAGTATAGACAAAAAATTCATTTCAAATAGAACATTTAAAAATTCTTTGACATGGAAATATGCACATTACTTGATAAAAAAAAGTCATGCAGCTTAAATTACTCTTTTAGAAGGAATTTTACTATTATTCTAAATTGAAGAGATTCACAGAAAAGATGCAGAGAAATAATAAATCCCATAAATAAGGAAAATAAAATGAGCAACTTAAGTTTCGTTTAGTTAGGCTTGCAGATAAACATGCAAAAATGACTAGTCTAACAAGGTATGTGTAAAGTTTACCACTCCTTTCTATATTCTATCATAGCAACAAAGCACTAGATACTACAGCAGTCTGGGAAAAGTATAGCACTAGTGCTTTGAGTCTTATTTTCAGTTTTAATGAAAATGCTTACTTTTCATATACTTTAAATCCCAATAGTATTCCCTCAGACTCTGGACCTATGTTAATTTCTATAGATGTACTAAAGACTGCCAACGGCAGCATAATTTTTAAATTAACAAAGATTTTGAATAACTTCAGTCAATGAATATGCATAAATCGGTTTTATTGAGAGGCCCAATATTTTCTTGACTTCCCCTCAAATACTCATTAGAACACAATTTTTGGAGTTCAATTTATGTAGGGCAAAGAAATGACTCTTAATATTTCATGTCAGCAACTGAGCCATTTGTTTAGAAATAATAACCCATACTATGCCCAAAATACTATAAAACTGTGGATACTCTTTGATTCAGCAATACCACTACTAGGGCAGTATCCCAAAGAGATCATACAAAAAGGGAAAAGGACCCACATATACAAAAATATTTATAGCAATTCTTTTTTGTGGTGGCAAAGAATTGGAAACTGAGAGGAAGCCCATCAACTGGAGAATGGCTGAACAAGTTTTGACATATGCATGCAATGGAATACTACTGTTCATAAGAAATGATGAGCAGAAAGATTTCAGAAAAACCTGGAAAGACTTGCATGAACTGATGCTGAGTGAAGTGAGCAGAACCAGAACACTGTACACAGTAACAGTAACATTGTGTGATGATCAACTTCGTTAGACTTAGTTCTTCTGAGCAATGCAATGACCTAAGATAATTCAAAAAAACTCACGGAAAGATGGAAAATGTTACCCACATCTAGAGAACTACGGCTGAATGTAGATCAAAGCATACTATTTTCTCTTTTTTTTGTTTTTGTTTTTCTTTCTCATGGTTTTTCCCTTTTGTTTTGATTCTTTTTTGACAACATAACTAAGGTGAAAATATGTTTAATATGATCATACAAGTATAGATTGTATCAGATTGCATGCCATCTTGTGGACAGGAAAGTGAAGGGAGGGGGGGAAATATAGAACTCAATCTTATAAAAGCAAATATTGAAAACTAAAAATAAATTTTAAAAAATTTCATACTCTAAAAAAAAGAAAAGAAATAATAACTCATTCTAGTGATGGTTATGAAAATCTACTCAGCTCAAAAAACTATAGGAAAGCTCATACTTTTTAAAAAGTAAGATATGCTGCCCCCAAGAGAAGAGTGCCAATTTTAAAAATGAATACACAAACTTAGTAATAGTTACTTCATTTAACTAAAATATTAAAATCATTCTTAGTTTCTCAGAAGTAGAATTAAGAGAAATTGGAAGAAGATGCAGAAAGTTTCAAGGGAGAAAGAACTTCCTAATAATTAAAATCATTTTTAAATGGTAAAGTCGGTCTAGGGATGTAAAGGTTTCCTCATTGGCAATCTTGCGAGTGAAAGGCAGATGACCACTAATTGGATGTGATTTTTAGTGAGGAGCAAGATGAACAAGATGGTCATCATGGTCCTTTACAACTCGAATTATGTGATTCTTTTCTGTTGCAAGAATTTCTCTTCATTCCTTCATAAAGTCTCAGAATATTAAGGATATGAGTCTTAAATTACAGCGAATATCTGATATTCATTAGTTTCTTACTTCCTCAGCTTTCCTATTCTATTATTTTTAGAGGAAAGGATCAAAGCCAAAGCATGCCACAGTTCTGCAAAGACAGAGGATAGCAGTAAAATTTAAAAGACAAAGTACAAAGAAGGGAAATATTTGTTCCACTGAAGTCAATTTAACTTTTGGCTCTCGGCTTCATACTTGGCTCTGTTTATCTAAAAAGAAGTCTATTCTTATGGAAGATGGTAAGCACAAATCACAAATAAGCTTGGTCACTTTTTAGGTTTAAGGACTGCTCACAAAGTCAAAGGTTTTCTAAAAAACAATCTCTAAAAATCACTGAGCTACTGGATTTCTTGTGTAGTTTGCTCTTAGGATGGTTTCTGATTAAGTATTTATGGGCTTAACATATATAAATGAGAAACTGTATGGCAAATAGCATTTTTCGCTATCATCAAATCACAAGACCTTACCGTAAAGTGCATTCCATTTCAGAACATGTAGAGAAAACACGGAAAATGTATTTGTCAGCTAATAAGGAAAAACTATCTCCAGGATTCAACCAATGCCATTCATTCATCTCCAATGGTAATAGCTGGCTCTTTTCAGAGAACTGATAATAACAAGGATTTATATGGGTCTGTCAAACAGAAAAATAACAATAAAGAATATATGCTATAGTTTCCTTAGAACAATCATCATTTCTTAAAAATACACCAAAATAAAACCATATAGAAAAAGATATAACATTCAAGCAGTATATAATTTAGGTATAAAGTTGGCCCTAAATATTTTCAAATAAAACCATACTGACCATATCATCATATATAACCACAGATTGGGTCATATCTTATATGATTCTTTGTGACACTATCTGGGGTTCTCTTGGCAAAGATACTGGAGTGTTTTGCCATTATATACACAAAAAGAGAGGGGGAAAAAAATAATTTCTACTGCTCCACAGAAGGGGCGATGCAAAGGAAAATAGCCCACTAGGAAGTTTAGGTTAGTTCATACATATATGCATACACACTTCTCCCTTTTCACCCTAAAAAGACATACAACTGAATATAGTTAAATATAAATATAGTAGCAAAATACAGTAAGTAAATTTATGACCTTATAAACATTTAACACAAAAACTAATTCCTGAAAAAATTCTAAATCTAAAAATCTTATCACCTAAGAAATAACTTCTCTACTATACCCTTTGTCTCAAAAATTTCAAGATTAAAAAATCAAGAAAAAGGTGATTAGCTGAGCAAGGGTCTAATGCTAGACAGCACTTTTCAGCTTAATTTGAACTGGGTCTTTATGAAGTAATTTTTTTAAAGTAAATTCCAATAATAGGATCACATATTTTAAAATGCAAGTATAAAAATATGGTACAAAGCCAACTAAGTGACTTGTAGATTATGGAATGACTTGTTAGATTTGGTGTTCCTTATTTCTCTATAATTCTATACTTACCACTTTGCATTTTCTATGTCACTGCTTTCCTCTCTTAGTAATATGAGAACTGATCACACAGCTTATGAACTCACTACAAGTCATTTTATATGTTAATATATTACAGACTTGAAACTGGTTATCTTTTTTTCCTTTTTTTATTCTGAATTTAACAAATAGCAAATAATATGTCCATAAACAATGCAGAACAAAAAAGAACACTGTATATAAAGGTATGAATCTCTATTACATGCAAGTTGCCTAACTTTAAAAATATACAATAAATTCAATACAATATGATAAATTCAATACCTTAATTTCAAAGCTGACCCATTGGTCTGTTGTTTCCTACTAATAATCCTTCCACTGACGATGTTCATTTCTGTAGTACTTCAATAGCATTAAATTTATAGTTCTTAACTTTTTTTTCACTTTGGTAACCCTAGGCTTGCTGTCCCCCTGAACTCCTCTTCCATCAAAATGAAAGAAGACAAAACCCTTGTATCAAATGTGCATATTCAAGTTAAACAAATACCACTGGCTGTGTCTGAAAATGTCTCTTTCCCTGCCTTGAGCTCATCACTCTCGGAGAGTACTATCATCAGTCCTGTGTAACTGTAGTTGGTCTTTGTATTGATCAGTCCTTAGTAGTTAATAGTTGTGTTTCTCTATAATGTTGCTGTCATTTTATAAATTGTTCTCTGGCTTCAGCTTTACTTCACTTATGTATCAGTTTATGCAAGTCTTTCCAAGTTTGTCTGAAACTATTACTTTTGTCATTTCTTAAAATAAAATAATATTCCAGTGCATTCATATACCACGATTTGTTCAGCCACTCCCCAAATGATGGGAAACCAGTTCAAAAAGAATTATTATAAATATCTATACATATGTGTCTTTTTATTCATTTGACTTCTTTGAGATAAAAGTCTAGTAGTGAGTCAAAGGGTATGTACCTTTTAAATATAGTTCCAAATTTCTTTCCAATATGACTGGGCCAATTCACAGCTATTAGTGTGCCTGTTTTATTACAGCCCCACCAACAATTATCATTTTCCTTTTCTGTTATCTTTAACAACCTGATCAGTGTGAAATGGAACTTCAGAGTTCTGACATAATTTGTTGTTTGCATCCCAAAATGGACTCTTTATGTCTTTGGGAGCCAAGACAGGCACCACTCAGTCTGTACTAAACTGTAAAACTGATTGTGCAGCTTGTACAACTTGCATTTCTTTCTTTGGGAACTGCCTGTTGATAACCTTTGACTATTTATTTATTTATTGGGAATGGCTCTTGTTCTTACATATTTGAATCAGCTCCTTATATATCTTGGATATGAAAACTTTATCAGAGAAACTTGTTGCAGAGCTGGTTCCCCTCCTCCACCCAGTTATGTAATTTGAACTGCATTACTTCTGTTTGTGCAAAAACTTCTTATTTTTATCAAATTCATTTTTTTCAACCTTCTGTGATCCTCTTTATCACAGGCATTTCTTAAATAAATCCAGACTATCAACAGACATGAAAACATGCTCTAAATCATTAATAATTAGTTTGGAGGGGCTTTGTCTTTGACACATTCAGGGCCTCCTGCATGTTCTGGATCCAGTGTTTCTAGAAAATATGGTAACTCAAAAAGACAAGTTCAGGGAACCCTTAAAAAGTCCTTAAGAATCCCTGCTCTGTCTATACTCTCTTTCTTTCCCAATATTAATTATTTGATGCATTAGTTTATCTTGACACTGTCCAAGAGAGCAATAAATGGTAAAGGGAAAATTGGAAAAAGAAATGCAAATGATACAAAACATTTATGCAAAGAGACTTAGCAGCTTGGCACAAAAAATACTGAAGAAAATAACATCTTAAAAAACAAAATTAACCAAATGGTAAAAGAGGAACAAAAATCCACTGAAGAAAAGAACTTAAAATTAGAATTGGGCAAATGGAAGCTAGTGACTCCTCAAGACATCAAAAAACCATAAAATAAAGTTAAAAGAATAGAAAAAAAATAGAAGAAAATGTGAAATATCTCACTGAAAAAACAACTGACCTGGAAAGGAGATATAATTTAAGAAAGATTAGATTACCTAAAATCTATGATCAAAAAAAGAACCTAGACATCATCTTTCAGGAAAGTATCAAAGAAAAACTGCCCTGATATTTTAGACCCAGAGGGTAAAACAGAAATTGAAAGAATCCCTCAATCATCACCTGAAAGAAAATCCAAAATTAAAACTCTCAAGAATATTACAGCTAAATTCCAGAGCTCCAAGGTGATAGAGAAAATATTTCACATAGCCAGAAACCATGCAAATATCATGGAGTGACAGTCAGGATATGTAAGATTTAGCAACTTCCATGTTAAAGAGGCAGACAGCTTGGAATATGATATTCCAAAAGGCAAAGAAGCTAGGACTACAACCAATAATAACTTACCAAGTGAAACAGAGCATAATCCTTCAGGGGGGAAATGGATTATTTAATGAGGTAGAGGACTTTCAAGCATTCCTGATGAAAAGACAGAGTTGAACTGAAAATTTGACATTTGAATAGAAGACTCAAGAAATGCATAAAAAGGTAAACATGAAAGAACAGTCACAAAGCGATAAAGTTAAATTGTTTACATTTCTATATGGGAAGATAATACATGGTAACGCCAAAGAATTTTATCATTATTGGGACAGTTAAAAGGAGTGAACATAGAAGTCAAGGGTGTCAACAGATTACATTGGAATGATCTCCAAAAAACTGAAGGTGTGAGAAAGAGGGATGCATTGGGAGAAAGGGGAAGGGAGAGGTAAAACGAAGAAATTTTTCTCACTTAAAAGAGGCAAGCAAAGAAGACCTTTTACAACGAAGGCTAAAATGGAGGTGGGGTAGTGGGCAATGCTTGAGCCTCACTCTCTTAGGAATTGGTTCAAAAAGGGAAGACTATATATACATACTCAGGTGTATATAGAATTGTAACTTACCCAATAAGGTCATAGGAGGGAAAAGGGATAAAAGAAAGGAAAGAGATGCTGAAAGGGAGAACAAATTAAGGAAGGCAATGGTTAGAAGCAAAATAGACTTCTGAGGAGGGACAGGATAAAAAAAGAGAGAGGAAGAAACAGAAGAAAATGGGATAGAGGGAAATACACAGTTAGTAATCATAACTATAAATGTAAATGGGATGAGTTCACCCACAAAATGGAAGCAGATAGCATAATGGATTACAAAACAGAACCCAACAATGTATTTTTATAAGAGGTACATCTGAAACAGAAACACACACACAGAGTTAAAATAAAGGACTGGAGCAGAATCAAACATACTTCAGCTGAAGATTAAAAAGGCAGGGGTAGTAATCATGATCTCAGACAAAAAAAAATCATTGTTGTTCTGCCATGTTCAACTCTTTATGACCCCATGGACCATAGTACACTAGCTGCTACCATCCTCCACTATCTCTCAAAGTCTGCCAAAGTTCATGTTCGTTGTTTCCATGCCTTCAATCTTTCCAACATCAGAGTCTTTTACAATGAGCCCCATGTTCTTATTATGTGGACAAAGTATTTAAACTCCAGTTTCAGTATTTGATCTTAAGAGTAAATAGCCTGAATTAATTTCTTTATTGTCTTATTTGAGCTGCTTGCTGTCCAAGGGACTCTTAAAAAGTCTTCTACAGTACCACAATTCAAAGGGGTTCATTCTATGGTGCTCAGCTTTCCTTCTAGTTCAATTCTCACAACCATACATTGCTAGTGGAAAAAAAAACCAAACATACCTTTGAATATACAAACATTGGTCAGAAAGGTGATATTGCTGCTTTTTAGTATGCTGTTCAGATTTGCCATAGCTTTCTTTCTGAGGAGTATCTGTTAATTTTGTGACTGTAGTCACTGTCTTAAATGATCTTTGAGCCCAAGAATATAAAATCTGATACTGCTTCCCTTTCTTCTCCCTCCATTTGCCAGGAAATAATGAGACCAGTTGCCAAGATCTTAGTTTTTCTGAAGCTTCAAGCCAACTTTTATACTCTCCTCTTTCACCCTCATCAAGAGGCTTCTTAATTCCTATATATATGTAATGTCAAGCAAAGGTAACTTCCAAGGTTCAGATTACCAGCATAGCAAGCCTCATTTATTCAGTGACAGATTAATGCAAACATTCACAGAACAGAGAAAATTAAAATACAGTGTAACTCACTCCTTTAGCAAGTAAGTTCTCAATTCAATTGCAAAGCACCAAGGTCCAAGTATCCCACCCCTGGCCAGTACATTAGTCAAAGTAGCTCCTTCCTGCATTCGTTTAGTCAGTCAAAGTCTCTCTTCTCAAATGGAGATTCATTTCCAATCA
Source organism: Pseudochirops corinnae (assembly GCA_028646515.1). Lineage (NCBI taxonomy): Eukaryota > Metazoa > Chordata > Mammalia > Diprotodontia > Pseudocheiridae > Pseudochirops > Pseudochirops corinnae. Next base: position 94,907,156 of record CM053585.1, on the reverse strand, counting down.
TAAGCAAAGTACATTCATTTGGTCAATCACAGAGCACAAAAAAAGTGAAAGGTTTCCCAACCCTGGATCACAACTGAATTACAATACCATCCATTAACACCAAGCACTTTCTCAAAAGGGGCAGGAGAGCACAAAAGGCCATCTACCCTTAAGTGACAACAAGGTTAAAATATCATCGTTCAATGCCCAAGGAGAGGTCCTATCTTCATCTTAACCTGAGGCAAGTACTCAGCAGTCCTGGTTCCTGGGGAGGCAAAGCCTAACAAAGCCACAACACATACTGCCAGTGTCCTCATCAAGTCACTCTCTGCCTGAAGAACAGTCCCAGAACCCCTGAAAACATCAGCAAGGCCTTCTTCCAGGATTTCTGTAAACATACAACAAGAAAATCCTCCTTCAGGGCTTCTGAACCAACAGCAAGTTTCCAGGACCCCTACAACGGCAGCACTGTCCTTCATCAGCAGGTGAATCTGGCAAAATAACATCAAAACAGACAGACAAAATACAGGCATCACAGCCATGCCTCCCCAGTTCTCAAAAGTCCTGGGCAGCTCCCACTGGCCCTCAGCAGTCTTTCTCTCAGCAACTGTGGTTCCACGATACTGGATACTGCTTTCCCAAAAGTCCTTCTGGCCTTCCCTTGGCTTGGGCCTCTCTCCAAATTCACGGTTCCTCCCAGTTCAGCCCTATCTCTTCACATCAACAAGTCCATCCCACAAATGGGATTCACAAGCTCTGTGTTTTAATTAACACTCAACCCAAAAACCAAGCCAACACAGGGGGATCTTCAAATTCCATTACCATTACAATATATAAGATTGTTGATATTTCTCCTGGCAACCTCAATTCTAGATTTTGATTCATCAAGCCTAGCATTTCACGTGATGTACTCTACATATAAAAAAATAAATAAGGAGGCAATATACAGTCTTGTTGTATTCCTTTTCCAATCTTAAACCAGTCAGTTGTTCCATGTTTGGTTCTAACTGTTTCTTCTTGGCTCTCAAGAGACAAGTAAATCTTGTACTTCCATATCTTGGAGGACTTGCCACATTTTGCTGCTATCCACACAGTCAAAGGCTTTAGTATAGGCAACGAAGCAGAAGTAGATGCTTTTTCTGGAACTCCCTTGCTCTCTCCAAAATCCAGCAATGTTGGCAATTTGGTCTCTTAGTTCCTCTGCCAATTTGAAAACCAATCTGATCTTCTGGTAATTCTCAGTTCATATACTGTGGAAGCTTAACTTGCAGAATCTTAAGCATAATCTTGCTGGTGTGTGCCCACCAGTACCATTAACAATCAACACTTTTTAAGTAAGTTTTTCTGAGGAACACCTCATTTTTCAAATATATACTGAATAAAGAACTGAGTAAAATCAATAAAAATAAAAGCCATTCCCTGATTTAAAATGGTCAAAAGATGAAAACAGGAAGTTTTCAGAAGAAACCAAAGCTACCAATAGTCATATTAAAAAATGCTCTAAATCACAACTGATTTAAAAAATGCTCATTAAAGCAATTTTGAGGTACCACCTCACTACTATGAGAAATGACAAATGTAAGAGAATAAGGGAAAAATAGGTACACTAATGAACTTCTGGTAGAACAGTGAAATTGTTCAACTATTTTAGAGAATAATTTGGAACTACGCCCAAACAACTACAAAACTACATACTCTTTGACTCAGCAACACCACTACAAAGAGATCAAAGAGAGGTGCCTAGGTGGTACAGTGAATAGAACACCAGCCCTAGAGTCAGGAGGACCTGAGTTCAAATCCAGCCCCAGACACTTAACACAGAAAACCTAGCTGTGTGACCTTGGGGCAAGTCACTTAACCCCAATTGTCCTACTTTCCCCACTCCAAAAAGCAAAAACAAAAACAAAAAAAGAGATCAAAGAAGAAAGGAAAGGGACTCACATGTAAAAAAATATAGCAGCTCTTTCTGTGGTGGCAAAGAATTGGAAATTGAGGAGACGTTCAAAACTGGGAAGGGGCTAAACAAGTTGTGGTATACAATTGTGATAGAGAACTACTACACTGTGGGAAATGGCAAGGGGGGGTGGTTTCAGAAAAATATGGCAAGACCTATATGAAGTGAAGCAAAGTAAAGTGAGAAGAATTGGGAGATCATTGTACACAGTAACAGCAATGTTGTAATAATGACCAACTATGAAAGATGTGGCTACTATGACAAATACAACTCAATTCAACTCAACTCCACAAACATTTAAATTATGTGTCTACTGTATACAAAACACTGGATAAAGTATTGGGGATATAAAGATTAAAAAATCACACTAACAAGATGCTAACCAAGTACTATAAAACAGACATTTCTGACTATTAAGATATTAAACTCTAATGAGAGGCATTTAAAAATGACTCAATAAAACAACGATCTCTAGAAATCTTTACTAAAACAAGTAGAAAACCAAAAGAGACCAAAAAGAACATAGTGATTCACAGAGAGGAAAAAAATGAAGGCCTATACAAGATTCCCCTAAGATTTGTATCAGTGCACTTGTTTGTACCTTGTGTTTCATGTTATATCATGCTGTCAATTAAGAAAGAACATGAATTTGTACATGTATTTCCTTCATTCACATAATTTGTTTGGAATACAAAAGAGAATGATAACATCACAGAATATCTGAAATGAGAGTCTGAGTAATCTATATCAATCAGAAACATTAGCCAAAGTATTTTTAAGTGCTAGCCCTCAGCAGAAGTTCTTAAATTTTCTTTAAAACCCTAAGCTGAGTAGTGGCTAACTGTTAGAGTTTTTTGAAGCTAAACTAGAATATGAACAAGTTTTTGCTTTCTTTTGTTTTGCTTTTTAAAGAATAACTATATACAGTAGCATATAGTAGCTAGATTATTCTCAAAACCTATTACATACTATTATGTTTTTCCTTACAAGATTTCATTTAAAATAGAGCTAACATAAGTAATAATATAAATTAATATTAGTACCAATCCGCTGTCCCAATCTTATGTACGACAGCACTGCTTGGGAAAGAAATAGGTAACTTGTACCAACATCTCCTAACTACATATCGACACTGCATTTCCTTTACTTCTATATTTTCTATTAGCATGCAAAATCAGAATCTGGTAGGAAAAATATTAATTCATTAATAGAAGAGAAATCATTAACAGATTTACCGGTTTAATTCTAAGTTGATCACCCACTACCTCCAGGATGGCATGTCTTCTTGATATTCTTTTGTCTGTTATCTATAAACAGAAATTTAAACAATATGGTCATCTTAGTGTGTGTTTAAATAAAGCAAGAAATAAAATGTGTGTTGAATTAGAACTATAAAAGTACAGTTAGTTTAGATCTAAAGCAACTATCAAAATTTGCAAGGCCCGCAGCATAGTAATCTAAATTAATTCAAATAACCGTAAGAATTGAAACAAAAATTCAAAATGCTTTTTATAAGACTAGAACTGTACTTCTGACTACTCATGCCTATTGTTCTCAAATATATCATCCTCATGATATCACAAATATGAACAATATAAGTTAGTATGTTTTGGGGCACTATTTAAAAGTCTAATCTAAACAGTGGGGTAATTTTTCCAAATACAGTCATTTTGAGAGCACTTGCTCCCCCTTCTCTCTTAGCAGAGGTCTTTGCTTCCTACTTTACTGAAAACAAAGGCTTTGAACTTTCCCTTCTGGTTTACTACTGTAATGAGAATGGGAATTTGAAGATCTTCCCTGCCCTTAATAGACCTAGGGGGGAGTTTGAAGACTTTCCCTGCTTTGAAAGTAAACTCTATCCCCTAATAGGCTAAATATATTCACATGGAGCCTATGGTGGGAGGGAGCCCACAGGAAGCAGATGGTCAAAGCTAGCCAGACCTCTGTGGGGAGCAGATGCTCATTAAGGAGATAGAAAGCTTCATGAGTAAATATTGATCTTATATTGGTTTGTGGGACGGCTAAAGGATGCTATGGCTCTCAGCATTATTATGACTTCTGAATATCTTTGATACTATGATGGAATCGGCTTACTGGTTTGGGGGATTTGATTTTCTAGTGTCTAAATAAATGCTTTAGTTCTATCTTCTATCTGGAGAGTTTGGTATATTTTGCTATCAAATGTCATGGGATACTTATAGTCACAGTCTTTGTAAATAGTGCATTGGCGCTACAACTACTAACCTCAAAATCCCTATTCTTCATCCCCTACAATCTCTCCTCTAATGCTCTAGGTTCTGAAGAGGAAATGGATATCCCAGTGCCTAGAAATAATACATGCTTAATGTTTGTTCGTTGATACAACACCCTAAAGTCAGACAGTTACAACAGAGTAGTTACAAATGGCTGTCCCTGAAAAAGGTAAATCCTAGATGGTACATGGGCTGTGATTTGATTCTGAAATAAGTAAAAAATGTTTCTTATAAAATACATGGCCAATTTGTTTAAGAAGATAGAAAGAAGATTCTCAGTGTCAAAATACAATTTCTATCTGGATGTCTTGTCTACTTGTCATCTCACACAATTTCATAGTTCAAAGGACCTCAGAGGACATCTTGTTCATGCCTGAACATTCAATCATTTCCCCCTAAGGCTTTTCTTCTGCAGGCTAAAAATTCCAATTTCCATTAATCTTAATATCCTCATGTAGCATAAACTCAAGGCCTTTTACCATCCCAATTTCCCTCTTAAGGAGGATAATTTCTACTTTTATCAATATCCTTCCTAAATTGTGATGCCCAAAATTGAACACAATGTTCCAAGTGTGGTCTGATCACATCTAAATATAGAGGAACTATTACCTTTTTATTATGAGCAGCTATGCCTCTTCTAATACAGTCCAAAGTTACAGGTTTCTTGGTTGCCATGTCACACTGCTGGCTCATACTGAAACTAAAACTATTAAAATACTGAAAACTAAAAACTATTAAAACACTAAAAACTAAAACACTTTTTCTGACAAACTACTATCTAATTATTCCACCAGTATCTTGTATTTAGGTCTATTTTTTTTAACCAAAGGGTGTAATTTTATCATTCCTACATTATTTTACTTTTATAAATTCAGCTCAATATTCTAGCCTTTCAAGATATTTTGAATCCTGACACTCATTCATTATGTCAGCTTTCTTCCTAGTTTTTTTTTTTTATCTGAAAATTTAATAAACAAGCTATGTATACTTTTTGAGGTCAGTGATTTTTAATGCACAGGGCCAAGTACAAATCCCTGGAGTACTCATTACATTGAAGACTTCCTTTCAAGTTGACATGGAACTAATTATGACAACCAACCATTTTTTGGGCTCTGGCAATTCAACTATGCTAGCTCTGAATCCCAACTAACTGTATTATAATCTAGTCCACAGCTCTCCATCCTTTCCACATGAATAACATGAGAAAAGCTATCAACAATGCTTTGCTAAATTCTATGGCACTTTCCTAACCTACCATTATAATGACCCTATCAAAAGGGTGAATAACATTAATTTCACATTCTTGTTAAAGTCACAATGGATCCTTTTGACCATCGTTTCCTTTTCTACATGTTCACTATCTCTTTAATAATTACATCTGGAATTTTTCCATTAACAGGAATCAAGCTCATTAACCCGGTTTTCAGATTCTCTTCTCTTCATCTTTGTGAAAATAAAGAAAATATTTGCTCTTCTCCAATCTCGCAGCACCTCTCATGTTCTCCACAATCTTTTGAAAATGAGTGTCAATGGTTAGCAACCACATATGCTAGTTCCTTCTGTAACTGAAAAATATGTATCCAAAATGCAAGTGATTATTTTCAAATCTACCATTTTTGTTGAAGCCAACACTATCCTCCCAGATTCAAAACTTCAGTCAATCTTGACTATTTCCTTGACCTCATGGCCATTCAGTTTCATTTCTACTTCCAAAATATTTCTCATACTTAAGCTCTTCTCTCTACTCACAGACTATTTCAGTCCTTCATCATCTAATACCTGGACTACTGTAACAGCCTACCTGTTTCCAGTCTTACCTTTCCATTCTATCCAACACAGGTGTCAAAATAATATTCCTAAAGCACATATTTTGACGGGTCACTCCTCTGCTCAAAAATCTTCAGTAATAGGGGTGGCTAGGTAGCACAGTGAATAGAGCACCAGCCCTGGAGTCAGGAAGACCTGAGTTCAAACACTTACTAGCCCTGTGACCTTGGGCAAGTCACTCAATCCCAATTGCCCTGCCTTCCCCCCTCCTAAAAGCAAAAAAAAAAAAAAAAAATCTTCACTAATACCATTACTCCTAGGATAAAATACAAACTTCTCACCTTAGATTTAAGGCCCTGTGCCCGCTGGCTCCTATGTAGTTTTTCTTCTTTAATAACAAACCCGCTTTGCAAACTCCATTCTAGCCAAACTGGAAAACAGGAACTAGTTAACTATTCTCAGAGTTTATTTCCTGCTTCAGGTCATTTGTACAAGCTATTCCAGAAGCCCAAAATCCACTTCCTTCTCATTACTACCTCTCAGGTTCCATTTCTTCTTCAAAGACTTTCCTGATAGTTCCAAATAGTACTCGTTCACCCAAAATGTATTGTTTTGTGGCAGAAATTATTTTTGTCCTTGTATCCTAACTACCTGGCACAATATCTTGTACACATTAACAGCTTAATGTTTTTTGATTTGAGACTCACGTACAAAGTCTTTGGAAGACTTAGCACCTTCAAATGGAGTTTAGCAGATGCAAACCAAGTCCCTCCTATTTTCTAAACAAACAAAAAAAGCAAAAAACTTCTCCCACACTATCCATTCAAGAAACTGAATTTGTTAGGGTATCTATGCAGGGGAAATTGTTTAAACTCTTGAACATGGGTAAAATTCTTGGGTAGTAATAAAATGGGGAAACAATACTGGACTTTGGAGTCATACTCCAGTGACAGCTCCAACTTTGCCACTTGTGTGTGACTTTGGACATACTTAAGCTTTCTAGTCCTCAATTACCTCATCGAGAAAATAAAGATGTCGAACTAGATTTTCTCTAACAATTGCCCTTCCAGCTCTATTATTTCATGACAATCAGTTTCTTAAAAGCACCTTTTCTCTTCACTTCTTGAACCAGTGGGCACATATAGCACTAAACTTAGGAATCTGAAAACCTGAGTTCAAATTCTTGCCTCAAACACTTACTAGCTGTGTGACCCTGAGTAAGTCACTAAATCTCTGAGACTGTTTCTTCATCTTTAAAATAAGGATAATAATAGCACCTTCCTCACAGGGTTGAGGATCAAATGAGATAAAACATATTGAGGATTCTGCGAACCTTAAAGCAATATATGAAGGCTATTATCAGTATTACTGTTATTAATAGCCTTCCCACCCACCTTTGTCAATTATTCACTCACTGTGACTTTCTCTGCATCTCAGTTTTCCCATCTGGAAAATATGGACACTGGACTAAATGCTTTTTGGTTCTAACTAAAATAATCCTGTACACAGGCAGATATATAAGAGGGTACGTTTCTAATAAACCAAACAGAAGATAAAGACCATAATTTACTCATTTCTAAAGCCCTAACCTCTCTCACTGCGAGTTTTTAAGTTCCAATAACGAGCATATATGTGTGTGTATATATCACTTTAAGTTTCATGAAGTGGTTTTACACGTGTTATCTCATTTGATTTTCACAACAACCCAGAGAGCCAGCACCTATTTTACAAATGAGGAAACTGAGGCAAACAGGTTAAGTGACCTGCCCTGGGTCACAAAGCTAATAAGCATCTTTGGTAGGATATTTCAGCCCAGGTCTTTCTGACTCCAAGTTCAGAGCTCTATACAAAGTGCCATCGAGTTGCTATATAGGTAAACGTGCTGCTGGAGCAGAGAGCTGATGTGCACCTCAGAAATCAGGCGAAAACTTCAATTAGGGCTTGGTGTGTCGTTCTGCGTGTGTGTGTGGACTTAAGCAACAGAGAAAATATTAATGTTGCATTTTTTTAAGGGTGAAAATAGCAACGCACACAGAGGATCCTCTCTGAGGTTTGCAAAGCACTTTGCCCACAAACGCGTTATCGGCCCCATTTGAAGACAGTTTCTGGGCTATTTAAAGGGACCGCTGGGCTGACTGGGCAGCACACGCCCACCCCCGGCCCGGCAGCGAAGAGGCCAGCGCGTCGGGGCGAGCCGAACCGGGGCGCACCCGGGGGGCCGTTCGTTCACTTACACCCAGCAGCGGCCCGCGTCCGATCACCGTCTCCCCGGGTGACAGAGCCACCCGCGGGCCGCCAAACGCCGGCGCGAGCTCGAATCCCCCGGCCATGAAGAGAACAGCTTCTGCCGGAGACTGGCCTCACACCCCGGCGCCTCACCGGCCTGGGGACTGACGGACTTGAGAAGAACCGCTTCTGCCTTTCCGGGGTACTCCGGAGTTCCGCGAAAAATGAGACGCCCGGACGCGGAGACTCCCTCCTGCTGACCCCGCCCTGTGACGAGCGGGGATTCCCCTCATAAACCAATCCAAAGATTTGAAAGCCTCCAACGAGTCCCACCCCCATAGCGTCTTCCCCGTGGCTCTGGTTCTTGTAGTCTTTAGCCCTCTGTCTTCCGTTCGCATTTTGTCTAATCTGGACTCGAAAAACTACTCTTCCCAGCAGGGTGCCGTGCGGCTCTCCTTGGCGCATGCGCAAAAAGAACTCTGACACGACGAAGTGGGCGGGGCGTAGAGCTCGCCTGAACCATGGGGTTGAATTCGAATTCCAGAGGATTTAAACGGCCGTTTGAACTGTAGGGAGAGGGGCGTGTAACGGCCGCCCAAGCCTCAAGCAGGTAGGGGACCCGGATTTCCCGGCAGCCCACGCGCCCTTTCCCTCCTCCCCCCATTTGCCCATGAATGCTGCGAGCCTGACGCGCTGGCTCCCAAGCTTTGGTGACAGTTAGTGGGGACCGTTGTTGTTTTTGTCAAACTCCCCAATTATAAGGAAGCCCAGAGGGCGACTGAGGAGTAGGCGTGTGTGCCCACTCACACACACACACTCAAGCCTCGGGACTGGATCCCTCCCCGAGGGTAGGACCCTTCCCAGGGCTCGTGCCCTGTTCTGCCCTGGGCTGTCACCTCCTGCCCAGGATTGTCACCCGCTGCTGAAGGGGGCAGGGACGGGGGGCGGTAACTTTGTCGTATGGTTTTTTTTTTAATGGCATCTTAAACCTTACAAAGTGCTTTCTCTCACAACTCTGTGAAGTAGGTAGTGCGGATATTATACCTATTTTATAGGTGAGGAACTCTTAACGAAACTTAGAGCAATCCAAGTGGGTTGCCTGGTGTTCGTTCCCGTAGCTAGGAAAGGACAGACCCAGGACACTTGGTAGCTTCCAGGGACGAGGGAAATCTATCAAAGTTCCCTTTACAATCCTAAAAGAGAGAGAGGGAGAGATCATAGGCTACTGGGGATCATTTTTTAAATTAATCGATTAGCATTTATTAAGCGCCTACTATATGCCAAGCACGGGGATGCGAAGAATGCAAAAAACAGTCCCTGCTCTCCAAAAGCGCACAGTCCAATGGGAGAGAAAACATGCAAACCACATATGTACAAGCAAGATATATGCAGGGTAAATGCAAGGTAGTCTCAGAGGGAAGGCACTAGAGGACTGAGAAGTGCTTCTTGCAGAACGTGAGGCTTAAACTGAGACTTGAAAGAATTCAGGGGAACCAGGAGACAGGGAGAGAAATGGTATAGGGCCATAGCATAGGGCCAGTCAGGGAGTGTCTTGTGGGAGGATCAACAGCTGGTTTTAGAAGTCATGCATTAGGAACCTAGTGAAGGTATCCTCACCCACCTGCTGCTAGAAGATACCTGAAATACCTCCAACTGAAGAACAAGTCTTTTCATAATTAGAAGTGGAAGAATCCAAAGGCTTACTTACATGGTTTGAAATGTAAGCAAATGCCCCCGTTGAAGTGGTAACCCTGACTTAAAACTGGAAGTCAGGTGTAAGTTGAAGAGGTATAGAGGGGTGTGGATTTCTAGGAAATTCTTTCAGGGTTCTTTGTCTGAAATGAATTTACTGGACTCAAACTATCTTTTGGCAGAGTTACAAAAGTTTATTGTTATGCTGCAGGCAGGAGGGGGCGGGGAGTAAAGGGACCTGCAAGGTTACAGGAATCTGAGGCAGAGTTACAAAGTTTAATGTTGGGCTTTGCAGCAGGCAGGAGAAGGTTAAGGATAGCCTGAAAAGTGCAAGGAATAGAGATGCAATTTTTAAAGCCATAAAAGTGTCAGTCAGAGGTTAATTATGCTAACTAGGTGGGTAAGGGGGGAGTTAGGGAAGGAATTTAGGAGTGGCAGTGCTTAAAGGGACATGCATTTTTTTATATCAACTTGCACAGGCATATCGCCAGTAATTCACTGGGACATCTCCCTAGGCGGGGCTACCAGGAGATGTGGTTTTTGCCTTGTGACATCACTAGGTTACTTTTGGTCCAGGCTGAATGAGATAGGTCCAATGTGGTTGTTGGGAGGATAGGCTTGATTGTTTCAGGAGGTGCCAAGTCTGGAAACTAGACTGATTGGGGATTCCGGAGGTACCATATTGGGAGGGAGTTATCTCTCTGATAATGTTGTTCAAGGTTTTTGGGTGCAGCTGGCCACTTAGAGCAAAGGAGCTATGCATTTCTCTAAAAAATACTTGGGTGATATATTCATGGGTACTGTATCTAGGCAGACTGCTAGCTCAGGGAAAAGACTTTTAGGCTGGGGTAGGGGAGAGGGAGAGTTAATGCCTTTATGGCTGGGGGAAAGTGTGACTTTTACAACTTAATTGCACAGGCTTATTACAAACTGATGTTACATACATAGGTACCTGAACACAAGTGAGATTTTTCAAACTGAAGTTACAGACAAAAGCATTCCAGACCCCCATCATAAGTGATTTAGGATTTAGGAACTCTGAAAAAGGGTTTTGAAAGAGAAGAGACAATTACAGGACATTTGAGGGTACCTGGTACTAAAAAATAAACCTTCACAATTTTTCCCCATCTGGGGACCACATTAAGATAAAGAAGGCTTCCTTTTCCCAGCTTTTGACCAGTAAGCAGCCATGAGCAGCAAAGTCTCTCATGACACGTTCTGTGAAGCTGTACAGGAGGTTCTGCATGGAAACCAGTGCAAACGAAGAAAGTTTTTGGAAACTGTGGAGCTGCAGATCATCTGAAGAACTATGATCCCCCAAAGGACAAATGTTTTTCTGGCACCTTCAGGCTCAAATCCACACCCTGACCTAAATTTTCTGTGTGTGTGTACTGGGAAGCCAGTAGCATTGTGATAAAGCCAAGGCTGTAGAAATCGAGGACATTGAGGCCCTGAAGAAGTTGAATAAAAACAAGAAATTGGTCAAGAAACTGGCTAAAAAAGTATGATGCCTTTTTGGCCTCTGAATCCTTGATCAGGCAAATCCCTCGAATCCTGGGCCCTGGTCTGAACAAAGCTGGCAAGTTTCCATCTCTTCTCACCCACAATGAGAATATGGTGGCAAAAGTTGATGAGGTTAAATCTACTATCAAGTTTCGGGTGAAGAAGGTGCTGTGTCTGGCTGTGGCTGTTGGCCATGTGAAGGTGACATGATGAGCTTGTCTATAACATCCATTTGGCTGTCAATTTCCTGGTTTCTCTGCTGAAGAAAAACTGGCAAAATGTGAGGGCATTGTATATCAAGAGCACCATGGGCAAGCCCCAGCAGCTGTATTAAATCAACATGATGTAAATAAATGGCGGAAGCTGCTAATGAAAAAAAAAAAGATAAAGAAGTCTTCTATTTTATTTTCACCATCATAACCTCAGCTCAAGATTGATTCAAAAAGAAGGAAATTATTAAACTATTGGAGCACAAAAATAAACAAATAGAATGGTAGGAACTATAGTTTGGGGGAAACCCAACACAGAAACCTAGTTCAGAAGAGCAGTATTTTGAAGGAAGGGAATAATTTGTTACCAATAAAACATTTAAATAGACATTTAAAAGAGACCGTGTATGAAAAAAAATGTAGTTTGTTATTTATAATTTTTAATGTTTATGTTACTAATACTCAAATGGAGCTAAGTTCTCTTTAATTTGTGAGTTCCTTCCAGTGATACGTATAGCAAACTATGCATGCCTGCCCAGTATGGGCAACTCTTTTTTGGTGCCCTCTCATAATCTCACCATAGGAGGTTCACATAATATGATGGAGGTCACCTTAATTTCTCTTAACATTGTGTACCAGTAGAACACTGGATGGCCACAGAAACCATAACAAAATAACAAAAAATCTTGTTTGTTTTTCTGTCAGCTTCCTGCCTCCTCCTGGGCATTTTCCAGATTTTGTTGTTGTTTTCATTATTTAAATAGCAAATCTAGGAAGCGATCTCGTGCTTAGTTTTTTTAAGTATTTAATCCTAACAATTGATAGTTTTTAAAAGAACATGGAGATTTTTGTAATAGAGATGTAAAACTAAATATATGAAACATAAGTGGTATTTTAAACATGTTTATGGACAAAAATTGGGCATTTCAAACTGGTATCTGTCATTGAGTTGGTTTATAGGTTTGGGAGAGGAAGAAGTTGTACTTAGTGGTAGACTAAAGAGCCCTATCTTTCATCCCTCTTCTTGCCTTGTCCCTCTAGTGATCACAGTCAGCTAAGATTTCAGATAAATATAGGTATACTACAGTGAAAATGATAGGCCTGTATGGAAACTAATCATTAGCTCAACAGTCTAACCTACAAAGTAACTGTGCACATTGTTATTTGTGGGGGAAAAAATACACATGAACCTGTGTTTCTTATCTTTTCAACTAATGGTGCCAGCTGGATGACTCCAGGGAATATTTCCAAAACACAAAATGTATCACTAACCTATGCAGTTTAGATTTGGTGCCTTAATGACTTGAATCTTGAGCCCTTATCAATTTCAGATGGTTTTAGGTAGCCAGAATGCTGGGCCTGAAGTCAGGAAAACCTCAGTTCAAATCCAATCTCATTTACTTACATGCTGTGTGACTCTCTGCAAGTCACTTTACTTAATGTCAGACTTAGTCTCCTCATCTATAAAAGGGGGGTAATAGTTAATAATAGCACCTATCTCTCAGGGTTGTTGTGAGGATCAAATGAGCTAATAATTGTAAAGTATGTTACAATGCCTGGCACATTAATAAGTACTGTATATAAATTTTATTTGTTATATATTATATTTTAATATATTTTGTTTATATGAATGTTTATATTTTGTTCATATTTGTTTTTATTTATTGTTATTATTATTATTATTATTACTCTAGTGCCAAAATGAACTACTAGTAGTACACATTTTGAGTTTTTCTCGTAACAGTCCTATGAGCTAGTGAAGAATTATCTCCATTTTATAGGTGAGGAAACTAAGGTTCAGAGTTTGTGAATAAAATAACACAAATCACAAAAGAGTAAGTTGAAGAGTGACTCCAAATCCAGTATTCTTTCTTCTACTCTGAATGCTTTTTGAAAATATATGGCTTTGAAACAACCCCCCCCCAAAAAAAAACCTCACTTAATAGGCTTTTGAAAAAAGTCAACTTTGGCGAGGGGGGCATAAATTACTTAGTAGGCTTATTCACAAATTGACAACTAAGAGATTAATGGCATAGTGTTTTTAGTCATTTTCAGTGCTGCTAGACATCAAGTATCCTAATTAGAATTTAAGGAAATGAATTTTACATATTTATTAACACATTAGCAACAAGCTGGGGTTAAAACATAAACTAAAACATGGATTCTGCCTTTTGGAAAAACATTCCTACATCATTTGAGATTAATGTAATATATTAGAAAAAGCACTAGACAGTGAATTTAAGGCCAGCTCCACCACTTACTAGCTGTATAACTTTGGGCAAGTCATTTAACTTCTCTGAACTCTTGTCTCCTTATCTGTAAAATGGAGATAATAATTTTTATACCACCTTGAAAGGTCTTCATGAGACTCAAATGCTAAATATTTACTATTCCTACACTTTTACAGATATGGGGGATAGCTTCATTTAGGAAAGGTGATTCTTGAATAGAATAAAATGATAAAATGTGAGTAGAATCTGTAGTGTGTTCTGAAGAAAGAAAATTAATGTGTTATACTGTGTTTTAGGTCACATATGAAACAGATTTACCAAAACATCAAATTATGCAGAAAATCTCCAAGAGAAATAGTAATTCACCTATTGCTGGTAAAGAACTGAACTCTGCTTGTTCTGATAAGAAGAAAGAAAATAAAGACAATTTTGTTGAAATATTTCCTCCAGAAGTCACTTTTAAAATTTTTAGCCAACTCGACATTCAGAGTTTATGTCGGGCTGCAACTACATGTAAGAGTTGGAATCAAGCAATCAAGAATTGTGACTACTTATGGAAACACCACTGTTTGACTGTTAGAGCTATATGTCAAAAGGAGATAGATGTTGATCGAGGAAATGGATATTCATGGAGGGTAAGTTTAAACATTGAAAATGCCTGTGGTGACATTCTAAAAATTCCACATATTTATGTATCATAAAACTCAAAAACACTTCTTATGATTTATCCATCATAATCTCTAACAAACTGTCCTTATCCTTATAACACCAAGTATATGTACATAAGTATACATACATATGCCAATATAGTCATAAAGAATTTGAGGGAAGCCTTAATTCTCAGAAATAGAACATTTCAGAGTTGGAAGAGGCCTTGGCAGCTATCTGTTTCAACCAGTACCTGAAAAAAGAATCCCCTCTACAGTCAAGTCAGCCAAATAATTGCCTGGCCTCTTTAGTGAAGGAGAACACACTACTTTCTCCAGAAGCATCCCATGCTACTTCTGATATGTCCTTTCCGTCTCTAGATCCAGGATCCTATGGAGAGTTTCTAAGTTTTTCTTTACATCAAGCCTGAATTTACTTCTTTGTTACTTTTATCAATTGTTCCTAATTCTGCCTTTTGGGACCATCCAGAACAATTTCTGTTCCATAGGATAGGCCTTCAAATGCTTGAAGACAGCTAACATATTCCCTTTAACACTTCTCTAGACTAAACAGCCTCATTTCCCTCATTTCCTTCAGCCATCCTCATATGGCATGAATCTGAGTCCTTTCACTATCATGGTTACTCTGCAATGGACACTTCAGTTTCTCAAGCTGTGGTGCCCCAACCTGCACATAATGCTGCATATATGATCTTACCAAGACAGAGTATAAGTGGAACTGTCACGTCTTTATTCCTGGACATTCTGCCTTTCTTAATATATAGGAGCACATTATTTTTTAATGCTATATGTCAAAAAGAGATAGATGATAGTCAAGGAAATAGATATTCATAGAGGTTAAGTTTAAAGGTAAGTTTTTATTTTAAACTTAACAAACATTGAATAAAATAGGCATATATATATATATATACACATATATAAGAACAGAATAAAAGGATTTTACATGAAATTGCAAATATCCATTAATTATAACTTACTTTTCTTTTTAAGTGTATAAGTTCAATCTAAAGCTTTCAAAATTGTACTGCTTTTCTTTGTTTCTTTCTGCTCTTCTGTTCTCTTCATTTTTAAAAAAGGATGTCTCATTGACTCTCTTTTCTTTTCTTTTTTGCTGCTATCCTATCCCTATTCCATCTCACCCTCCTCACTCCTCTTGGAAAAAAAAAAAGAAAGAGAAAGTCTTTGTAACAAACAGCAGAGTCAAGCAAAACAGATTCCTATATTAATTGTGTCTGAAAATGTATCCTGCATCTTGAATCTCTCACCTTTCTGTCAAGAGATGAATAGCATATTTCATCATCACTACTCTAAAATTAGTTATTGCATTATCAGAAATCTCAAGTCTTTCAAATTTGTTCTTCTTAATAATCTTATTATTGTATAAATATTCTCCTACTTCAACTCAGTTTACTCTGCATCAGTTCACACAGATCTTTCCAGGTTTCTCTAGAACTATTCATTTCATCATTTTTATGGCACAATCATATTCCATTGTATTTATATTCCATAAGTGGTTTATCCATTCCCCAATATGTTGTTGCTCCCTTAGTTTCCAGTTCTTTGCTACTACAAAAAGAGCTGTTATACATCTTTCTTTGATTTCCTTGGGGTATAGGATCACATTTGCTTTCTTGGCTGCCATATTACTCTATTGACTCATACTGAGCCACCTAAAACCCCTATATCTTTTTCAAACTGCTAAGTTTAGCCATACTTCTCCCATCTCCAGCTTATGAAATTGATTTTTCAATTCAACTTTGATTTTAAAGTTAACCCTTTCTTTTCTAATCATGACTTTGGCATCCATCATATTAGCTATCCCACCTAACTGTGTCATCTATAAATTTGTTGCGCCTACCATGGATGCCTAAGTCACTGGTAAAAATAATAAACATCATAGATCCACACACAAATCTTTGGGGTGATTCATAGGAAGGCTCCTAGCAAGATGATATCGTAAACAAATAGTGACTACTCTTAAAGTCCAGGTGTTCAAGCAGGTTCAAATCCACCAACTTTTACTATCATCTAGCCTACATCTCTTGGAATTTTCCACAAAAATAGCATGAGAGATTTTAGTAAATGTTTTGCTAATAGCTAAGTCAAGTTCATTTGTATCATTCCTCTAATCTACCAAACTAATAGTTCTATTGAGTATTAATATAGGCTTCTACTCCTTCCCTAATTAACTGGTTGATCAATAGAGAATGCTAGTTATTAAGGAATTTTCCTGTAACCTTATTAATGTGTGCTCAACCCCTTAAGTTATTTGAAAGAGCCATAGGAATTTGGGCCATTGGATGAAAGTTAAATGAAAGTAGGGGATGAATCCAGAGGGAATGTTATGCCCCACTACAATCCTGATGACCATGTTATTGAAGAGACTGGACTGATAGGAAATAACACTTCAGCAGGGAGCAACATAGACACATGAAAGAGAAAATACAAATGCAAAGATACAGAAAGAGAGCCACAGGAGGAAAAAAGCAACTTCAGGAAGTATAACTCTTCACAATAGAATGCTATAACAGCAAGCACCCTACCATACCCAGGATGGCTGCTAGCACAGGTTTTTTTTATCTGCTTTTCTAAAGGAAAGCAACTCAAAAAGGATTAATAAGCTTACTTTAATCAAACATATACCATTTACCTAGTTCAGGGGGAAAAGTCATCACTCTGAACTTCAGAGAATACAAACAGAAGTTACCATCAGTCAAAAAACACAGACAGAGAAAATAACACAATTCAGCATACCAATAGACAGGGCTTCTAGCTGTCTGACCATTACGTCCATGCAATTCGTTACCAGAGAGAGAAGCACCAACATCTGGGTTTTCAAAGGCAGGAGGGGCCCAGAATCTCATTTGACCAAATCACACAACTTTTCCCAAAATGAGCCCCAAAGCAAAACTTCACCTCAGAGCCTTCTCCAGGGGTCAGAGAACATCAGGACCCTCATGACGTGCTGCCTAATTACAAAGTAACAAGATGTGGGTGTTCCTGAAAATTAAAGCTCCCCTAAGCAAGCTTTTTCTGTTGGGCTATGCTCCACCCTTCAGCAAACTCCACCCACCACAGGCTCCATGTGACCACATTCAGCCTATTAAGGGAAAAGTATATTTTCAACTCAGGGAAGTTCTTCAAATTCCCTTAGGCTTATTAAGGGGCAAGGAAGATCTTCAAATTCCCTTACCATTACAAATGCCTACTATGGACTCTAGGAAAGCACTAAGTCTCAGAATACAGCAAAGAGCTACACTAAATGAGAACTTCATAAGAACTCCACAAAGGGAAAAAAGGATTCCCAACAACTACGATTTGTGAAATACCCCTTTGCCACCTGGTTGCCTGCATGTATCTCACTACTTTTGTGCTGTGTACTTGAGCCAGCCTTCCCCAGTAATTTCGTGTGTACAAGGGGAGATTACACACTCTTTTCTTGGGGGGGGAGAGAAGGGGGAAGATGTTTTCTGCCAAATATTTTTACTATATCATTTTAGTAAATAGTCAATTTTAAAAGTCAATTAAGGTGACCAGTTGGTTATCAATTGGAAATGTACCAGTAGAGGTACATAACAATATTAGAAACCCCAGCTTCTCAGGGTAAATTCTGAGTAGGAGTTGTCAATAGACCCTCTGGCGCCCTCAACAGCTGAATGGGAGTGCAAGTTGGGGGAGTTACCCCAGAAGATGTGCTTTCCTAAAAAGAAGTAAGGTTAGGTTAATATGAGTTAATCTTCTTCATGAAACCATGTTAGCTCTTTGTGAGAAACACTTCCTTTTCTTTATGTTCATTAAACATCCCTTAACAATACATACTAGAATTTTGTTAGAAATCAAAGTCAAGTATACTGACCTACTTTGCAGACTCCATTCTCTTCAATACCCTTTTAAAAACTTTGATGTATTCCACTTTTCTAGCTAATCTACCATTTTAAACAACTCCCAACTTCTTCATGAAAATTTGTTTTGCTCTTCAGAATGGAGGTGACTACTTCTTTTAACCATACCCTACCCAAAATACCCCTCTGTTCTTTCTCTGCCCCCGTGGATGCACTTTGTAAAATATAAAATTACTCCTGTATTTTATGTTTAATATTCTTTGTATGTATTCATGTATTTTATTGTGTTATATTTTTATTTTATTATACTTTTTATTGCATGTGTTCATCCCTCTCCTGAATACCCAGAAAATAAAATATCAACCTGTTTTTGAATGATAATGGCTTACCTTTTTCAGGTAACCCTACTGAGGAACTACTGGAAGAGTAAGGTAAAGCATGAATGGCTAAGTGGAAGATACAGCAACATTTGTTCTCCTATTAGCCTACCAGAAAAAAATATGTGCCCGATGGATGCAGATACCTGGGGCGAGATTCTAGAAGCAGAACTTGAAAGATAAACTGAAAAATCCAAAAGAAGTCTCAGCTTTCAAGAGTTGAAAGCAAACATTGTTATGGTGCAAATACTCTGTACCTTTATTTACTCATTGTTCATTTGTTTTATTTGTGAACTTTTAAAAGAACATTATATGAAATATAAATCTTTATTTTGCACTTTACCCCTTCCCCAAAAAATTTTTATTTGATTTTTTTTATTGTAAGAATGAAAATTCCAGTGGTGCTATTTTTAAAAGACATACTAAAACTGTGCTGAGTTGATTTCAAGATTTGTGTGATATTGGTTTTTATAAAATGCTATATGTTATTGTGAAGTAATAAGAATAGGAAAAAATAGTAGAGTATGAATAAGTTGTTTCTAGAATATTTTAAGCGAAAAGTTCAGTATCTTCAAGGAGAGAATTTGTTCAAAATAGAGTATTCTTAAATTGTGTTCTGTGATATGCAAAAAAAAAAAATTTTAATGACAAACAGCTTTTTGGGAAAATGTCCCCAACCATAAGCAAGCTTCCTTCTCTAACAAGATGTGTTCAGTTGTTATAACAGCAAACAGATCTGACCAAATAAAGAAAGGATATTAAAGCACTTGGAGTTATGCAGCTGTAAGGTATTTTTGTAATCCCATATTTGTACCTTGAATGTGTTTGTGCCTTCATGTGAAATTTTTTTCCAATTTCTTTAGATTTTTTTTACTTATATATTAGTATGCTGGTTTACATTGTATCCTTTATTATTTACACTGTTTTTTTGTTTTCCATTCCTTCTATTTTAATATTGTTTCTAGTGTAACCGTCTCATTTTATACATGAGGAAGCTGAGGTCCAGAGAGGTGAGTGACTTGACCAGGATTTGACAGATAATAAAAGTCAAGGTTGAAATTCCAAGGGAAGTCAAGAGGGCAAAGAGTATGTTCAAAAGATGATTCTTCTCTCCTGGCTCCGCTCCCAACTCTCTAGGTTTTTCCATTTTCTCTTCTCTCTATGATCCCTTCCACATATTAAAATCTAAACTTCTATAGAACAAGAACTACCTTTTCTTGCTTCTGTTTGTATTCCTAGCACTTGGCACAGTGTCTGATGCCTAGTAAGTGCTTAATAAATGAATTGCCTGTCTATACAATTTTTTTTAGGGGGGAAGGCAAGGCAATTGGGGTTAAGTGACTTGCCCAAGGTCACACAGCTAGTAAATGTGTTAAGTGTCTGCGGCTGGATTTGAACTCAGGTACATCTGACTCCAGGGCCAGTGCTCCATCCACTGCTCTACCTAGCTGCCCCAAAATTTGCTTGGTCCTTTGACATATACATATATATATTTGCTGCTTTTTTTTGAGGGGGGAAGGAGAAGGCAGGGCAGTTGGGGTTAAGTGACTCACTCAAAGTCACACGGCTAGTAAGTGTTAAGTGTCTGAGGTTGGATTTGAACTCAGGTTCTCCTGACTCCTGGGCCAGTGCTGTATTCACTGTGCCACCTAGCTATCTATATAAATCATTAGGAGGCAGCATAACTAGCACAACGGATAGAACACTGGACTAGGAATTAGGAAGACGAGTTCAAATCCAGCATCAGAAACTTGCTGACTGCATGACCCTTAGTAGATCACTTAACCTCTTTCTGCCTCAGTTTCCTCAACTATAAAATATGAGTAATAACAGCACCTACCTCCCAGGGTTGTCGTGAGGATCAAATGAGATATTTATAAAATGCTCAGCATAATGTCTGGTACATTGTAAACACTATATAATCACTTGTTATAGCAGCAAGAAAAATATTGTTTAAAAACCAGATCTCAGCACTGTTTAATATGTACTGTACTGAATGCCAGCCAGGTAATTCAGTCACCATATGTCAGACATAAACAGCATTTTGCAGTATTTTCCTATCTACTCATGTTATCCTCACAAGATATACAGGCAATTGTACAGATAAGGAAATATGTTACAAAGTAAAGAAACTTGTCCAAAGTTCAAGCAGCTAATTAGTGTATTAAACTTGAATTTTGAAATGCGGTCTTCTTGCTCTGTATCTAGTAGAGTGGTATTAAACTCAAGTTGAAGGGACTCACTGAACCATACAGAAGGTATCGATACCTGCAGGCCCCACACTGACCAAGTTTTAAAATGTATATTTTACTGCATTTTAGCTTGTTAAATATTTCCCAATTATATTTTAATCTGGATCAGGCAGCCCTCTATCTTTTGGATCACCTGCAGAGTCATAAACTCACAATTCAAGGGCTGAAAGGGACTCAGCAGTCCTCCAGTCAACCAAAAGAATAGCTGCTCTAGTCTACCTTATAACTGACGGTTCAGCCTCTATTTGCAGGCCTCCAGGAAGAAGAGACCCAGCCCTTCGGAGTTAGCCCAGAATGGTTCTAAGCGTTTAGAAGTTTTTCTTGCCATCAAGTATACATTTATCACCTTACAAAACCACCCATTGCTTCTGATTCTGCCTCCTTGATGCAAACAATCTAATTAGAAGTCAGCTAGCTGGTACAGTAGATAGAGCATTGGACATGGAGTTAGGAAGTTCTACATTCAAATCCTACCCCAGAGACTCACTGTGTTACCCTGGGCAAGTCCCTTAACATCTCTGTGCCTCAGTTTCCTCATCTGTACAATGAGGATAACACCTACCTTCCAGGGTTGCAGTGAAGAGAAAATGAGATAATATTCATAAAGCATTTTGCAAATCTTGATGCACTATATAAATGCTACTTGTTATTATTTTATTAATAGTTCATCTTCTACATGACAATCCTTCAGATAGTTGAACACATCCCCATGTGACATGGACTGAAGGCCCTTCATCATTTTGATTGCCATTCACTGGATATTCTCTAGCAGTGACAGATACAGAGGCAGAAGGGAGGCATGTCCATTTAAATCAATGCTATATTCTTATTGAATTTCCTTTTGACCACTAGATAAACTTCATTTTATCATATGACCCATAGCACATCCCAATCCTGAGCCTGATCCCACTGGATTAACTGATTTAGAACCCACTCAGACCATTTGTATGGCAATCTATTGCTACAAAATGTTTTCACACTCTTTCATCTGATAAACCTTGAAAAGTTTGAGTGAGACAAATCAATTTCTGAAAACTGAGTAGTTATTTCCATTTGATTTAGTATGTGTTCTTTGAGTACCTATTCTTTGTAAGGCACTGTCATTACTGAGATGTACAAGGATGAATAAGATCTATACAGTCCCTGCCCTCAAAGAGTTTACAATTTATTTACACGTATCTTATGGTGGGCAACTTGTCCTAAGCTGTCTGCTTCATATGATTGTTGACCTCTATTGTAATTTCTAATTTTTCTCTGTAGGCTTATATCACCAATATGTCTGTCTGTATATAAATACACACCTAAAAATATAACTAATGTGTAGAATTTCGTATTGTATCCCCTTTCATTTTAATCTTTCCTGGCTAACTAATCTTTCTGTTATTTTCAGCGTTTCCTAAAGTACCATCTTTTATGTAAAATTTTACTAATCTTAGAGGGAGTGACTGCCTCCTTTAACTACTTTTATCCGAGTCTTAAACTCCAAGCTGACCAACTGTTGATTTGCCTTCCCCTTGTAATGTACTTAATGATAACAATAATAGAGTTTATATTGCGCTTTAAGCTTTACAAAGCATTTCATATATAATATCACTTTATCCTCACAACAACTCTATAAAGTAGGTGCTATTTTGCGGATGAAGAAATTGACACTGAGAGAGGTTGTGACCTGCCTGCGGTCACACAACTAGTAAATGTCTAAGGTAGAGTTTGAACTCAGGTCTTCCTGACTCCAATCCAAGACTCTATCCACTGAGCCACCCTCCTGCCACTTAT
Source organism: Pseudochirops corinnae (assembly GCA_028646515.1). NCBI lineage: Eukaryota > Metazoa > Chordata > Mammalia > Diprotodontia > Pseudocheiridae > Pseudochirops > Pseudochirops corinnae. The sequence continues at coordinate 94,884,428 of CM053585.1, read as the reverse complement.
TGCAAAATATATTTACATATTTTAGTGTTTCTTTTGTAATATAAGATGGAATTAATCATATATATGTAAATATACATGTATATTTTAGTATTTCACATTCAAGATTATGTATATTTGCTATATGTTCATCTTCACTCATTAAGGTCTTTTTTCTGAATAGCCTACAAACAAAATATTGACAAATACTTTTTCATCATATGGGGTTACTACTGGATGACCTTCAGTAAAAATTAAGTGGGTACTGAGTTGAGTGCAGATTAATAGGAACATTTTTCCTCTTGTTAGAATGAACAAAAATATATATACGTATGTATGTATATAAATACACAGAAATTCTAAAGAACCCTGAAAAATCACAAAAAGGCCTTCTTCACGTAAAATTAGGGAATTGGATGAGGTAGCATCTAATTAGAAGGTCCTTTCCAGCTCCTGATCAGATGCTATGAACTAAAATTAATGACTTTCAAAAGTTAACAAACCAAACTGACTCTTAAGGTATAAATGCAATACTGTTAATTCACTTGTGCAATACATTTTAAAGAATATTTTTTACCATGCCTTTGAATTCCTCCTCACCCCACTCTTGAAATTTTGTTGTAGAATGAAAATTCCAGTAATGTTAAAATGCTCTAATGATGGAATGGTTTCAAGATTTATCTTACATATGTTGGTTTTGATTTGTCTATTTGTTTATTTGCTTATTCATTTATGTATTTGCTTATGTGGAGGGTAGGCCTGTCTATCTCACTCAGATTGGAAATGTAGCCACTCATGGGCCCAATCCCACTACTAATCAGCTGGGAAGTTTGACTTGATTTCTTTCCTACTTGTGTCAATTTGCCCCATTTACAGTTTTGGTACCAGACTTAGTGTGGATAGGACATCAAATTGTTTCTAGCCCTATTGAAGCTCACAACTTTTTTTTCTTTGGAGGGAGGCAAGGCAATTGGGGTTAAGGTCACACAGCTAGTAAGTGTGTTGAGTGTCTGAGGGCGAATATGAACTCAGGTCCTCCTGACAAAGCCAGTACTCTACCCACTGTGCCACCTAGCCACCCCAAAGCTCAGAACTCTTGAGAGCTAGAGATCCACTAACCAACCTCAGCTTTCCTCAGTAGCAGAGATTGCAAGTACACATTGCCACACCTGGCTACGTCTGGGTTTTGGTTTGTTTTTGTTTTTTAATGTCATGAATTACTGTGAATTAATAGGAGAAAATAAAAGAGTTTGAATACATTGGAACTTAAAACATTTTGAAATTAAAATTCAGTGGAACTGTTCACTGAATCATTCGACATTTTTGTGTTTTTCAAAATTGTGTTTTGAGAAACAAACCTCTTGGTTTAAAAGAATTCTCACTAAGATTGTAACTTGTCAGAATTTATTTGCAACCCATTGGAATCTGCATTACCTCAACAGCTTAAAATAAACCTAGAGATTTTTGAGAACCTTGGGCTAGGATCACAAAAGTAACAATGTTTACTCAGTCAAATTTACTCCCTGAATGGAGACTTCAGAGCACCATCTAGTGGATTAATGTCAAATAACAAAAGTAATTTTTAAGAGCCCTAAAGTGTTTTCACCGCCTGGTTCTTTCTATACTTCAGGCACCGTGATCTCACTAATGTGTTGCTCCCTCTAGTAATGGAGTTGGTCACCTATTAGTGCTTGTTCCTGTGATTCTTGGCTACATCTTCCTTCAAATGCCCCACAGGGGACCTACCTCCTGGACTTTCTTCTAAATCACATCCTTCAGTCAACTATTATTGTAAAGATATGATCTGCTGGAGAATATCATTTATAAAAAACTTCCCTGTTCTCAAATCCTCGTCAAAGATCAATCAATGAATGTGTAAATTGCTCTCATAAAATTTTGGTAGATATAGGAAAGTAACCATGTGAAAGAGTAGTTATAGATATTCTCTTAATTGCCTTGGGTAGGGAGTAAGGTCTGCAATTTTCCTCACGCTGTTGATATCTTTCCCTCTCTCAGATATCTTGAAAATGGATCCTTCAATGCCCTTGAAATTGTGTTTCCTTCAGCACCAACTTCCTCTTTGTATACTTGGTTTAGTCCATTTACTCTTTTTTGATTTTTTTCCATGACATTTCTGTTTTCTCAGGAAATGAGTATTTTTACATTAAGAATATAAATGCAGTGGCTCTCTCATTAAAAAAAAAAAACACACAGCTTCTTGCTAGTTCCCACAAAATCTGAATGTTTCTAAGGTATATTTCTTCAAGATATTTTAATTTACTTGTCATTCTCTAGCTTCTACAAAGCAATTTACAACTGGACACTATTTATTGGAGTATGGGGTACATCTATATAATCAATCGATAAACATCTATTAAGTACCTACTACGTGCCAAGCCCTGTGTTAAAGGCTGGGGATACAAAGACAGACCAAAGACAGTCCCTGCCCTGAAGGAGCTTACATGGAGGAGACAACATACAAATATATATATAAGCAAGCTAAAGGATTAAAGAGGAAATAACAGAGGAAAGATGCTAGAATTAAAGAGGTGTCAGGAAAGGTTTCCTGTAGAAGATGGAACTTTAGTTGGGCCTTACAGGAAGCCAGAGAAGTCAGGAGGAGAATCTAATGAGGAAAAGTGTCCCAGATATGTAAATAGCCAGTGGAAATACCCAGAGTCAAGAGGTGGAAGGTCATCTTAGTGGATGGTACAGGCAGCTGGTGTCACCAAATCAGAGTACATGGCAAGGAGTAACGTATGAAAAGATTGGAAAGTTAGAAGGGGCTAGATGATGAAGGGCTTCAAATGTCAAAAAGAACATTTTGTATTTGATCCTGGGGGCAATAGGGAGTCGCTGGAATTTATTGAGGTGGGGTGGGGAGGTAACATGATTGGCCCTGAGTTTTAACTGTGTAATCCAGATACTGACCTAATTGATGAAGGAAGAAGAGTGACCTGGAAGTCTGTAGGCAACAGTTACCAGGATTTAAACTGGATAGCATGAACCCAGACTGGAAATGTTGTAGCCACTCATGGGCCCAATCCCACTACTGATCAGCCAGGAAGTTTGACTTGATCTCTTTCCTACTTCTGCCAGTTTGCCCCATTTACTGTATTGGTACCAGACTTAGTGTGGATGGGATATCAAATTGTTTCTAGTCCTACTGAAGCTCAGAACTTTTTTTCCTTTGGAGGGAGGCAAGGCAATTGGGGTTAAGGAACTTTACTATGTGATGTTACTATGTGATGGAGGTAGGGGTAGAACCTGGAAGCTCTACTTCCAGCAGAGAGCCATGAGTATTCCAACTCCCCTGCCTCAACCAGTGAGCCTAGAGGAGTGAGTGCAGGTGCAGCCAGTTAAAAAGGGTGGCCAGGGAGCCTAGGTCTTCAGCAGGGAGCCAAGTTTCAATAAGATCTAATATAGTGTTATTATTGCTATGATAATATGCTGAAATGAAATAATAGATCTCAGGATCCAGTAAAGTATTAAATGTATTAGAGGCATAAGGTATTTTTATTAGTTGATATTCATATCTTAATATGTTTGTGTCTAAGGAGGTATCATGGTGTAAGTGAATGGATAGTTTTGGAGTTAGGGACACCTACAAGTGTGCTGATCACACCTCTGAAATATATTGGCTATGTAGCACTGTGCAAGTCAACTTTTTTCTGCTCTAGGTATCAACCTAAGACTGTGCATTGCAGAAGAACCACACTAGGTTCTGATGGTTGAGATTTCTACCTTATCTTACCTGGAAGCAGGACTTCAAGCCACTTCCTATCCATCTCCACATCAGGTGTGCAGGTCATTCCTCTTGTCTCCTTGCTCTATAATCTTCCCCCATCAAAATGTAAACTCTTAGAGGGTAGGGATTGTACTGATTACTTATATATGCATCCCTCTCTCTTAACACAGTGCCTAAAGCACAGAAAATGCTTAAAGGCTTGATCCCCATTCCCTTTCCCTATGTTTGGAACCAGGAATGTATGCCACATGGAAAGATTATTTTTCCTTATTTCATTGGACTGTTTTCTAAAGTGCTTGCTTGATTTACATTACATTTTTGTTTATACTTTATTCTTTCTCTTTCTCTCTCTCTCTCTTACACACACACACACACACACACACACACACCCCATTCTTGCTAATACCATCTTTTTTTTTCTTAAATACCTCTTGTCTCCTTATTCATGGGACTTTTTTCTATTGCTATTCTTATTACTTTGTCATACATATCTAAGATGTAGCCACATCCATGGAAGGGATAGGCTATATCTATAACTCAGCCAAAGAAGGGGCATCTAGACCTTGGATGAGACACTTTTTAGGTAAGAAGGGGAAGGGCATCTATGATCCTATCTAATAAATAAAACACTAATACATTGTGCATAAAATATATAATGAAAGTATTTATTATAAATGAGTTACAAGATTACATTTAGAATCTACCACATCATTCCCCATGTTCTAATGTTCTTATAACATGAAATATTTATAAGAAAACCAATATTCGAATGATTATTGTAGTCACCTAAATAAAAGTAGATGTTCCGAGCTAAATTAGGAAATGAGAAGTTTCTTTCATTAACTTTAAAAATGAAACTATTAGGCATTTTTTTTTTTTACTATTGGGTTACCTATGCTGCAAGTGTTAACCTTGCAAGATGTAAATGAATACCTTTTAGTCTGAGGAAATTTAAGTGTTTTTTTGTTTTGTTTTGTTTTGTTTTGTTTTGGATTAGGTCCAGATCTCTGATTTCAGAATTACAGAAAACTCTCTCCACCAAAGAGAGTCTGCAACTATTTCTCCCTTAGAGTCTTAGAGTTGGAGGGAGATCTTAAATGCAGGTCTTCCAGTCTCCAAAACCGGCCTTTGTCCAATAAACCTCTTGACTTTCAGTTTGCACAGTATTACAATGAAAAAATTGATTTGGTAGCCTATACCTACCATCTAGCATATACTGAAGTGCAAATTTTGGCACTTTATAAATAAATTTCATGTGACAGATTCCCAAAATATACTAATCAAACTAAGCCATTAGCAACAGACTACAGTGAGAAGGACGGAGGTAAATAAAAAGCAGCCTCGTAGAAAAGTCATTTATACTGCCTAGAAAGAAGCAGAAATGAAAGGTGGTAACAAAACAACCTTCTGGCCTTTTTGTGTGTTCTTTTTTGTAATAGAAAAGAAACCACTAATAGTTGTGATCCAAAAATACTTGAGATTATATTAAAATAACTATCTTATTTCTTCTTATTTTTGCCAAAAGAGTTTGCTATATTAAGAACCTATGTGTGAGTGTGATAGTCCAAAAACCTTTTAGGGTTTTCTGGGCCTAGCCTTTCCTGTAACAGATTTTTCTACTCCATCATCCTGCCTAATGCTACTTTCCTCTTTTGGAGTCATCTATGAATGAAACATTCCATACTTGAAAGTTCACAATGCCCATACACATCCCCAATGGGTGCCTCCCTGCCATTGATGTCAAAAATGGGGGAAAAATCAGTCATGCTTCCCCTAGGCAAGCCCTGGCTCTATCTTTATTGTGGTCACTCAGTTGTCTGGAGTGAGACTAGGAGTGAGACAATCTTATTATACAACATATGTATTAGCTCAGGATGGTGTCTTCTGTAGGATCATTGATGCCATTCCTCTTGTTGTCTAGAAAGTATGTCATCCAAGGCCTAAATGCCCCTTCCTTGGCTGAGTTTGGATATAACCGGTCCCTTCCAAGAATGTGGTTACATCTTTGTGTAACCTTACCCCACTCTTCTCTTCCTCCCTCCCCCAAGACTGAGTATCTTTAAGTTGGGCTTTATGCCTCCTTTATATGAATTAAACACTTTACAGGGGTGGAGAATCTGTTACCTCCAGGCCTTTTGACTGAGTCTAAACTTTACAAAACCAATTCTTTTTTTAAGGGAATTTGTTCTGTGAAGTTTGGATTTAGTCAAAAGGGCATGCCTGAGGACCTAGAGGGCCACAGGTTCTTACCCTGATAGAATAAATTGATTGATTATAACATCACTGACCAGTCTGCTACTTCTGTATAAACCTTATGTCCCCAGAAGTAGCTGTAATAGGCTACAACAGTGAGAAATCAGTCCAAGATAGCTAAATATTTCCACTACAACATTATCCCTGTAATAAATTGTCCAGTAACAGTATTTCCTTTAGCGATGCAAAAATATTGACCTTTTTCTATAATTTATCAAACTTCTGTTTGTTAATTTTCAAAATGCAAATGTTTAGGAAACTTTCCTCCTCAGTACTGACTGTCACACATCAAGACCTAAAAAAGAAATGTCATTATAGTCACTATACATGTTGGTCGTTTTTGGTGGTGGTTTTAAAATTACAAGGGTGTCATTAAGCAGCAAAATATACAAATATCTCCCTTGAAGAAATGATTCTGTCAAACCAATCACCTTGTAAAGGGATCCATTCCACTCTAAGACAGCAATAATTGTCAGAAAGTTTTTCTTAAATTCAGCCTAAATGTCTGTGTATCCAAGAACCCTGGGAAAGGGGGAAAGGTAGCCCAGCTAGCTATCCTTCAGGCAGTGAAGGGCAGGATAATCAGTGCTACACATGTGAAATTGATTTTTGAACATATTTAAGATTTTACATTTACCCTCAATTAAATTTCATGTGTGTGGTTTTGTTTTTTTTTTAGATTAGGACCAACATTCTAACCTACCAAGATATTTTTGTGTCCTCATTCTGTCAGCTTTGTTTTACCTGCAGACTGAGTAGGCATGCAACAGCTGCCTTTAATCCAATCATCAATAAGAATGATAACACAAAGACAAATATAGATCATCCCTACTGGAGATCTCTTTCCAAACTGATTTAGAAATCCTAGTAACTATTTTGTGCTAAAGGTCAAAGCCATTAACCCAGTTCTGAATCCACAACATTGCACATCACCTAGCCCACATCTCTCCACCCCTTCCTTAAGAAAAGGATGGAATAGGGGGTAGGAGAGGGAAGAGGAGAAAATTTGGAACTCAAGGGATTATGGAATTGAATGTTGTAAACTAAAGCTAAATAAATAAATTTTAAAATTTTTTTTAAAATATGACAAAAATAGAAAAAATTAAAGGATCAAATACTTTTAAAATACTTTTCTAAAATATAGGTAAGTTGGGTCATATCAATTAGAGAATGGTTGAACAAGTTGTGGTATATGATTGTGATGAAATACTATTTTGCTATAAGAAATGATGGGCAAGGTGGTTTCAGAATAACCTGTGAAGATGTAATGAGAATGGGAATTTGAAGATCTTCCCTGCCCCTTAATAGATCTAGGGGAGAGTTTGAAGACCTCCCCTGCTTTGAAAGTAAACTCTGCCCCCTAATAGGCTGAATGTAATCACATGGAGCCTGTGATGGGGGGAGTTTGCTGAAGTGTGGAGCAGAGCCCACAGGAAGCTTCCCTGATGCACAGAAAAACTCTGCCCCTGATAGGCTGAATGTGGTCACATGGAGCCTGTTGTGGGAGGAGTTTGCTGTAGGGAAGCAGAGCCCACAGGAAGCTGGTCAGAGCTAGGCAGATGGTGGAAGAGAAAGGACACTCAGGCAAGGAATCAGATAGGCTTGTGAGTAGATAATGATCTTGTATTGGTTTATGGGAAAGCTGAAGGATGCTGTGGTCTCAGCATTATTATGGCTTCTGAATATCTTTGGTACTATGATGGAATCGGCTTACTAGTTTTAGGATTTGGTTTTCTGGTGTCTAAATAAATGCTTCAGTTCTGTCCTCTATCTGGAGAGTTTGGTATATTTTGCTATTGAATGTCATGTGATACTTATAGTCACAGTATTGTGATAGTGGGCATTGTAAATATTATATTGGCGCCACAGAAGACTCATATGAACTCATGCAAAACAAAGTGAGCAGAACTAGAAGAACATTGTACACCGCAACAGCAATATCATAAGGATGAGCACCTCTGAAAGATTTAGCTATTTGGATCAAAACAATGAGCTGATACAATTCCAAAAGACCCATGATGAAAAATGCTGTCCCCCTCCAGAAAGAGAACTGATGAACTCTGAATGCAGATTAAAGCATACTTTTTTAACTTTATTTTTCTTGGAATTTTTTGTTTGTTTTCTTCTGCAACATAACTGAAATGGAAATATGCTTTACAGGACTTCATATGTATAATCAGTATTACATTACCTGCCTTCTCAAGGCAAGGGGAGGGGCAAGAAGAAAGGAGAGAATTTGGAACTCAAAATTTTTAAAATAAATGTTTACATATAGTTGGGAAATATTTAATGAGGTAAATAAAAATATGTTTAAAATAGAAATAAATTTGCAAAGCACTTTTAAAAAAAAGCAAGTTTTCAGACTCTGTGTAAGAACACCCCTACCCTAAGAGGACAGAGATAGTAAATATTTTGATAGGAAAAGTCCCAATCCAACAATATACATTGTACCCAGTCCATAGAAGCACAAAAACAATTGAGTGAAGAAGTGGCATAGCTAGTAATGCTGCCACCATACAGGGATGCTATCTCAGACAAAAATTTTACATGAAACGTGTAATTTACTAACATCTTTTGCTGCCCACTCCAGATGAAACCATGATGTAGGAATTCCTGTCCTATTTCATAAAGAAATACTCCACCTAGTTTGGGTCTACTGTTCCAGGTTCCATTTCCTATCTAACCCTCTAGACTTGTTTACCCCAGTAAAGCTTTTGTTTGGCGGCATTGTACTTATCCTTTTGAATCATGGCAGGGTCTAGGCATTTTCCCTTCACTGTCATGTTTATTTATTAGCCATAATTGTCAGTGTACATCGATCTCACCACCAGTGGAAATGAGTACCCAACATTTAGACACAAAATAGGGGAGGATAGGTAGACAGATATGGAAAGCATGAATAAACATGGCAGGGGAAGAGTGGAAATAGATGCCCCAGGCTGTGATTGAAAATGAAAAACAGAATAGCATGCAAGGGTCAAGCAAAAAGTTCATTGCAGCAAACAAATCCAAAGGATTAGGCAGAGGTTATTAAAAGGAACCCAGAATAGCAATTCAAAGCTAGGAGAAAGTCAGCATGGAATATGCTAGAAAATACTATGGAGGCTTTAGATATTAATGTGCTATCAGGGTTTTAAACTTACTGCTCAACTGAAATGTTATTCTAAAAGCACAAATAAACAATCTATTTTTTAATAAATCAGTCTTTTACTCATTTCTCACCTTTCTTGGCTTTTCTGAAAGTTTTTGTACCTTTGACCACATTCTTGTCCTGAATATTTTTTTCCTCATTCAATTCTTGTGACACTGCTATCCCATGGGTTTCTGTCAAGGGGATCTGTCCTCAGCTTTCTCTCACTATTCCTTCTCTCCCAGTGAATTCATTAACTCTCCTAGGTTTAAATATCGCCACAATGCATATGACTGCTAAATCTATGAATCTCTTATCTCTCTCCTGAGCTACAACCTTATATCTCATAGGCATCCAATTTTAACATGTTTAAAATAAAGTCTCTTATATTGCACACCAGCACCAAAGCTGCTCCTTCTCTATAATTCTCTATTTCATATGAGAACAAAATCTTTACAGTCATTTCAGATTTAACTAATTACCAAGACTTGTCAATTCTACCTCCCCAACATCCACCCCTTTCTCTGCATTCACATTTTGGCTCTAACCTACCTTTCCAAATTTATTTCTTTTTCTTTTTCCATTTAAAAATCTATTTCAATATTTTCCATCTCTCTCCATGCCACTGGAAAAAAAAAGCCTTATGACAAATACACATAGTCAAACAAATTCCTGCATCGACCTTATTTTTAAAAATATCTGCACTCTGAGTCCATCAGCTTTCCAACAGGAGGTGCATGGCATGCCTCTGATTATGGTTGGCATTGATCAGAGTTTTTAAGTCTTTCAAAATTATTTGTCTTTACAATATTGTCATTGTACATGTTGTCCTCTGGTTTGTCTCACTTCATGCTGCTTGAGTTCACACAAGTCTTCCCACGTTTCTCCAAAACCATCCCTTTCATCATTTCCTATAGCACAATAGCACTCCACCACGTTCATAGGCCATAACTTGGTCAACCTCATTACTCTGCGTTAGAGTTACATTTGGACTCTACTCTCACAGTTCTGGAAGTGCTGTCCGTGGTAGCAAAAGGAAAGAAAAAAGAGTTAGAAAGCAGCTGGATTAGACCAAATATACAGAGCAGAGATCTGTGCTGGGAAGAACGTGGTTTTGAGAGCACTGGGGAATTGATTCTCAAGGTACTGGAAGAGAATAAGACACCAAAGATGTGTCCAAAAATAGCAGTTGGAGAATATGAATACCTCCTGGTCTATATGCCTATCTTCCCAGTTTCCCACATTTCTTTGAAAATAAGAGCAGACTGTTCTTTGGTTTTCTTTGTATCCCCAACACTGAGCATAGTGCCTAGTATATAGTAGGTGCTTAATAAATGCTTGTTGAATAACAACAAAAATAATTTTGTTGGATGCTTCTCTGATCATTAATATGAAACAAGGCATGTAGCAGGCAGATGATGCTAAGCTCTAGAGTCGTTTGCTCTTGACATGGAGTATGTCCATCCTTGAGTACAAATGGAAGAGAGATTTCCTATAAGGATGGTCAGATACCCTAGGTACTCCTCTTTGCACATGATATTATGTTGATCAAGTTCAAGAACTCATTGGAAAGCCTCCTGGGTGAGATTCATCATCAGTAAAAGAGTTTGACTTAATGATACACAAGTGAAAAACCAAGTGGCTGAAGAATTATTGAGGAAGCTAGAAGTCATAATGGATAAAATGTTGCACTTGGAGTTTAATTCTTGCCTCCGACACTTACTAGCTGTATAACCCCAGGCAAATTACTTAACCTCTGTCTGAATCAGCTTCCTTATCTGTAAAATGGGATGATAATAACAACAACTACCTCCCAATGTTTTTCTAAGGATCAAATGAGATAAAATACATAAAGTACTTTGTAAACCCTTAAGTATTTTAGAAATGTTAGTCATTATTACATGGAGTTTGATCAAAAATACATATAGTGTGTGCATCAATACCTTTATCTTGAACATATGCTACAAATGAGTAATGTGCTTGGCTAGGAATTGAACAGGAGGAGACAAGGTTGGAAACTGAATAGTTCTTTTAATTGCTCCAAACTTCTTTAAACAAAGGTTCATTTTTTTTTTTAGGCAATCAGTGTTAAGTGACCGGCCCAGAGTCACATAGTTAGTAGGTGTCTGAGGCTGGCTAAAGGTTCATTTTTAACACTGATATCTTCCCAGTGATTTTGTGTAGCTGTAAGTCATGAAACATTTTGAGGATTACCTAAAAGAGCAATGGAGAGTTATAGGGTGGGTGTGGGTAGAATGAAACATATCATAAATAAATTATTCAGGGAAAGCTATATGAGACATGCCATCAGCAATATATGTGAGCAAGAAAGATAGATGAAACGTTAACATGGGGCAATCAAGAGATGAACAATAGCACGTATTCTCCTCCAGTGCTGACTTAATGTCAAGAGAATGAGACAATGGCCCTCAGCACATTGAGATGGATGTGAAGGAGATCATAGGCAAGAATGGTACAGGAGAAGCAAGTGCGGATGAGTATAATCTACAGAACCAGATGGAGTAGGACAGATTCTGTAGTGTGTGTTCCCCTTCAAATTTTTCCAGATAAGCTGGCCTACTTACAGTTCCCTGACCTTGACCTTGCATATTCCACCTCTTATGTCTTTACACAGCAGTTTCACATGTCTGGAATGCCACCCCTCCACCTCTTTGAACCTCACCTTTGCATCTTAGAATGCTTATGTTCCTTCAAGAATCATCTCCGGTGCCATATCTTATGCTCATACCTTATGCTCTTGCTTTTTCCAAATTATACCCGCATTTACTTACTGAAATGGTATATACTTATCCATAGTGGCCTACCTTGAGGAAAGGGAATGAACAGTGATAATGCAGGTATCCAGGTGTGTTGGCACCTGGAATATGCTTTTCTAGGCATGCCTATGTCCCTACCTCATCTAAATGTAACTGACTACTCCCTAATCTAACTGTAAAAACTCTGAGATCAATACTTTGCACATAATAGTTGCCTTAACAACTGTTCAAATGAAGAATAGAATTTAGCTCATACTAAACTTTCACTTCAATAATATCTTCTCATGTCAGTGTTCTATTCAAGAGTCTCTTACCTTGGCAGATTGCATCTACACTGATATGAGGTAGAACAGTAGTAGAAAGAACATTGAGTCAGAAGACTTGGGTCTGAGTGCTGGATCTGCCCCTGACTAGGTGTGTGACCTTGGACAAGTCATTTAATTTCAGTGAACCTCTGTTTCTCCATCTGTAAAATGCAGGATGTCCCTAAAGTCTAGACACATAGGAAATCTCATTAACTATGCATAGTTTCAAGAAATTAAATGAATGAAATTTTCAACATTTTATTTAATTAGCATAAATGAGATTTCATAGGAAGATGTAGGAGATACATAGGAAATTTCATTAATTAATTTAATTAAATTAATCTCATTATTGTGGAAAATAGTCTCCAACAGCTAATGAAACCTTTATTCCACATGAAATTGTCACTGTGAAAATTTATGCTAATTAAATAAAATGTTGTGGAACATTTCATTCATTTCATTTCTTGAAAATATGCCTAGTTAATGAGATTTCCTATGTGTCCAGACTTTAGGGACACCTTGTAGAAGCACTACCTCTCCTACATGGTGTTATTCGACTTAGCATAGTGCCTGGCAAACAACTAGTGCTTAATAAATGCTTGTTGCATGATTGATCACCAAGGTAATGTTTTATAAATTTGAAGGCACAATGTGCATATGGGTTATCATTCTCATCACCTTCTTCTCATCTTTCTTTGAAAAAAATTAAGTGACATAGTAGAGAAAATGCTGGATTTGAACTCAGAAAGCTCTACATTTGAATTCTGCCTCAAACACTTGCTTGTTGTATGACTCTAGGCAAGTCACTTAACCTCTCTTATTAACCACTTCACTTTAGGCTTATTTTCCTCATTTGTAAAATGGGGCTAACTATGGCACCCACCAGGTTGTTGTGAGGATCAAATATTATAATCTATACAAAGCATTTTAAAAACCTTAGATTACTGCACAAATGCTAGCTATTACTATAGAGAAAAGATAATATTATGACTTTTTATAAGATCCTCACTTATCCTTATGAGATCCTTATTATGTGATTTTAATCTTTTCTAAGAATTTGTGATCATTCATTTTTGCTATTATTATGATTACTGTTTTTATTTCTCCCTTTAAATCTTACTCTAATTCTTCATTCTGGTATAAAGATGAATTACCCTCGGTTCTTTAAGGTCAGTGAGGTCAGGTCAGGTCTTATGAGACGGGAAAGAGTTTAAGTATATGCCTATCTCTAATTGAAGGTCCAACCTCGCTAAGTCCAAAATAATTCATCAATGGAAAGACGCCAACCAACTGGCATGTTTTTTAGCCAATTATTTTTTGAAACTCTTAATTAATCAATCAACAAGAGTTTATTAAATTCCTACTATGTGCCAAGCACTGTGATTGGTGCTGGGGATACAAAAAACAAAAATAAGACAGTCCCTGTTCTCAAGGAACTTTTTACCTCTAACCAGTAGAGACAACGGCAACATGTAAACTACATAGAAAATATACATAAAGGGGAAGGAGAAGAAGTATTTATCAAGCACTTGCCATGGGCCAGGTACTCTGCTAAGCAATTTACAAAGATTATCCTATTTAGTCATCAGAGCAATCTTGGGAGGTAGGTGCTATGAAAGGAAATACAAGATAATTTTGGGGGGAAGGCACTAGTATCTAAAGCAATAAGCGAAGGCCTTGTGTAGGAAATAGCATTTGAACTGAATTTTGAAGGAATTTAAGGATTTTTCAGGTACCTTTTAAAACAAAGAAAAGTTCTGATGAAGGAGAATCTACATGGACAAAATCATGAATCTTTCTGAAATGTTAAAAGGAGTGTTTTTAATGTGAATAACCCAACATCATAAAAGGATTCTTTCTAGTTATGAAAATCATTCACATTCACCCTCATGAAAGGCTTAAAGAGTTTCATTGTTTAGGGCACTGTATTCTGAAAAGAGAGAGGAAAGGAAACCACAAGTGTATTTGCAATGAAACAACTTGCTTCATGCAACAGTTAGCGACTGATTTAGATCTCTCTGCATTTCAGACCCCATAGTTGCCCCATAGTTGGTGCCCACACATCCTACGTCTGACAAACAATGTCACAATCACATTAAGAAACCGTGCTTGGGAGCCTCAATTTGAGAGACCTCTTAAACTAAAGGCAAACCCTTTTTTAGAAAAAAAATATTGCTTAAATCTCACATGAGAATGAGCCTTCCATCTGTTAAATCTTGGGGGAGAGGGAATCACCACTTTAAACACTAATTTTAAATGATGCTGCATTGATGCTGCATTGCACAGTAAGTACATGTTGTTTTGGGTTGGCATTTCATTCTCGTGTCTCTTTTCAGGGTATACTTGACCTATGACCCTGTGACCCAGATTCCTTTACTTCATCTTTTTGCGCAGATTAAGCACGAATGTAGATCTTGCTTTGGTTTCTAAATCTTGCTAAAAACTAATGATTGTACTTGATCTGGGGATTACCCAGATTTCTGGGGATTTGTACTTGAATTCCATATGGGAGCAAAGGAATTTTTGAGAAGACAGCCCCACTAGTTGTTTTTTTCCAAACCATAGTCGACATCTCACTTACTTAATCTGTCTCGTGGTATCAGCATGCTACTTGGGATTCTTGTTTCCCAGCTCTGGCCTGAATGTTAACCAGGTCCTGCTAAAACTAATTTTAACAATTAGTTTCTCCAAAATAATCATGAAATCATAGAATATTAAATCTGAAAGTGATGCAATATATTCAATACACATTTAGTCACATGGGAATTTCTTGGGGTCCTGTGTGAACTGTTTGATATTCAAAGATGCAAACATAGTTTCTCTATCACCCACCCTTACTGAGTGACATTCATGTTTATGCTCTTAACTTATCCAAAAATCAGGCTGAACTTTTAGTTTCTAGAATGAAGATTGTATTCTCCTTCAAGACAACACAAAAATGTGTTCAGTCAATCCATCAATAAACAGTTATGAAGTATCTACCATGTGTCAGGAGTTGTGTTAAGTTCTGGGGATACAAATTTTAAAAAAAACTCCAAATGTTCAAAATGTAAAACTTCACTTGAGAAGCATTAAGTTTGAAAACTATTCTTGAAATATCTATCAATTCAATAATGTTAATTAATCCATTAATCAATAAGAATTTGTTAAATACCATGTGCCAGGCTTTGTATTGGGTGCTGGAGATGCAAATACAGAGAATGAAAGAATCCTCATACATAAGGAATTTATACTCTAATGAGGAAATCAATAAGTATATATGTACAGAATAAATATAAAATGACTAAGCACAAAGTAGTTAAATTCAAGGTAGCTTTGGAGAGAGGGCACCAGCAGCTGAGGAGATTAGGAAAGGCTACATGCTTAAAGAAAGAAAGGGGACTCTGTGAAGTATAGGTGACAGAATGCAGGTAGAAAAGCCAGCACAGAGGCCCAAAGACAGGAGATGGAGTAGAGTAATTAAGTGTTACAAGTATTGTTTCTTTACTTGTAAACAGTACATCAAAGACTACAGAAAAGCTGCTATATTAAAGAAAAACCCATTGACCTTAAAGAATTAATTCCAGGACTATGCCCAAAGGGCTATATATAATTGCATACCCTCGGACCCAGCAATACCACTTCTAGGACTGTATCCCAAAGAGATCATACAAGTGGGAGGAGGACCTGTATGTACAAAAATATTTTTTGTGGTGGCAAAGAATTGGAAATCAAATGGATGCCCATCAACTTGGGAAGGGCTAAACAATTTGGGGGTATATGAATGTAATGGAATACTATTGTGCTATAAGAAATGAGGAGCAGAGAGACTTCATAATGACATGGAGAGACTTACATAAACTGATGCTGAATGAAGAAAACAGAACCAGGAGAACTTTGTACACAGTTACAGACACATCATATCTGTGATAACTAACTTTGATGGACTAGACTCCTCTCAGCAATGCAAGGTTATAAGACAACTCCAAAAGACTCATGGTGGAAAGAGATATCCACATCCAGAGAAAGAACTACAGAGTCTGAATGCAAATGGAAGCAAACTGCTTGCTCTCTCTCATTTTGTTTTGTCTTGCTTTGTTCTGTTCCTTCTTTCTCGTTGTTCACTCTATTGGTTATAATTCTTCTTTACAATTTGACTAATGCTTAGGGTGAAGGTATTTGTAGAACCTATATCAGATTACATGCTGCCATGGGAGCGGGGAGGAGAGGTAGAGGGAGAAAATTTGGAGCTCAAGGGATTTTGGAACTGAGTATTGTAAATTAAAAGTAAATAAATAAATTTAATGTGGAAAAAAAGAATTAACTCCAGGAAAGAAAAAGTGTGATAAGTCAACCTTTGGTTAGTTTTGAAAAGGTTTTCCTTCTACCATAATGACATAATTGTAGGGAAACTGAGGGATCAATTCACAAAACATCTAAAAGGGGAAAAATAATGTTGGAAGCATTTTCAGACTTTATTAACAGAAAAAAGAAGACCATGAGAATGGGAACTTTACATATATGTGTTGTGTGGTTACTATATGTGTGTATGTATATATGTATATGCATGTTGGTATATATGTATATACACATATATTGCTGTATATACCTTTCTATTTTACATGTTACTATGTGTAACATATATTATATGTTACTGTGTATATATACATATATATGCCATTTACATATAATGTATATATTGGGTTACTATATATAAATATGTATATATACACATATATACATGTAATACATACAGTATCATATACATATAGTAGAGTATAATGTATTATGTATATATGTGTGTGTTTCTATATACTTATGATAGACAATGGGCTCAGGTGGTAACTAGTTAGATTTCAAAGCTGTAGAAATATAATTATGTCAATGGAATTCAGGCAGCACAGGAGCCAGATAAAATCACAGAATTTTTAGAGCCATTTGGTTTAACTCCTGTCTGAAGAGGAAATAATCTCTCCTATAGCATGCCCAGTAAGTTGTCATCTAGCTTCTCCTTGAAGACCTCCAATAATGGAGAACCTCCTCCATCCCAAGTCAGCCCAGTCCACTTTGAGGCAGCTCTGATTGACAGAAAGTTTTCCTTCTATCAAGCCTGAATGCTCTGCTTTGCGTCTTCTACCCATTGCTCCTCATTCTGTCTTCTGGGACCAAACAGAACAAATTTAATTTTTCTCCCAACGACCAGTCCTTCAAATATTCAGACATGCATGTCCTTTCTGAGCCTTGAGTTGTCTTCTCTGGGCTTACTGTTCCCAGTTTTCTCAAACGTTCTTCATGTGGTATGGACTCAACACCTTGGTTGTCATTATCTTGATTGCCATACTTTTATTACTTAGTAATGTCCTCCCTAAACTGTGGCACCCAAAACTCCAGATATGACATGGTCAGGGAGAAAAAGCGCAACAATCACCTCCCTATTCTTGTGCTGAGCCCCATTTGGGGTCACCTACTCAATCCACTCCCACACCATGATTTAGGGGACCAAGGCTAGCAGTTTGGGGGTAACCCTCAGAGACTGCACTTCTAGTACTGTCACTCACCAGCCCCACTGGTATTCTTGCCAATAGCAATCAGTCAGCTTCAGTTGAGAAGGACAAGACATTCTCCCTAAAACCTGGGGCTCAGTCATGTTTGAAATATTTCAAATGCATTCAAAACAACAACAACAAAAAATGTCTTGCTTAACATTGAATTAATGAAAAAATTTCAATTAGCCATACCTCCAAATACCCAAACCTTCTGTTAAGCAAGGTATTTCAGTGAAGCACTATTTGCTCCACTTAGAAAGGAAACTTAAAAGCTTCCCTAAATTTTTCTTAGATCATCTTAAATAGTTCTTTTGGATGCCTGTGACTCATGGGACTGAATTAAATAGTACAGTCAGTTGCGAACAGACAAATGCTTCCAATGGCAGCTTCATTCACCATCTTCAAAGAATGGGTTTCATATGTGCATGATTTGGAAAGAGTCACTGGCCACATAAAAAAAGTCTGTTCAGTAATGTATATTCACGCATAGAAAATAATTGCCAGTAATGTTATTTTTTAAACTATTACCTTTGTATATATATGCACGTGGGCACATATATGCACATTCAAACAGAAAAACATTTGAACTTGTATAATAGTGGAATTGTTAAAAACCCATAAAAAACAGTATTAGTGGAATATAGTTATTTATATAGTGATATCTGGCCTCACAGGCTTCCCTTACAGCAAAATAGGCCAGAATGGAGGAACACAGCCAGGACTAAGGAGTAACAGGAAGTACTGTGGTTTACTGATTAGCCATGAACCTACCAAGAAAAACAACCTCATATTTACCCACATTTTCTATGGCAGTAACATTGATCATTGTAAGGCCAGTAACAGCTGAAATGGCTAAATACTTCAATGCAATGAACCAGCCTAGAGAAACAACCTCATTAAGGTCACAGAAAATGGATGAATGAACCAGAATGCTAAATCCAAGTTCAAAGCAGTGTGAGAGGGATAATTTCTAGTGTTCATGGTACTGGATGGCCTGGAGGTACTAATGTTCTCAACGACTCTCATCAGACAACGTCTGGTTTTCTGGGTTCAGTCTTGGATGCTACGTTTGAGGAAGGACATTGACAAATGAAAGGATATCCAGAGGAAGGCTGATTGGGATAATGAGGGGACTTGAAACTCTCCCATGAAGAAATAAAGAAACTAAGGCTGTTAAGCTGGAAACAAAGACCAAGGAAGCTAGGCTAGCTGTCTTCAAGTCCTTAAAGGGCTGTTGTATAGAAGAAGGATTAGATTTATTAATAGTAACAGCTAACATTTCTATAGTTTGTAAAAATGCTTTTACAAATGTTATCCCATTTTATTGTCACAACAAACCTGGGAACTGGGTGTTTTTATTATACCCATTTTACAGATGATGAAACTGAGGTAGGCAGAGGTTAAGTGACTTGTAACCAAGGTTACACAGCTAGCAAGAGTCTGAAGCCTAGACTTGAAAACAGGTTTTCCTGACTCCAGTTTCTATGCTCTGTCTACTGTGCCCCTTGTCTTGCTTGAATCCAGACTACAAAACCAAGAACAAGAGACAAAAATCATAGAGAAGGATGTAGATTCAATATAAGAGAAAACCTCCTAATAATTAGAGTTATCCAAAGTGGAATGAACTGCCTTCAGGAGGTAGTGGGTGTAACCTCTGTGTCTGACTCTACATGATCCTATGGACATTATCCACAGGGTTTTCTTGGCAACAATTTGGGAGTGGTTTGTCATTTCATTCTCTAGTGTGTCCCCATTTTACTAATGAGGAAGTGAGGTCTTACATGACATGCCCAGGATCACACAGCCAGTAAGTGTCTGAGGCTGATTTTGAACTCGGATGTCCTTGACCTCAGGCCCATTGTACCATCTGGCTGCCATAACCTCAGTAGAAGTCTTCCAATGACAGGTGGACAATCACTGTTGCTGAGGGAATATTGGTCTGTTAGAGTTTGGCTTACATGTCCTTTGAAGTTTCCAAGTCAGAGGTTCTGAATTCCTTTTTTTCTCTAGGAGAGCCAATTAACCAATTAGCTATTGTCTATTTATCATCTGCTATGTACAAGGTGACAAGCAGGAGGATACAACGGAAAGGAAGTCAGCCTTGGAGTCAAGAAGACCTGTGTTCAAATCCAGGTTCAGATACTTGCTAGCTGTGTAAGCCTAGGAATCACTTAGTTCACTCTCTGACTATTAGCTGTAAGGCACAGTTGCCACTCTGAATTGGTACAGGGGATCTCCTCACCAAGAGTTCCTTATACCAAATGAAATGTCAAGTCTGAACACTCTATCCTATACCCTCCATCACCAAAAGTCCAATTCACAGTAGAAGACCTGTGAGACCAGTGATTTCTTTTGCACTATCAACAGTATAAACACAAGTAACATAATGTATGGTCCCTGCTCTCAAAGGTTTATAATCTCATTGGGGACCATAAAGCATGCATTAAAAACTAGTAATATAAAAATATAAAATATATAAAAATAATTAGCAATATACTATCATAACATATGGGCTAAATGAGAGCTACAGACCATGTTACCTAGAAAATCAGAGGAGAACGGGATACTTGTAGAATGGTGACGGGACAGCATTCGATATAGAAGACACGACATCATCAGAATCTTAGAGGAGAATTGTATGCAAGGTGTATTCAGGGAAAGCAATCACTAGTTAGAAGAGTTCATGGAGCATCTAATGGGAAATATGGATGAAAAGGGAGGACAGAATTATTATTGTAGAAGGTTTCAATTGTCATGCTAAAGTATGAACTGTAGGGGGTGAGCAGATGATAGGGAGAAAGCAATGGGGAGTTCATTATGTTTCCTGGGAAGCTAAGCAGCACAATGTCAGACTCAGAACCAGGAGTTCAGATCATGACTGAGGCACTCACTAGCTATAGGATGCTGGACAAATCACTTAATCTCTTTCCACCTCAGTTTTCTCATCAGTAACATGGGGATAGGGCAGCTCGGTGGTGCAGTGGATAGAACCTAGGCAGACCTAGATTCAGGAAGACTTAAGTTCAAATCCAATCTCAGACACTTATTAGCTGTGTGACCCTAAGCAAGTCATTTAATCCCGTTTGCCTCAGTTTCTTCATCTGTAACATGAGATAGAGAAGGAAATGGCAAACCCCTCCAGTATCTCTTCCAAGAAAACCCCAAATGGAACCATGCAGAGTCAGACACAATTGAAACAAGTGAACAACAACAACATTAGGGGGATAAGAACTTGCCTCACAAGGTCTCTATGAGAACCAAGTGAGGTAACATATATAAAATGCTTTACAAGCCTTAAAATGTTATACAAATGCCCACTAAACGTATCTGGAGTATCACCGACCTTTCAGGAGAATGGGAAAGACCATAGGCATCTGAATTTTTCTTATAAAACTCTGCAGTAATGGTGACTACAGTGCCAAAGCCTCCTTGTGTCTCAGTTTCCTTATCAGTAAACGGGGACGTAATATTCAGAGTGCTTGCCTCACAGGGGGGTTATGAGGCTCAAATGAGACAATGAAGCACTTTGTAAACCTTTAAGCACTGCATAAATATGATTTACTATTATCATTGATAAAAATAAACAAAAGCTGTTGAATTTGGAAAACTATCCCTTCCCTCTTCCTCTGCTCATTGACATCACTTTAAAACCAGCCTTCCTTTTGTCCTGAAATTGAGCCAAACCTGACACTGATGATATTTTTAAAGCTGGGTTATTCTGAGCTGTCAGCTTTCCCATGATTTCCTTCCTCTTGCTGCCCATCTCTCCTAATGCCCTTGACCATGCAGCTTTGAACTTCCTGATTTGGGAGCCAGTCAGAAATACCCAAATAGTTCCACAATGTTCATAAGGTCAGAAATGACCTTAGTCATCAGTCCAGCCTGCTGCCCCCACATTTAGACTTTACCCATAAAAATTACTTTCTACCCTATTTTTAAATACCAGCAGGGACTTTTTCTTTTTTTTTTCTTTTTTTTAAGCCAGTTTCCAGAGGGGAAAATAACAATGGCCAACAGGATGAAAAAATTGTTCCTTATATCTCATTTAAGTTTCTCATTCTGCAGAAGAAACTTGTCTCCTCTAGTTTTCTCTTCAGTAGAAATAGGGAGCAGTTGGTCACTTTTCTCCATCTTTTGTAGACCTGCAGACCATTATCAAGTCAACCTTTGCCTTCTCTTCTCCAGACTAAATGATCACAGTTCCTTTAGACATTCCTGATAAGTTCTATTTTGCAGGCCTTTAATCATTTTTATAAAATTCTCATGAACTCTCCCCAGACTCTTTATGTCCCTCTTTAGTTGTAGGGTGATACCCAGTATCCTAATAGGGTCTTCCTACTACTTGCTATTCAGGAATAATGCAGTGTGATGTAGAAAGAGAACTAGCTTGAATTTTAGACTCAATTAAGCCACCATTTACAATACTCAATAAAGTCATAAAATGCAGTTACAGAATCTGAGATGGAAGAATTCCCATATTCAATGCATAAATATTCTCTACAACATTCATGAAAAGTCATCATTTATGCTTTGCTTCACCACCTCTAATGAAGAGAGTCTCACTGCTTCATAAAACACCCCCTTCCTGATTTGAACAACCCTAAGTACTGGAAAGTTCCTCTTCCCATTGATGTCCCTTGTGATTTCTAGACAGCTAAGGAACATGAGGAATAAAGAGTTGGGCCTCGGGTCAAAAAGACCTGAGCTCAAATCTAGCCTCAGTTATGTACTAGCTCTGTGACCATGGGAGAGTAATTTAATCTCTGTCTGCCTTAATTTCCTCAACTGTGAAATGGGGATACTAGTAGCACCTACCTCACACAACTGTAGTAAGGATCACCTGACATAATATTTGTAAAGTACCTAGCACAATGCCTGGTACACAGTAGGCACTTAATAAATGTTCACTTTCTTCCTTCATGCATTGGTCCCATTTTTACTTTATTAGCTATGTAGATTAAGTCTCCCACAGGATAGACTTTCTAAAAATGTTTTCATTGATGTCATTTTTTTTTACATTATCAAAATTTCCCCAGTATCCTTCTCCCTTTCCCTCCCAGAAAGCAATGCATATAACAAATAACATTTTTTAAAGACAAAAAAAATGAAAATGAGTAGGGAAGAAATTGATATAACCGATCAAAATAATCTAGAATATGTGCAATGTACTACCCTTCTGGACCTCCCACTTTTATAAAAAGGTAGGATGGGGGAATCTTCTCGTATCTTTTCTTTTGAGCCATGCTTGTTCTTTGCAATTTTGCAGCACTCACTTGTGGGTTTTGTGTGTGGTTCTTTTCATTTAGCTAGTGAGGTATAAAGGCTGGTACTGTAAATAATCCGGGGAAGCAAGGAATAGTTTACCTCTCAGATTTATGGAGTAGGGAAGACTTTATGACCAAAGAAGAGTTGGAGAGCATTATAAAATGCAAAGTGGATAATCTTGATTATATTAAATTGAAAAGTTTCTGTACAAACAAAGCCAATATAACCAAGATTAAGAGAGAAGTGGGAAATTGGGAAAGAATGTTATTTGAATGTAAATATAGTATAAATGTCAGATATTACTGCTCTACAACATAGAAGAGAGGCACCTGAAGAATACGTCACTTATGTTCCCTAGACATTACTAACTTCAATAAATCTGAAGTAAGAGTTTCAGATCAGCCATTTGTAATGTGGCTACAATTATATACCATTTTGTATCAATTGAACTACAACAATAACTAGCATTTATTCAGTGTCTAATACACGTAAGCCATCAGGTTAAGTACTTTATTCCGTTTTTGGAGTAACAACTACTTCCTTAATGATGCTCTAATGTTTCTAAGGTACTCTTTGGAAGGAAATTTCATCTTCCCCCAGTCTGAGTGGTTATCTGGGTCTGAAATAGTTAATGCATTCTCATGGTCTCTTTTCCTTCCAGGAAATTAGTTATCAGGACTAATTTCAAATATTAATTTGTGAAGAAGATTATCTAAATAGCTCAAGTTCATGTATTTTTTTTTTTTTAACTTTTTGGAGGGGGAAGGCAGGGCAATTGGTGTTAAGTGACTTGCCCAAAGTCACATGGCTAGTTTTGTGTTAAGTGTCTGAGGTCAGCTTTGAACTCAAGTCCTCCTGACTCCAGGGCTGGTGCTCTATTAACTATGCCACCTGGCCACCCCATCATGTATTCTTTCTACTTATATTTTCCCTAAAATACACAGTAGAGTCAATTTACTTTGAAAGATAAATGGGTCTTATCTATCAGTCAATCATAAACATTTATTAAATGCCTACTAAGTGCCTAAGTGCCAGGCACTGTGCTAAGTGCTGAGGATACAAAAAGAGCAAAAAAAAAAATAGTCCCTGCCCTCACGGAACTTGCATTCTAATGCATACTATGTAGGCAAAAGGAATTCATAAGATGATTCATGAGCTAACAGAAGGGAAGAACCCTCAAATGAGTAACAGTTGTGAGTATGATAATGGGAAGGAAATCTATTAGACAAAAAACCACTTGAAACCAGGTTCTGGGTCATTTTCCATCTTTTGTGCAGAAGTTGATTTGGCCTACAGGGCCATCCTATGCTTTGTAGGATGGCCTTTATAGATTAACTCAAATTATAACCTTTACTGCACTTGTATCACCATTAAGAGGCAAAATAGTGTTCAGGAACATGTCCAGAACAGAGCTATATACTTTTCTACTTAATAAATGTGTTGTGAATTCATCGAAGGAATTCAAAATGGGAGGTAAAAACTGGAATCATAACACCAATAATGAGATATTTTAATATCCGTGTTTATTTTATTTATATGTAACACAGAGTTTGACTACATATCAATAAATAGGTCTTTTAAATGAAAAAAAAACAAGAAAGTACTGTGCATGTTTGGGGGGAAGAAACTACAGAAAAAGTGCTGTGAGCTTCAGTTATCTCCCTGGGGGTAGGATGGACCATAGAAACCAAGGATTTCATAAAACTGGGTATGGAGTGGGGGGTAGGGACAAGAAAAAGTGATTAGAGAGGTCAACAGGGAAAGATTATTTCTTACTCCCCTCTCCTTCTGTAAATGTCACCTTAGTTCTACAAGCCCCATCATGAGAGGTGCTGGAGCAGAATCATAGGCTAATGGATGAAACCAAAAGCCATGGGCAAGACCCCAGAGTGAAGGCATAGCTTGATGGCAGCTTCTACCTGGTCTGACTAGTGAATAGGGAAAAGGATTCAGGGGGAGCCCTATAAATATAGTCAGGAAGAACCATAGGTAATGCCTTCAGGCCTAAGAGTAAATGCAAAGGCTAAACGCAGTAAGCTGGCGTATTGGAGGTTGTCTCTGCAGTGTACACTGCCACCATTATGAATAGTTTTAAAGCTCTGGTTTTCCTACTTCCAAATAGGTCCAAGACCCAGTCAGAGGGTGTGTTCCATTCTGACATGATAGTATAGTAGTGAGAGTGAGGAGGGGTATTAGAAATTATACATGGATGGAATTCGCACTACTTTGCATCCTAACACTCATTTTCCCTTTAAAAAAAAATCAAGTACAACAAGAAGGGGAAAAGGGATGATACATCATTGGAACAAAGAGAGGGACATCTTGGGTTGGAATCACTATCAGCTTCATACAATAGGTACCCACCCATTCAGTATCTGCTCCCGCCCCCAGTCTCTCTCACCTGCCACTGATGCCTAAAAATCCTTCCACAGGGTGCAAAGCCTTTGTTCTATAATTGGAGAAAAGGTTTTAAAGACACATGCCCTGAGAGTGGCAACAGATTGATTCAAATTCCCACTATTGGAATAGTAAAAATGACTTATATCTTATCCTTTCTTGAGATCAGATTTTGATAATAAGGAAAAAATAGGAAGGCATAGTAAACTTGACATTTAGCATTGAGAAAGGCATTTTTAAAAAGACTCAGAGTAACAAAGACAAACTTTATTTTATGCATAAAGTTTGTTAGGTCAAGATTTTTTTAAAAAAAGCTTTGGTACCTATAATCTCTCAATTCCTTTTAGTAGGAGAATGTAAAAGAAAGAAACAATAAATCCCAATTTTCTCAGAAGAGCGCAATTCCCTTGTAAAATGTGTATTTTGGGGGGATTTACTATTTTTCTCTTTTTCTTTAAAAAAAATCTGTATTTGATGCAATGGCTCTCTGGGAGTGGAAGGAAAACTGAAACAGGAGATATTTAGGTACTATAAAATCAAAAGATATCAATCAAAATTTAATTTTTTTAAAATGTGCTTGTTTGTGTTTTAGACTCTACTCTAGTGAGACTTTCAACCAATCCACTGAGAGTCTTTTTTAATACAGGTCTACAAACACCTCCACTCAGAGTAAATAAGGCAAACTGATTAAATTCACCTTATTATTGTCCCCTAGGAAGAGGGAGAGAAAATAAGTAAAGGAAAGAATAAGTAAAGTGTTGATGGACTAGTCAATTTAATACTCATTTTTCAGGGTTTTTTAGAAGAAATCATTTTCTCAGACATATAACATATTTGGAAGCAGCTGTGTGCTCTTATGTAACAGAGGAAGGCTATATGCTTTGTTCAAAGGGTGACTACTCCAGCCAAGGTCACCACCACCACTCTTATAATCATTAGAGATTATTGTAGCCTTCTCCATCTTCTTGTAAATGAGGAAACTGGGCCCCAAGAGGATAACTGACTTGCCCTCAGTCACAAAGGTTTTTGTGTCTACACAAGGAAGGCTGATAGAAAAAGAGGCTGGGTAGGAGTTAGAACACAGGAATCATCAAATAGAGGGCTAGTTATATTCAGAATCCACAGCAGGACTTCCTTTCCTCCTGTTTGAATGGCCTTAGGAGAAGCCTTGATGACTGAGCCCATGGGAATTCTGTTAGCGCTGAAGGTTCCTTTTCACTTCCCGGTCCGAGAGACCACCTGAATGGCTTTGATCCACTCTGTGCGCTCCTGAGGGGAAGCTGCTTGTAAGAAATAATGAACTTCAGTAGCTGTGATGATCTCAAAAAGGTTTTCATCACCACTCTTCTTAACTAAATGGGACAGAAAAAGAATATCATAGTTATTGGAAGGCCCTTAATTTAAAGAGGTCATCTGGTCCAATCCCCCGTGTTCAAGCAGCAGTATACAGCCCAGATATATTTTAGAATGTGATTTTGTCCTATTTCCAATGATAGCCTGATTTCTCTTTTAAAAACAAATAAAAGCATATGTGTTTTCAAAAGCATGACTTTCAAATGATCTAATATTGGTCATCCCAATGTTAAAATACTAAGGAAATTAAAAAATATCTATTTGGATAAGGTCACTTCTTACATGCACATACACCCTTAGCTACTAGCTAAGTGTTCTGAACTAATCAGTTCATGAACTAATGTTCATGTAACCATGTTCTGAACTAATCAGAAATCTTTCCTTTTTTCAGCTAATAATGAACACGTTGTCTTTTGAATGAATGAAATTTCCTTTCCTGAGAATAGCCAGAGACTTGCTCTTATCTGTTCATTGCTCTCACTTTAATTACCTTATGCCTAAAACACTATTGTGGCAAAGTAGGGGGAAATCGATTCATTTATACTGGGCTAAACTCTGTAATTTTAGTCTACAACAGAATCATTCTCTAACCATCTATAGACCTGATCCTGCAAATTTCAGGACCAAAGGAGAGTCTTATTTAAACCAGATAGGTGCTGAAAGAAAAATGGGAGATGGATACATCCAAGGTCTTCAATTTATAAAAATAATCTAGTCAAGATATTTTAAGCCTGTAAGTACTAGATGGCAAAGTGGGAACAACGGTTTGTTATTGAACTTCACGGGTTCCATGAAACTGCCGGGGACCCAATAAATTAAATTTAATTGTCTATGATTATATTATTCATAGAATGATAGAATATTAGAGCTAGAAATCATCTCATATGATCATCTAACCTCATAACCTTCATTTTTCAGAAGAGGAATGTGAAGGCCCAGAAGAGAAGCTTGTTCCAGTTAGTGAAAGAGACAATCAGAAGTCAGATAACCTACGCCAAATCTAATTCTCCTGCCATTATATCATGCTGCTGCCCCAGTAGAGGATTTCTTAGCCAATAAATACGAAGGACTTCCTTAAGAAAGCTCAAAGAATATTAAAGGACCACATAACAACAAAGTCTAAGATGGAGTGAGAACAAGAAGGGTCTAAACTGGGTGACAATGATGGTCAAGTTGGCTGCAGACTCCAGGATTTTTCGGTATAGTTCATGGATATAGGCAAGGTCCTCAGAAACCCATGAAGCTTTGTGATGCTCCTGGGACTCCAAAACTTTGGGAAGCCAGTCATACAAGCATAAATGTATTTTTGAGGATAATCATCAATTGGGATAGACATGATCATAGGTTCAGAGTGGAAAGAAAACTCACAGATCATCCAATTCAACCCTATTACTTTATAAAGGAGAAAACTAAGGCTCAGACTGATGAATGACTGGCCCAAGGTCACACAGGCAGTAGAAAAGAACAGGCATTTATTAAGTAACAACTATGGGCCAGGCATTTTGCTAAGCACTTTATGATTATTGTCTCTTTTGATCTTCACAACAATCCTTGGAGATAATTACTATTATAATCCATTTTAAAGTTGAAGAATTGAGTTAGAGGTGAAGTGACTTACCCAGGATCACACAGGCTAAATGTCTAACATTGGATTTGATTTATTGACTCCAGGTTTAGCCTAACCGCTAGTGAGTGAAACCAGGTCTTCTACTTCCAAATCCAGTGTTTCTTCCTTCTGTGTTTCCAGAGGGGGAGATTTGTACTTACCCTCAGGGGTGCTCTCCACTGCAGTGACCACACAGCCTCTCAAGTGAATTGCCCCCAGTGGATCTTCTCCCTGGAAAAGGAGAACATTGTGCCTACAAAGTATACAATATACACTGCACCCTGATTGGTGAAGAGTTACACAACTCAGAAAGAGACTCAATTCAATTCAACAAAAATGTATTAGGCCCTTGGAATAAAGAAGAGAAATTGAAAGCTCAGATTCTCAAATCTAAACTTCAGAGAGGCGGTCAAGGATATACACAGAAAGGTATAAACAAGTCGTAAGCATACCAGGGTACTTCCCCAATTAAAAGTTCAAATTAGTGAGGAAACAGGAAAGAAGTGGAGGAAGTTAAGGTTTGACCACATCTATTTCAGAGTTCTTAGACCCCTTGGCTCATCTATTGCCTAAAAGGTCATAGGAGGTAATCAAAGAATACGATCCTTCAGTTAAAAACAGCTGGAGAATTCAGTCTGCCCAGGGGAGGCTTAAGGCTTCAGACCAAACACCTGACAATAAAAGACAAAACGGCTTCAATTAAATAAGCAAAATGTTCTCATCTAATTAAGCCTGACCTAGAGACCATTACTTCTTAACTAATTTAGTCAAAAGCTAGAAATTAGATTAAATTTCTCCTCCCACCCCCACCAAAAAACACTACCAAAGCTAATTAAATTGAAGTGAAAGAAAAGTTGGGTTAGAAGGTCTATAACTGAAATATATGACACGAATAAATTAACTTCAATCCCAGAGAAAGGGAAAGTTTACATTGAAAACTGAGTGCCTCGAGGTCTTGGGTTTATTGGATGACCTTTACAATTCCATAGCAGGATAGATTTCTCCAGTGGAGGCTGGGAAGAGTTAGGAGATGGAGGAAAACAGGAAGTAGGGAAGGGATATAGGGAAATGATGAGATAAGAAGGTCATAAGATCATAGGAACACACATTTAGAGTTGGAAGAACCCTTTGAAATATGGAGAAGGAACTGGGAGCAGGGAGAGGAATCAGGAGAATAGAAAAGTTTGGCTATGTAGTATGATAATGAGAATGCTGTTTGAACACCTTTCAACAACCATGGCACTCACCCCTGCAGGATCATAGTAGTGCAAATAGGCAGGGTCCTCCCTCAGAACAAATTTCCTCACTTTCCAGTTCTTCCTCCGATGCCCCTGCATCCAGAATCAGCATACAAAACAGAAATGATAAGATTATCAGCCCAATATCACCCTGTCCTAACTCAGGATTGAAGCACAAAATTAGCAATGGCATCATTCAATCAATGAACAAATGCTTGTGACACACCTACAATGTGCAAGACACTGTGCTCAGTGCTCCAAATACAAACATAAAAACGAAACAATCCTTGTCATCAAAGAACTTATATTCTTGGGGCAGAAGAGGGGTAGGAAGTGGTTTTCAAAGTAGCTATATCTCCATCCATCCATCCATATCATACATACATACATACATATACATACATATAATATATGTGTGTGTACATTTTCTTATCTCCCCTCCCCCAACACAAGCTACTCTAGGGCAGGAACTGTTTCCCATTTTTCTTCGCATCCCCAGTACCTAACATACTGCCTAACATACAGTAAGTGCTTAAAAAATGCTTGATGATTGATTGGTTGACGGGATTGGCACGACAATTCCTTGTAGTCATCATTTCTTCCTTTCCTTCCAGGCATACATTGTGGGCTTTCACGTAATTGCTGAGAATCCTCCTGTTTCTGGTGAGTCAACCTTCAGAGGAAGACAGCAAGGAGGATTTGGAAGCAGTGGGTGCTGTTCAAGTTCCTTTAAATATTTGAGTTGCTTGAGAATGTCATGGGATTGAGTCATCATTTCTAGAATGACGTCTCTCTGTGTGAGGAGGGTACAGATGTCACAGCAATTTGTAATATGTGCATCTAGGACTTTCAGACCATTTCTTAGAATTTGTACTCAGCTATAAAGATGACCATCTACCCATTGTCAACTGCATTCAGTTCAACAAGAGTTATTGAACACCAAGTATATGTCTCACATTGTGCTAGGTACTATGAGGGAGATCACATATATACATATATATATACGTGCGTATATGCATTGTGTGTATATACATATATGGATATTTATGTGTATGAATGTATGTATGTATATATTTGACACAGTTCCTGACTAAAGGTACTTAAAATCTATTTGGGAGATAAGGTACACACACACACACACATAAATACAATGAAATAAATTCTATAAATAAACAAAAGAGATGAAAAAATCGAATATGCCAATGTCTGGTCCTATTCAGCCAGAGCTGAGTTATGGCACTTTACTAGAACCTGATATACTAAGACATGAGACTTCCCTCAGCCCTCTATTGATTATATTCAAAAATAATGTAGTATCCAGATTGCCTATTAAACTATGATCAGTACTTGACTTCAAAGGAAGGAGAAACTAAAGCCCTCCTGAGAGAGTATGTTGTAACAGAAAGAATAATAGAATTGCAGTCAGATCTTGATTCCAAGGCTGTCTTTTTAACTTGGTAGCTATGTGATTTTACTTAGCATTTCTGAGCCTCAGTTTCCTCACCTTTAATATAGTAACAGTAATACTTGCATTACCTACCCTTATATGTTTGTCATAATGATCAAATATGATTGTATATGAAAAGTACTTGACGAAGGGCTCTAAAGCCTCAGCTATCATTAGGTGGCCAGGAAGAATCCTAGATTCATTTTTCTTTTCTTTCTTTTCTCCCAATTACTTATGAAAATTTCCCCTCTTTTCTTATTTCTGATAGACATTGATTGTAAGGGAAATAGTTGTAATGGTGATCTGGGAATGCTAAAGGAATGCAGAGATCTTCTAATTCAATCTTTAATCAGTTAAACCCAAATCCTAAGGTCTCTTCCAGCTCTAATGTGATAGGAGTCTTTGAATATAAACTTTCCAAGAGTTCTTTTCCAGTTCAGAAACCTACCCTATTAGAAGGTAAGTTTGTTGAGCACAGGGGCTCTCTCACTTTTGTCCTTGTATCACCAGCATTTAGTATTGTGTTGGCACATAGAATACTTATTAAGACTGGCATCAATGTTTTCCCCAAACAATATCACTTTAATTCTTTTGGTATTCACAATACCATTCATTGTTAGCCTACAGATGTGAATACAGATTGTTCATTTAAATAACATTTCACTTCTCTTACTTGGTTTCAAATCCTCGCCATCTTTAAGTTCCTCTTCCTTGGTTATTTGTTTATTGTAAAGATGAAAATAAGTTTTGCATTAAATAGCTCTATGTAAGAATTCATTTAACATTTAACAGTCAATCCATGTAAGGTGTTGTCACAGTGGCTGTCCTTCTCATAAGGGGGCAATATTTTCTCTTTGTCTTCTCTTTTTCTTGTTGTTTCGAGGGTAACGACTTCTGCCATATTTCAAGTGGCCTCTCTCTTTCTCTACTTTATTATTTCTAATATTATTCCCCTTGGATTTTTTGAGGATTTGCTTTATCTTCCACTCTGTGGAAGAATTTCCATTGGAACGTTTCGTTCTGACTACTGCCACAGAGAGTCACTAGCAGGCTTTCAGGTAAGACAGAGAAGGCAAAAGTGGGAGAAAAGAGCATCCAACGAAGGAGAAAGATCCAAAGGCTGTGCTACTGGCCACTCACCTGCTTCAGTAGGCACCCTTGCTTAACAATTATTCCTCTGAATTCTTCCTTCAAAATCACATCTTCATCACTGGAATTGTCTTCGCAGAAGAATCCACTGTCTGCCTAATTGGAAGCCAACAGATTTCTTTCACCAAATCAAAGACTTGCCACTATTTTTTACTCTCCTGATCACCAGCATTTTAATGTTCTCTCTGCCTTTCTATGTTACCTGTATCCCAATCTTAACCTTTAAGGCTCTCCCCTAGAATGCTACTTCCTACAATCCTGTCTCTTTCCTCTCAAGCATGATTGTAGGAAGTAGCATGAATATTATGAATATTTATGAATATTTATTATACTTCTTGTGGTTGATTTGTTCATTTGTGTATTTATCTATTATTCATCATCATTATTATTATTATCAATTATTATTCATTTGTGTATTCTACTTGTATGTAAATCTTTCTCTGGGAAATTTACTTCCTTCAAATATTATTTTCTTTCAAGCTATTCTTTTTTTCACTTTTACACTAACATCTGGGACATTTTCCCACCTCTACCACTTGCTGCTTTCTATATTTCCATGAAGACTGGAGAAGTGATCTGAGGAAATGAGACTGGCAGTGAAACTTCACCCAAAGTGAACTGAAACCTTGCATCTGGGAAATTTGTTTCAGTCTCATAAGGATGGTGTTTCTTTCATGCAGCATACAAATATCTGTGCTCTAATCTAGAGAAGAAACAGAACTGACGAAATCCCCAGAGAAATCTCCTCTTGCTGTGTGTTTAACATGACCCCAGAGTGGGTAGGTATTTTGAAAGAGAAATCTGCAGTGGTACTATGGGGGTTTCCATGAGTTAGATTCTTTATGCAGAATTGTGACCTTTTATTTCCCTCCTAAGTAGTTAATGGTTTGACAACTGTTTGGTAAAGGAAATCCTAGTCTGAGATGTGTGAACTTTTTTTTAATTGATAATTATTTTAATATAATTTGTTTTCTTTGTAATCAAATTATTTTCTCTATTTAAAAACATTCTTCTAAAGAAGGGGTCCCTAGGCTTCATCAGGCCACCAAAGGATTTCATGAGCTCAAAACAGTCAAGAACTCCTGCTCTGGGATCTGGTTGGAGTGTTTACATTATAAGAATGAACGGGTAACTCTTCCCACTTACAAAGTAGTAGAAAGCATCAGAGTTATCAAGGAAGGAGATTTCAGCAGTTCCATCAACTGCATTCTTGGACAAGTCCCCAGCAGGCTGTAGGAAACCTTCATTTAGTAGTGAAGATGCTATCATGAGGCCTTCCTGACGATTACGGACAGATTGTTTAGATAATAG
The DNA here is from genome assembly GCA_028646515.1 of Pseudochirops corinnae. Lineage (NCBI taxonomy): Eukaryota > Metazoa > Chordata > Mammalia > Diprotodontia > Pseudocheiridae > Pseudochirops > Pseudochirops corinnae. The sequence goes on along the minus strand of CM053585.1, from coordinate 94,850,948 downwards.
CCAGTCAATCACACAGTTACCTAGATAGGAAAAATCAATGGTCAGGTTACTAGCTCAAAACTAGAATCAAAGGGCTGGAAAGAACCTTGGAAGATGATACCATCCATCCCCATTCTTGACCAAGACTATATTTAAAATCATCCCAAGAGGTAAACTCTCTATCATTTAAAAAATAATCTAAGGAAAAATGGCCCTTCCTTGACAATATGTTAAGAATCTCAAAATGAGAAATCTGGCATTTTATCTAGATTGTAAAGAGAAAGAAAATTAATGTTTGGGATAATAGATAAAATCATCCTTATATTTAAATTATTGTCATAATTTTTTAGAATAGTCTATGACAATAGTTGGGTCTTCCAAATTAGGCAGAGGTGGGAAGTGATTGGTTAGGGAAGTTGTATAACGTCAAGATAAATTGTTGTATACAAGATAAATAAGTTGTATAACGTCAAAATAAATGCCTTAGCCATCACCAGTTCATTCATTCATTTATTCATTCATTCACTTGATAAGATTTATTAAGCACGTAAAATGTGTCAGGAACTACCCTAGTGCTGGGGATACAAAAATAGTTCCTACTCTCAAGGCACTCACATTATATTGGGGTAGGGCAACACAGAGAGAAGTACGCCAGATGTCAGAGACAGTTGTCAAAGTGGAGGGTGCAGAATAGACTTGATATAAAAGGTGGTACTTGAGCTAACTTGAAGAAATGTAGGGGTTTTAAGACATAGACATGAGGAAGGAGTTCATTTCAGGTAAAAGGGACAGCCTGTTCAAAGGGACAGAGACAGGTGGTTGAATGACATACTTGAAGGATTTGATTTTCCAAAGGGAAATTGACAAAAAGAAATATTTAGGTATAACCCAGGAACCAGGGCCTCTCATGCTTTGGTCTCATACAGATGGAATCTGATCTCAGAGTCTGACACAGTAAGATCATATTCTCTTTAGAGCTCATTATACTCTCTTCTAGAGTTTATTCTGAGAATTCTCCAAATTTAGAAAGTGCCTACGCTTCCATGTATGTGGGTAGTAGGGTCCCTAGGTCCTATATGTACAAGCACACATATGCATTTCAGTTATGGGACACTCTTTATTTCATCATCCTAGAAAAGACAGAAAACACAAAAGACTCACAACAGTCTATAAACAGATACAGAAAACATCGAAAGAATTGAAATCTGGGTTTACTGCAGGGCAACATTCCAACAGTCTGGTGAATCCATAACTCTCTCATTATGTCTCATACATTCACACCCACATTTGTTATGCCCCTGTGGTTCAGACATCTCCCAGAAGGCAAGTATACTTTGGAACTACTTGATTTCCCTTCCCGTAAGACCTGTACTATATGAATTATTATATATATATATTTCATTAACCTCTAGGAATATGCTGTACTGAAAGCTTTTGCCTTCTTCCCTCTTTCACCTCATACAAACCTTGCTATATAAACTGACATCGAAGGTTTTGGAACCTGCCTTTCCTACATTTTCTCTCACATGGTGAATCCTCTTCTCCATCCAGGCTGGTTAACTCATGTTCTTTTTTCTATAGTATGGCCATTTTTACTTCCACACCTTTGTGCCATTCCTTTCTAATGTGACTACTTGAAGATTCCCCGTAGCTTCCTTTCCATGAACATCGTGCCCATTCTTCCAGGAACAGCCTGCCTTCTGACTACTCCAGCCTGCAGTAATCTCCTTCTCTCTCCTCTAAATTCATGACATCTGTTGTCTATTATATTTATCTGGCATTTAACACTGTGTCACAGCATCACTTATTTTGTTATGTTCATATATTTTGCATTGTTATTTGACAGCTCATGCGGGCATTTTTGTTGACTCAACTGGACCATAAGCTCCCTGACAAAAGAACTCATTTTTTTTGTTATCTTCCACTTCCCTAACACAGTTCCTTGCACATAATTCAAGAATCTGTGATAACATAGGTGTAAGTATTCCCATCAGAAACACAAAATGCAACTTTTCAAAGACTTTAGAGAATAACTCTGATGGCACATCAAGCTGGATGGGGTCTTACAAAAAAAATTTCATCTAGTTCCCTCATTTTACATATAAGGAAACTGAGGCCCAGAGTACTTTTGATTTCATTAACTCCATATACTACTCTCCTGTGGGTAAATTTTTATGGCACCTTAAGTATTGCTTTGTGAGACTTGTAACTTCCAACTTGGAATGCTGCAAATAATAGATCAAAGTTCCTTAAATAATAATGGAATTCAACAGCATTCACTTTTTCTGTGTTCACGGTATTTTGTAACAAGGACTGAGGCACCATAGAGAAAATGAGCATCATTGTAATGAAATGACAAGTTTCTTGTCAAGAGCTTCTCAAATTCATAATGTCCAAGAATTTTGAGGAAATTGAATGCAATCTGCATTTGCCATATTCAATTCAATTAAGTGTGGAATGAAAGGAAGATTGAGTACTCTATTGTTACAATACTTTTTAATCTCTTTGGCCTGAGTACTCCCTCAACTGATGAAGGTCACAACTGTCATAATTTCACAGGTGGTCCTCAAGAGATGTGGTCAAAAAATTCTTTGTCCCCAAGACTAACATGGGAATGATTCTTTCTAGATTAGACATCATCCATTAGACTGGTAGCTCCTTGAGAGCAGGGACTATCTTTTACCTTTCTTCCCATCCCCAGGGCTGAGCAAAGGTCCTGACACATATTATATACTTAATAAATGTCTTTTGATTGACTGACTGCAGCTTGGGCCACAGGCCATAACTGAGCCAGTGTCTGAAGACTTTCTAGCATAATAGGACCAACCAGAATTTGCATTCATTGCCTTTGGGAACCCAAGGTATACTCATATCATAATCATGCTTTGTCAGAGTTGAATGACTTACAATGAAATTCCCCAAACTTCTATGATCTAATCCACAAACTCTCATAGAAATGAAAAATGTCACAGCAAGAAAGTACCTTTGAGATGATTTAATCCAACTTCATTATTTTGAAGATGAAGGAACTGGTGGTCATGGAGATTAATGTCACTTGTCTGAAGTCATAAATTGGGACTAGAACATATCTCCCACTTCTTGGTCAAGACCTCTTTCCATTATACCATAAATTCTATTGTGCAACAAAGACCCCTGATTTTCTTCTTCTACTCTTTTTTGACTCTGATAGCCTAGTTTTTCATTTTCAATTGGCTCACTGAGTATGTCCCAAATTATCCTTTTTGCCCAGGGCCCCTCTTTTAGCCTCTCTGTCCTTACTGAAGTTGGAGTTAGAATCCAAAGTATTTGACTCATTTCAATGGCGGCCACATCTCCTAGCAGCAGGTACATGGGAAATCCAGACTTTTACCTGTAAAACAGTGGTTAAACACCTTCTTGTCCTTCTCCAGCGTCAGTTCTTTTACTCCTTTGTCACCATCCTTCATGGATAAATATAGGGCACTGAGCAGAAAAAAAGGAATGGGTAAGGAGGTTGTATCTATCTGGTGTTGGCCCATATGCCTTCTACCCTAGAAAGAGTGATCATAATAACTGACATTTCTATAACCCCTTAAATTTTGAAGAGCACCTTACATACATTATCTCACTTGAGATGCACAACAATTATGTGAGGTAGCTACCATAAATATTGTTATCCCCATTTTTGCAGAAGAGGAAACTGAGATTCAGTAAGGTTAAGTGATGTGGTCACATCATTAATAAATATTCAGACAGGACTTTAATCTAGGATTTCTTGACTCCAAATCCAACTCTCCATCCACTGAGCTAGCTAGCAGTTGAACCTTCTATTACTTTAGTCCCTGTAAAGATTTGTGCATGTATCTTATATCCCTGGCTAGATTAAAACACCATGAGGGCAGGCATATCTAGCATAATTTTATATTCCATATTGCAGTCAGCACAGTGACTTATATGCTGTTTGTTGTTCAGTTACATCAGTCATGTCCCATTTGGGATTTTCTTGCCAAAAATACTAGAGTGGTTTACCATTGCCTTCCCCAGCTCATTTTACAAATGAGGAAACTGAAGCAAACAGAGTTTAAGTGACTTGCCCAGGGTCACATAGCTAATAAATGTCTGAGGCCAGATTTGAACACTGTTGGTACTCAAATATTTGTTGGGTGAATGAATTGAACAGATGAATAAAGCTATTTGGAAAATGAACTACTGACATTCAAAAGAGAGTTATAGCTAGCTGGCATCAAGCATTCTAGACCTCATATGTGAAGGGAGCATTTAGTGTAGCTTCTTTACAGACAAATGTCTCAGCCACACATGAAGTATATTTTTACATTTTCCCTAAATGGAAGCATTAATAGAAGGGAAAGAGGAAAGATAAAGATGTTGAGGGAAGTGTGGAGATAAGGAAGAGGAGAAGAGCTCTTATTGTTATTTTATAGAGTTAGTGGGGAGTCCTATCACAGGATTACTGAACAGCAGAACAGAAAGTGGTCTTCCTGTTTCCTGTATCTTGCTTCCCCTCAACATCATCCAGTCATCCTTTTCACACGTATATTTGACAACTGTGGTCAGCAGTGTGGCCCCCTCTGACATGTTCAGAAACAACAGGGCCACAAAAGCTCACCACTCCTGGTTTTTTGCCATTTGGAGGAAAAAGTCTGGTTTTCCTTTCTAGGACATGATTTGATAGGCAAGTTATCAGCAACCACCCTTGGTGTGTCCTTTTAACAGCCCCTGGGAGCTCTGGTGGTTATTTTGAGCACCATGCGTGGGAGTGAGAGGGTGTTGCTGAAAACTAGTTTCCAAGTATGCTTTTTTTAGAGAAATGGGAGCTACCATGGAGCAAGGGGGGGCTTTCTTATGGTGAAATTCACATGAATGAAGAAAATGTGGCCAGGGCTTTGAAGACCTCTGGATAAGCTACTGCTTTAACTTCCAGTCCAAAGCAAGACTCAACTGCAGTTGTCTGGCTTTTCTTAGGCTATAATAAAGCACTCCACGAGCTCGACAGAGAATGAGCAGCCCAGGTCCCAGGACTCAGAGCTAGACTTTGGTGTCACCAATTTGCTAGTGATCACAGATTTAGAGCTGGAAGGGACCTCAGAAGCTTTCAAGTCCAATCCCATTCATTGCTTCCTTGTGCAGATGAGTAACAACCCTATACAGGACAGGTCGGGCAGGTGGTAGCGAATCCATTTTGCAAAGAAGCAAATTGAGACTCAAAGAGATTAATGGACTTGTCTAAGGCTACAATGCTAGTTAGAGGCAGCCAGGCCTGGTGGGTAAGCCCTCTCCCTCTTGGTCCAATACCCTCCCAGGACATCTGGCTTCCTCTCCCTCTAGATATTTGTACTTGTGGATATGTTGCTCTATAAATAGCACTCTGCAGTTGTGTTAGGGGTATGGGAGAGGTGTTCAATATACTTAATTACTCTGCGCCCTTCCTATGGTCAAAAGGGTCTGTACCTCTCTTCGAAGTTAGTGCTGTGAGTGCTGCATATTGGACACAGTGACCTGAAAGAGTCAAACACCTAATGTGCACTGAGGTTGATAAAGCTCTTTGAAGTAGATAGCCCTGGTTTAGGTGCTACAGACTCTTTGAGATACTGCATTTGTTGGTCACAGTGCACCTAGGCTAGACAGGACCTCATGGCCTGCAAGAGAGAAGACTGGAGCTCTTGCCTTGGAGCAGTATTTACACTGGTAGAGATTGGCTGAGCCTAAAACCTGGAAGAGAAAAAAAACCAAAGGAAACAAATCACCTTAAGTCAATGGTTTCTGGCAGTCGAATGGACCTCCTGGTAGATTTCCTAGCAAATTTCTGGCCTCCTTCAATGCACTTAATCGCCTTCTTAATGTCTCGCACCCAGGCGTCTCTCTCTTCCAGGAAGGCAGCCTGGAAAAAGTGGTCTTGCTGTTTGGTTGTGGCAAGTTTAAACACGAACTGAAATCAAAACATAGTATATTAGTAAACAATGACTGTTACAAAACAGAGGCCTGAGCCTAGTCATAATCTGGTACTGTTGATTTAAAAGTCAGATAATCTAGCCATTCCAATTCAATCAATTGCCAAGTCTTTTCTATTTCAACAATATCTCTTGCATCTATCCACTTCCCTCTACTTACACGATTGTTGTTCAGTGGTTTCAGTCGTGTGTGACTCTTTGTGACCCAATTTGGGGTTTTCTTGGCAGAGATACTAGAGTGGTTCCTTCTCCAGTTCATTTGACAAATGAGGAAACTGAGACAAACAGGGTTAAGTGACTTGCCTGGAATCACACAGGTAGTAAGAGCCTGAGACTGGATTTGACTTCAGGTTTTTCTAAATCTATGTGCCACAGCTGCCCACCTAGTTCCCCCTACTTAGAGAGTCACAACCCTAATTCAGACCCTAATCCCTTTGCTCCTGGACTATTGACATAGCCTCCTAATTGTCTTCCCTGCCTTAAGTCTCTCCCCATTCCCATCCCTCTTAGATGTGATATGGTTAACATGCTGGTTGGAACATGTGACTACTCTGCAAAAACAAATTAATGAACAAACAAATGCTCCAGTGACCCCCCAGTTACCTCTAGGAGCAGATATAACTCCCGTTTGACATATAAAACCCTTCAGTATCTGTTCCTACTCTACCCTTCTAGCCTCATTACAAATTATTTCCCTTGAAACACCATACTCTACAATGCCATCATACACAGCACTCCATCTTCCAAGTCTCCACCTTTGCATTGTCTATCTCTCCTGCCTGGACTGCACTTTCTCCTCACCTTCTCTTCCTAGTATCCCTCATTTCTTTCAAAGCTCATCTAGAGGCAGATAGGTGGCTCAGTGAATAAAGAGCACCAGCCCTTGAGTCAGGAGGACCCGAGTTCAAATGTGTTCTTAGACGCTTAACGTGTACTAGCTGTGTGACCTTGGGCAAGTCACTTAAACCCAATTGCCCTGCCTTCCTCCCTCCAAAGGAAAAAAAAAAGCTCATCACAAAGCCACTTCCTACATGCAGCTTTCATTGATTCCCCTAAATGCTACTGAATCCCTCAAGAAGTTACCACGGACTTATTTTCTATGTATTATGTATATGTTTACACAAATATCATCTCCTCCAACATCATGGACACTTCTTGAGGGCAGGGGATGTTTCATTTTAGCTTTTGTATCCTCAGCACCTAACATAGTACTCAGTACATACTACGTATTCAATAAATGTTTGTCAATCAACTGATTGATTACAGTCAGATAATTTTTTTTTTCCTGACAAAGAAGTTAGAGTCTCTGGATTCAGAATCTAATAAAATGTAAACTTGAGGGTAGGGACTACTTCTTTTTTTGGTCTTTTTTCTCCAGTGCCTTGCACATAGTAGACAATTTTAAAAATAAGTATTTTCTTTTTATTATGAATCTAAACAAATACAAACATTCAAATGCACAAAAAACAACTGAAAAGAGGATTATATAGAAAATCACAATATTTTGCACAAGTTTTTTACATAAACATTACATTTAAAAAGTTAGAAACAAAATTGCCGAGTTCATTTCAACATAATGGGCACTTAATAGATTTTTTTGAATTTGAAATGTTTGTTTAATTCCTAAAGTGTAGCAGTATGGGACAGTGGAAAGGCATAAGTTCAAATCCAAACTGCCACTAACTATATTTGACCTTGGGAAAATCATTTCATCTTTCTAAATTCCACTTTTTTATCTGTAAAATAAGAAGATTGGACAGAATGACCTTCAGGGTTCCTTCCAGCTCTTACTCCTGTGTGCTGGTCCTATGAGGATTCAAAGGAACGCATCTCTCCATGCCCAATATTAAGTCATTGAATATCCCTGACCAAATAGCTTACTTTTGCTAGCTTGTATGCTCCCAAATACCAAATGGAGAGACCAACGAGAGAATTGTTTACCCCCTTAGTCCAGAAGATATTAGTTGGATTAAGAATGACCTATGGGGCAGCTAGGTGGCACAGTGAATAGAGTACCAGCCCTGGAGTCAGGAGGACCAGAGTTCAAATATGGTCTCAGACACTTGATACACTTTGTAGCTGTGTGACCTTGGTCAAGTCACTTAATCCCAATTGCCTTCACTTCCCCCCTCCAAAAAATGACCTATGGGTATCACTATGGGGAGCATTGTTAAGTTTTAGGACTATACAGAAAAAAATAAAAGTACAAGAGAAAGAAAAAAAGAGACATATAGTTAGACATAGTAGGCACTTAATAAAGGCTTATTGGATTGGACTGGATACCATCTACAATTGTCTCGAATACCTTTTTTGATTTTAAATCATTATTAACTTGATAATCATAAACTCTTTAGAAGCCCTACGAATATCATTACGAGTTTACCTACCCAGCAGCACCTTTCCTCTATGGTTTAGAAAAATGCAGGTTTAATCACAACTCTTAGTGATTATTTTGATGAAGAGCTTATGGTATGACTTTTTCATTTGCATAAAGGAAGAGAACATTCAAATGAGGGGAAAGGGGACAGAATAAGATGATATTAGCAGAGATGACAATTCTTTGCTTTTAACCTCCCCTTTCCCATAAGGTTAGGGATGTGATATCTGCACAGGCCTAAGGACAGAGAATGTATTTAAGAGTACAAACCTTAAGGCTTCCTAGATGCCAAAGAGGCACAGTTTGCTATAAATAAAAAGGTCTTGTTTGGAAAGATGACTGTTCTATTATTTGGAACGATTGTGGCTGTCTCAATATTGACACTCAAGTCTAGGCTCCTGCTGTTTTGTGCGGGCACTAATTAAATCATAATTAAATGCATAGGAGTAATCAGGAAGAATTCACTTTGCATCTTAGCATTTATTGAATCGAGCTGTCAAAGGCTGAAATTCGCCATTATCATTGTCATACTCATCATCTGCAGGTCTTTGTGACCAATCTATGATCACTTTATGTAGGGAACTCTTGGTAAGGAAATTTCCCTCTACCAGGGCAGATCAGCATCTGTTTGGCAACTCAAAACACCGAGAGAGTCATGAGGCTAGGATTTATCAGAGACATGCCATGAACCTAAAGGTTCTTATCTTAAAGGCCCACCCTCTATTCCCATGCTCCATGCTGCCTCATCCCAAATATTAGAAAATTAAAAATTAACTGGTCTATGAAGACAGGCTCCCACAATAGGGATGAATGCTGACAGCTCTGTTTCTTATATGATGTGAGCTGAATAAGGCCACGTTTGGGAAGAGTTTCCAGTCCAGTCCAGAAGTATCTGTGAAGGTCTGACTCAGTTCTTTTAGGTCGGACTCAGTTCTTTTACCCAAGTATGTTCAGACTCCAGAAGCCTCCATGTTGCCAGAGCCCTGACTGGATCCCACGTACTTTCTAATGTGATTCTATTCAGCCAACATTTATCAAGTACCTACTCTGAGCAAGAGGAAGAAACAGGATCAGAGATATAAGGTGACTGGCCCAGGGTCACATATCCAAGGCAGCATGGCATAGTGGTTAGTGGTCAGATCTATGAGTAAGGAAGATTGAAGATAGAATTTTGTCTCTGACATACACTGGTTGTGTGACCCTGAACAATAGCCTCTCAGTGTTCTGGGTAACTTTCTAAGATGAGAAGTGCCAACCTGCATTAGCAGATAAAGTTCCCTTGTGATATAGTTCCCTATACTAAGGAAATCATAGATCTGATCCTATCTCCTATCTTTTCTCCTAGCTTCTAAAACAATATTTTTCATGTTGATAACATTTTGGAAATGTTTATTGAGTTGAATTGAAAAAAATAAGGCTATAGTAGAGGACAATTGAAAATTAAAAAAAAAATACCATAAAACAACTTACCATTCTTTTACCAAAGTCTTGGCAAGGGCTGGTAAGAGTACTTCCTTTTAATGGGATCATTCCCTTGGGACTGTTATCACTTTTCTTCTTGTAAAATTCAATAGCATCTTCTAGCAACACAACCCACATGGGTTTCCAGCTATTGAACATGCTGCCCTGTGTCGACATCACAGAAAGAAAATAATCATGAGTCTTTTAAAAAAATATTTCTTTCTTCCAGTTTCCGTGTCCCTAGACACCAAGTCAGGATGCTAATCTGGAGATTGCTCACCCAGTTAGCACCGAAGGCTGCTAATATACTAGAGGATATATAATTAATCACCTACATGTATGGAGCAAACTTTAAATGCAGCTGGAAGGTCCGCATAAGAAAGGATCAGTGTGGGAAGCAGGACCTCCAAATTTTGGAGGCATTTTATAAAATTATTTCCATTGTTTTCCAATGTGAACCTGTTTAAATTTTCACTACACTCTGAAAATACCACACCTACTCACATTTCTCATTTCAGGCAATGAAAACTTCCCTAGCTACTCTGACCCACACTGATCTCTTCTTGCTGACTGTTCTAGAGCACTTAAGTTTGTGTCAAACATTTGGACAATTAATCACACATTGTCTTATTGTTTTTGAATTGTTTCATGTACATTAATCTTGTTTCCCCAATGAAGTTGCAAGCTTCTCAAGGGGAGGAATTACAACTGCCTAACTCTCTCGTTTCTCCTTACTACACCCATTGCAACACTGATTTATCACTGGTAGTGTAGTAGGCACTTACTGTATACTTTTCTAAAGACTTAACTCCCAAATGAGATTCCTAATGCACCACTGTAATCACATTTACTTCTCTACTCAAAAATTCTCTGTAGATACTCATGACCTAGTGAATAAAGTAAAAACTCTTGACCTTGGCATTGAAGATCCTCTATCTGGCTTCAATCTATTTATCCAATTTTATCTCATACCACTCCCCTTCACATATTTTATGTTCTGGTCAAACCAATTAATCTCTATTCCCCACTCTCATCTGGCCCTCTCCTACCTCTATGTCTTTGCTCACACTGCCCTCCATGTGTGGGATGGGCATCTCCATCTCTTATAGTCCTTCCCTTCCTTCAGAGCCTAACTCATACACTACCTTTTCCATGAAGCATTCTCTGACTCCATCTCTATCCCTACCCCCAGGTAAAAATGGCCTCTCATTCTCAAAGTCTTTATAACACTTTGTCTGGGCTTCTCCTCTCAACTCATCCCATTCTGCTATTTTATAACATTTCTAAGATGAAATATAAACTCCACTGTGTGGCATTTAAAGCACTTCATAACCTGACCCTATGCACACCATACTAGCCCTCATGCTGTTCCTCTTTCCATCTTCTATCTCCATTCCTTTTCTGTGGATGTCTCTCTCCCCTACACCTAGAAAACTCTCTCTTTCTACCTCCTTCCCTTGGTTTCCTTCAAGACTCAGCTCCAGGCATCACTTTCTTTATAGCCTTTTCCTTATTCCTATAGTTGTTAATGTATTTCACTCCAAAGTAGCTTTCTATCTGCTTTGTATGTCTTTTATCTATCTCTCTGTCTGTCTGTCTATCTATCTACATTGTTTCCTCCAATAGAATGTAAGCTCATTGAGGACAGGAACTGTTTTGCTTTTTAATCTTTGTATTCCCAGTGTTTAACAAAGTGGCCAGAACATGGTAGATATGTGTGCTGATTGATTGAGTTGGATATTTGAACTTCCTCTTGTTAGACTGCAAATTCCTTGAGAGAAGACCCTGTTCTGTAACCATCTTTGCATACCTGCAGCCTAGAACAGACCTTGTACACAGTAACTAATTAATAAACAGTTAATAATTTTTTTGTTGAAGATATAACTCTAGGACAATTCCAAATGCTACCAACCTTCATGGAAAATAGTGACAAATTCTTCTCTTTCTTTAGTTATTATTCACTGGTGGTATTGCCCCATTTTCTTTGCCCCAAACAGGGCCCCCTCTCACAACTCAAAAGGTGCTTCCAATAAAAGGAACCACAAGGAACTCACCCAAATAATTAACACCCTTGCTATAGAGTTATTTTTGAAAAGTGTCAAACAGAGTATTCAAGGAACTAAATACAGTTTCCTTCTGTGACCAGTTCCCATCAGTTCTTAACCATTCATCTCAACAGTTACCAACGTCTTTCTTACCTTATAATTTTTAGTATGATGGAAATACCCAGCCTTGGAGACAAGAGGACTTTTGTTCAAGTCCCTCCACTGAACACACAGTGACTGTGTAACCTTAGACAAGTTACCGAGTTACTTACTCTCTCATTGCTCTAAGCAACTTAAGACTATAAATTTCAGAGGAGATGGCTTGCATTGGTAGAAGGAATTCCTCATGGAGATTTCCCCAAACCAGTGAAATCACAAGTTCCACCCCTATGCCAGCTGGTTAAGCAATGTAGCATATAACAGACAAAAGGAGATAGTTCTTGGAAGGAATGTTGTCTTCATTTGAGAATAATTTACTTCTCTGGAGTTCGTCAGAATTTAACTTAAATTGAGCCAATTAACAATCATTTATCAGACATGGAACCTGTCATTGTGATGGGCACTGGGAATACAAATGAAAAAGTAAGAAAATACTTGTTCTCAAGGAAAGTCAATTCAAGGTCATTTGAGGAGGGAGAAAGCACTAACAACTGGGAAATCAGAGAAGGCTTAGGGGCTAGCACTTGAACTGAGTCTTAAAAGAAGATAAGGCTACTGAGAGGTAGAGATGAGAAATGCTTTCCAAGTATGGGAGCATCCTACGCAAATGTATGGAGATGGCTGCTGCGATGCCAAACAGCTGGTAGGTTAGTTTGAATGGGAGAAAAAAGAGTACGTGAAAAGACTAATGTAAATTAAGTCCAGAAAGATGGGATAGGCCTAGACTTTGGAGAACTTTAAATGCCAGGGAGAGAAATGTGCAATTTATTTTAAGGCAAAATGGAACTACTGAAGAATTTTGACCAGGGCAATGTAATAGTGGCAGCTTAGAAAGATTATTTTGAGAGCAACGCAAAAGATGCATTGGAGAGGGGAGCCAGGAGACAATTTAGGGGCTGAAAAAAAAGGCACTTGAGCTAACAAGTATAAATAGGTTGGAGAAAGGTTTGGACAAGTTCGTTGGTGATATGTCCAGACTGGGTTATTTAGGCACGTTCAGTGCACACAGGGAAGTCAAATTAAAATGCCCTTCCACAAATCATCCCTTGCTACTGCTGTCAGAAACAGCAAACACAAATGGGTGTGCCACAGGGGGCATTTACAGTGCTCTTATTTATGTTCGCTTTTGCTTCAGAGCTTTCATGCTGATGCCGAGGTTACTGAACTTTGCACACTTCAGGAAGGATTTCCAGCTGGCGATCGAATATTCACTTTTTACCTAATGTCCTCCCATTGTTCCAAAGACTCAACAGTTCTTTTTATGTCATCCTCCTTCCATCCCTGGAAGACACCTGGGAAATGGGTATGTTCATACCATATTGAAGAAAGGAAACTTCAGCCTCAGTAGCATTCAATAACTTGCCCTCAGCAAGCCAATCACATAGACCTGGGCAATAATGGTGAGCTCATGGCCCTTAACCCAATACACTTGCTACAAAATTACATTGGCTTCCTTATTGAAGTGACTCTTCCTGCTGTGAGATCTCACAAAGATTTCTAATGACCATCACCATGCCCAATCACCATTTCCAGGACTTGCCTATCTCCTCACTTTCTGCCACATAAACATTTAATATATTTAATATCTAGAACAGAAAAAAGCCACTCTACTCAGATTACACTCTTTGTGTATCACTTATTCTATGACTTCACGCATGTCATGAAAACCAGAAAATTCAGATAATATTGAGTTCCTAGCAGTTCCTATTATTTATCTGTGAATGGCAGAGGGTACGTACATAAAGCTGCTACATGCATAATTGCATGACTCTTTATTACCCCAGTTGTTGAATTCCTACCTAGCCTTATTTTTTTTAATTTTTAGTATTTTGATGAACATAACAAATATATACAAAGAATAGAAAGGAAACTGCATATGAAACTGACTTTCCACTATGTCCTTCTTGTTGTGTTTTTCATTTATTACAAATTTAATATATCTGCCTCTGAATCCTGATCTTCCTGGATTTAAGGATAGCTTCCTATACCACACTTCATCCTCTTAAATATAACTCAAATCTACTTCTTCCTGCAAGCCTTCCCCTACTACCCCATGATGGTGATTAGGTAAGAGGGAACAGAGAGGAGACCGTGGTGAAGTTATTTAACTTCCCTGGCCCTCAGTTTCCCAGAACATAAAATGAGCATAATACCTACCTCATAGGGTTGTTGTGAGGCTCAAATGAAATAATGTACATAAAATGCTTTGCAAAAAGGCTATGTAAATGCCAAAGATTATTATTATAAGCAAATACAAGCAATGACAAATATAATGGTAAGGATAATAACATTTTAACTCAAAAATCACCACAAGAATCTACTTCACACACTTTGTGGGCAGAGCATTCCTGGGGTACATAGTGGTCTTGTACTTAAAAGTGGTGTTTTTTGTCTCTGTTTTAACTGGCCTACTGAGAAGTGCCTCAAGGAGGCAGCTTCTAAGACAAAATGATGACTTGGTTGTTGTCATTGTGGTTGTTGTCATTGTCATCATCATTGTTGTTGTTCAGGTGTGTCTGACTCTTTGTCACTGACTCTTCATGACCCTATTTGAGGTTTTCTTGGCAGAGATGCTAGAAAGTTTCGCCATTTTCTTCTCCAGCTCATTTTACAGATGAGGAAATTTAGACAAACAGAGTTAAGTGTCTTGCTTAGGCTCACAAAGCTAAGTGTCAGAGGTCAGATTTAAACTCAGGAAAATGAATCTTCCTGACTTCAAGCTCAACACTTTATCCACTGTGCCACCTAGCTGCTTGATCACTCTGTTAGTTGTTTTTAAAAACAAGAACATCAACAACCCTGAAACTCTTACATAATCAACCTATAAAAATCCCCTTCTGTCTCTTTCCATCTGTCCCCTACTACCAAAGCAAAGCAATGAAACTTGGCTGCTTGTGCCTTCTCTCCCCACTCAGCCCACATTCCCTTTCCAGACTATACTTTATTATATTTTTTATTTTACAATTAATTTATTTATTTCTAGTTTTCAACATTCACTTCCATAAGATTTTGAGTTACAAGTTTTCTTCCTCTTCCTCTCCTCACCCTTCCCCAAGACAGCATACAATCTGATAGAGGATCTACTTATACATTCATATTGAACATATTTTCACATTAGTCACAATGTAAAGAAAAATTAGAACCAATGGGAGGAACCACAAGAAAGAAGAAACAAAACAAAACCAGAAAAGAAAAGGAGAGCAAATAGTGTTTCCATTTGCTTTCAGATTCCAAAGTTCTTTCTCTGGATATGGATAGCATTTTCCATCATGAGTTTCTTGGAATTGTCTTTGCATTGCTGAGAAGAGCTAAGTCTATCAAAGTCAATCATCAACCATTGTGGCTGTTATTGTGTACAATGTTCTCCTTGTTCTGGCTCATTTCACTCAGCACCAGTTTATATAAGACTTTCTAGGTTTTTCTGAAGACTGCCTGCT
>CM053585.1:94816615-94835042 GCA_028646515.1 Pseudochirops corinnae | reverse complement strand
CCCCGCCATGGTGGCATGCAATCACATATAGGATCTGCAAATACTTTCACATTGTACAATAGTTTGTTTATATAGAAGGGTTGCAACCAATGAGTGATCATTGGGAAAAAAGAAGCAAAACCAAACACGATAGCATGTTTTGCTTCAGTCTCCATTTAAACTCCAGTCTTTCTCGATCTTTCTCTGAGTTTAGATATCTCCTTCCATCCTGAGGCCTGTAGAGTTGTCTTTTAGCTGTGTGTTGTTGAGGATAGTCCAGTTTATCAAGGTTGGTCATCACACATACGATGTGTCTGTGATTGTGTACAAGTTTTTCCTGGTTCTGCTCTTCTCACTTAGCATCAATTTGTATAAGCTTCTCCTCATCATTTCTTATGGTACAATAATGCTACATTACATTCATATACCACAACTTGTTCAGCCATTTTTCAATTGCTGTACATCCTCTCAATTTCCAATTCTTTGCCACTATGAAAAGAGCTGTCATAAATATTTTTGTACATGTGGATCCTTTTCTCATTTTTAAATTTTTTTATGAATTGATTTGTTTATTTACTTTTAGTTTACAGGATTCAGTTCCACAATCCCTTGAGTTTCAAATTTTCTCCCCTCCTTCTCCCCACCCCCCATGGCAGCGTGCAATCAAGTATAGGATCTGCAAATACTTTCACATTGGACATTAGTCTGGTTGTATAGAATGGTTGTAACCAATGGAATGAACAATGGGAAAAAGAAAGAAAACCAAACATGAAAAAGAACTCCTTTTCCCATTTTTATAATCCCTTTGGAATGCAGACCTAGAAGTGGTATTGTTGGGTGAAAGGGTATGCAGTTTTATAGCTCTTTCGGCAGAGTTCCAAATTGCTCTCCAGAATGGTTGGACCAGTGATATAGAATAATTTTTCCTATGACTATAGATAGCTTTAATTTCTTCCTTTGAAAACTGCTTGTTCATATCCTTTGACCATTTACCAATTAGGAAATGACTTGTATTCTTATAAATTTGACTCAGTTCTCTATATATTTTAGAAATGAGGCCTTTATCAGAGACACTGGCTATAAAAATTATTTCCCAGCTTTTTGCTTTCTTCTAATCTTGGTTGCATTGGGTTTGTTTGTACCAAAACTTTTCAATTTAATGTATTCAAAATCATCCATTTTACATTTCATTCTGTTCTCTTTCTCTTGGTTGATCATAAATTCTTCCCTGCTACATAAATCTGACAGGTAAACTATTGCTTACTCTCCTAGTTTGCCTATAGTATCAGCCTTTATATCTAAAAAAGTCCCATTTTGACTTTATCTTGATATAGGTTGTAAGATGTTGGTCTATACCTAGTTTCTACCATGCTATTTTCCAGATTTTCCAGTAGTTTTTGTCAAATAGTGAGTTTGTATTCCAGAAACTGGAGTCTTTGGATTTATCAAATAGTAGGTATCAATAGTCATTGACTATTGTGTCTCGCATTCCTAACCTATTCCATTGATCCACCACTCTATTTCTTAGTCAGTTTCAAGTAGTTTTAATGATTGCTACTTCATAATACAATTTAAGATCTGGAACAGGTAGGCCATATTTCCTTGTATTTCTTTGCATTAGTTCCCTTGATATTCTGGATCTTTTGTTCTTCCAGATAAATTTTGTTATTGTTTTTTTTTCTAGTTTTATAAAATAATTTTTGATGGTTTGATTGGTGTGATACTGTATAAGTAAATTTATTTAGGCAGAATTGTCATTTTTATTATATTAGCTTGGCCTCCCCATGAGCAACTGATATTTTTCCAATTATTTAGATCTGACTTTATTTGTGTGAAAAGTGTTTCGTAATTGCATTCACATAGTTTCTGGATTTGTCTTAGCAGGTAGACTCCCAAATATTTTATAATGACTATGGTAACTTTAAATGGAATTACCCTTTCTATCTCTTGTTGTTGGACTTTGTTAGTAATATATGGAAATGCCGGTGATTTATGTTAGTTTATTTTATGGCCTGCAACTTTGCTAAATTTGCTTATTATTTTAAATAATTTTTTATTTGATTCTCTAAGTATACCATCATATCAACTTGAAAGAGTAATAGCTTTGTTTCTTCTTTGCCTATTCTAATTCCCTCAATTTCTTTTTCTTCTCTTATTGCTAAAGTTAACATTTCTAGTACAATATTGAATAAAAGTGGTGATAATGGACATCCTTGTTTCACCACTGATCTAATTGGAAATGCTTCTAGCTTATCCCACTACATATAATGATAGATGCTACCTCTCTCATTTTAAGGAAGCTTCCATTTATTCCTACGTTCTCTGTCATTACTAATAGGAATGCATGTTATATTTTGTCAAATGCTTTTTCTGCATCTATTGAGATAATCATATGATTTCTGTAACTTTTGTTGTTGACATGGTCAATTATGCTGATACTTTTCCTAATATTGAATCAGCCCTGCATTCCTGATATAACTCCTGCCTGGTCATAGTGTATTATCCTCACAATAAGTTGCCATAATCTCTTTGTTAATATTTTATTTAAAATTTTTGCATCTATATTCACAAGGTAAATTGGTCTATAATTTTCTTCCTCTGTTTTATTTCTTCCCAGTATAGGTATCAGCACCATATTTGTATCATAAAAAGAATTTGGCAGGATTCCTACTTTGCCTATTTTCTCAAATAGTTTATACAGTATTAGAATTAATTGTTCTTTAAATGTTTGACAGAATTCACTTGTAAATCCATCTGGCCCTGGAGATTTTTTCTTAGGGAGTTCATTGATGACTTGTTCAATTGTTCTCTATTTTAGCTGAGCCAAAACTCAGGGAATAAGATATAGAATATGGTTTCCCCAGGTTCTGCACCTGCTAAGGATGACCCAACTTCCCTCTCTCATCACCCTCCTCTCATGGACCTGAATGTAAAGGGGCATAGGTTAATGTGCCAACCACAGCAAAATGAATTATAATTTCCTTAATCATCCTATCTTACCTCAGCATGAGTTTGGGGACAACTGTGATTGAGACCAACAACCTAGAAATGACTTTTTTGTTTAAATGCTTTTTGCTACCTCAGCAATGAGATGGCCAACTCTTTCAGAAGCAAGAAAGTTCCTCTTTCTCATTTATATTTTAGGGAGGGCTTTGAGCAAGGAAAATAAAAATGAACTTGCATTCTTTGTATATTAATTAACCCATGATACTCGCATGTCATGGAAGCCATACAATTTAGATAACAGTGAGTTTCTAGCAGATTGTGTTATTTATCTGAGAATAGCAGAGGGTTCCTATGTAAAGCTACCTCTTACATAATAGGGTGGTTGTTTATGCAAACAAGACAAATACTTTTTTACAACAATGACATCCCTGGTTCAATACTTTGCACCACATCCAGTTACTACAAAAAAAGTCAATAAATGTTTGCTTTTCTCTCTTGGAATGATAGTCAGATAGCCACACTTAATACCAGACTGAATGAATAGCCTCCTCTCTGTCCCTCTCCACCTGGTGAATTCCTATATTTCCATTTATTTTTATGATTATGAGCTTGACAAACATCAAAAAACATGGATATTTCACTATACAAAGGAAAACAGAACAAGAAAACTACATATGAAACTTTGAATCTATACCATGTTCTTCTTATTAAGATTTGAAATAGAAGGTGGGTTGTCCATATGTTACAAAATTAAGTCCAATTCAAATTAACATTCTTCCAAGAAACCTTCCTTTATCTACATCCTCCAGTTAGAAATTATCTTTCTCCTCCCTCAACTATATCATTTATTATTAAGAATTATGTTGCTGTGGTTAGGTCGCTTCAGTTGTGTCCAATTCTCCATGACCCCATTTGAGGTATTCTTGGCAGAGATACTGGAACAGTTTGTCATTTCCTTCCCCAGCTCATCTTACATATGAAGAAACTGAGGCAAACAGGGTTAAATGACTTGTCCAGGGTCATACAACTAATGAGTGTCTGAGGGTGGATTTGAATTAATAAATATGAGTTTTCCTGACTTCAACTTCAAGGCTCTATCTACTGTGTCCCCTATCTATTCATGTTAGCTCACTAAAAATTATATGTATAAACATACATACATATGTATATATAAATATATATATATATATACAACTGTTATAACATTTTACACCCTTCCTAAACAACTATTGTATATTATTTTGTATTAGAGTTGTTTATGTCATATCTCCTTGCTAGACTACCAGTTCAAGGAGGGCAGGGATCTTTTCTAAATCTCATAATTCTATTTCCCTCAGTGCCTGGCAATGTGCTCTGCACACTTTCCTACCCTGCCCTTGATAAATGTGTTAAATTGAAATTTGAACCTTAAATTAATAGAACAGGAAAAGTCATGAAAGATCATCTGATCCAAGCTTTTAATTCTACAGATGAGGAACTGAGGCGAAAATATGTGATATATAATACTTATATCCAGAAATGGTAATCAGATCATGAACTAAGCACGTGTTACCCACATAATTTTTTTCCCCCAGACCTGTGATTTTGTAAGTTTGGTAACTTCCTGTTATGGAAACTCCCTTCAGAGATAGGGAATTGCAATGTGCAATCTTACAGAAGCTGCCTAGGACACTGAGAGGCTAAGGGACTTGCTCATGGACAGTCAGCAAGTTCTGACTCTGAAGCTAATCAACTTTGCTGGCTTGCCTTGGACTCCACTCAGAAAATAATCTCAACTAAAAGCCTTTAGGTCACAAGGAATAGCTATTGTATGATGCCATAAATGAAGAGTGGAGAGAGCAGAGAACAAAGAACAATATACAAAATAATTACAAGTATGGAAATGCAGGCTACTTTAAAAGGGCCACAAAGCGGAGGTCAAATACGGCAGATAACCAGCTAAAATGCACACCTTACCCCTCTTTGAACAAACAATAAACTACTGAAGTCCTCACATTCATGTTCGCTCGCCATCAGTCATTATACTGTTTTGTTGAATTGTCAAAGGGTTGTACCTTTCTGGGGTGGGGAAATGGGGGTGGGTGGGAGGTGGAGCTAAATTATTGGTTTGGGGTCAGGTTATACAATGGTAGACCACCATGCTTCTAGTCATCTATATTGGCAACTTTGATGTGACAGTCAACTCCTCACTATTACTTACCCCATGCACCCGATCAGCTGCCAAATCTTGTCATTTCTGCAGTAATAGCTAACATTGATAGAGCACTTTAAGAATTGCCAAATGCTTTAATATGTTACCTCTCTTTCCACCCACACAACCAACAGCATAATTCAGACTCATTAGCTTTCTACCAGCTTAATTGGTCGTCTCACCTCATCACCCCAGTCCATCTTCCACATGACTGCCAGTGATTTTTCTGAAGCTCAGATCTAACCATCTACCTCATTCCCTTAATCCCAACTCCAGCGTTTCCTCAATAGCTGTAGGAGGAAATATTTTACCTATTTGTCATTTAATGCCCTTCACAACTGGATCCATCTCATTATTCTGGTCTTATATTTTAGTTCTCTCAGAACAGCCATAGTTCAGTAAAATTGACCTTTTAATTGTTCCTCATATGTATCACTGCACTTCCTATATCTCTTCATTTGCACTGACTGCCCCCAGCATCTGGAATTGCTCCTTTCTTAGCTTCTCCACTTAGAATTCCTAATTTCTTCCCATGATAAGCATGTGTCACCTTCAACAAATCACCTTCCCAATCTCCCCATCCCCCCAACCTCCTTATACCTATTTTGTATCTATTTCATACATATATGTGTTCATGCCCCATACATCAACTATAGTTATCACTTCAACATTGTGGGGGTCATCCCTTCCATATCATGGTGCCCCCATGATCTGGAAAATACACATAAAATGTTTTGATCCTTCCTTTGTGCCAGAGAAGAAGTCTGAATTATTATGGTGGTAAGAGATAAAATGTTTTGATATTACACAATACCATACATATATTTTATGCAGTTCTGAGTCTCTAAACTTTTTCTGTGTCATCAGCTGGGCTTCACAAGTCTGTGGCTTCTATAAAACTCCCCCAAAATTTCCATTTAATTTCTTATGCTGACCAGTGATATATTGAAACTACCATGGGGAAAGTCACAATGCAGACGGGATAACTGTATAATCTGGTTGAAAGCAGGGATTATTTTATTTTTGCCTTTGTATTCCCAATGCCTACCCAAGTGCCTACACATAATAGGTCCCTAAAAATGCCTCTTGGTTGGTTAGTTGATTGGTGAGAGAAGGTAATTTGTTTAGCTGGATTTCTGTTGAAATCAGAGAATTTTAGAGAATACCTAATGCAACCTTATCATTTTACAGATGAGAGAACCTTATGAGACCTAGACAGTGTAAGTGACTTGCTGAAGATCATATAATTAGTTTTAGACTTAGCAGGTACTACCTGGTATGTTTCCTTATTTCCAGGTCTGAATTTTTTCCATTATACTACAGGAGTCTGATTTGTCTGAGTTAAGTAACTTCCCTAACTTATGACCTTTAGAAACAGTATTAACTCCTTCAGGCTACCAGGGTAAATTGAGGTTTATCTGTAATAAATAGGATCTTAGATAATGCAACCTTTCCAAGTTCCTATTATAAATACACATATTTACATACATATCTTCATCACTATCAACAAGTGTCTTATTAAGGGCTTATAAATATATTCAAAAGTACCAGATGGGGAAAGCTTGGCTAGAAATCCATGGGGAAAAGATCTATGAGTTTGAGTAGGCTGCAATCTTAATATCAGTCAACTGTGTGATAAAGCAAGCAAAAATGCTAATGAAATTTTATACTGTACTCATGTCCAGAACAAGGAAAGTAATAGCCCTTCTGTATTCTTCCCTAATCAGACCACATCTACTTTATTATTTTTAGTTCTGGATGCTTATTTTAGGAAGGAAATTGATAAGGTGAGAACATATAGAAGAACAGAAGTTCTTAGACTTTAGTGTCATGGATCCTTCGTAATGCCTGTGAACCCTTTCTCAGAATGACATTTTCAAGTGCATTTAAGAAGGCGCATAAGATTACCAAGGAAACTAATTTCATTGAAATATAGCTATACAAAAAAATTTTAAACAAACTCAGGTACCCTAAGTTAAAAACTCCTGATCTAGGGGAAAGTAAACAGCACAGTTATAAAGGGCTCTAAGATCAGGCCATGGGAGGACCAGTTGAAGACAGGTTTCGGATTTAACTTCTTCTGCTTACTATTGGGGACAGAACTAGATGCAATTAATGGAAGTTTCAAAGAGGTACACTGAGCCTTATAAGGAAATAGTAAGGACAGTAAGGAAAAACAGTGAGAGCTGGCTAATACTGAAATGGACCACCTTGAAAGGAAATGGGATCTCCCTTCGAGAAGGTCTTTGATTAAAGCTTAGTTGTAGATAGGATTCTCTTTCAGGAATGGATTGTGCTATATGGCCTCTGAGGTCCCTTCCAAATA
This sequence comes from Pseudochirops corinnae, assembly GCA_028646515.1. Lineage (NCBI taxonomy): Eukaryota > Metazoa > Chordata > Mammalia > Diprotodontia > Pseudocheiridae > Pseudochirops > Pseudochirops corinnae. Next base: position 94,827,600 of record CM053585.1, on the reverse strand, counting down.
CGAAATTCTATGATATCTAATGCTACAGACTCTCCTAGTAGTTTGGGTACTAAAATAATCTTACTGAAGAATTGCATCCTCAACTTTTTTTTTTCTTTCTGGCTAAGAGGTGAGGTGAGGGGGGACCTGTGATTCCACTGGTATAGAGAACTTTCATTAAGAAACACCATCTACCAATGCACATTGTCAGAGGCTTTGTATCTTACAGAGTTGCCATATAAATAGACACACACACGTATACACACACACACACACACATATGCGTGTATGTGTGTGTATGTAGGCTTCATGAAGGAATCTCTTGATTTCCTCCATATATGTTTGTATATGTATTGTACCCATGTTATTTTCTTCATTAGAATGTACATTTTAAAATGTGTAAGTTTCTACAGGGCAGGGACTATGTAGCTTTTGTTCTGGTATCTCCAGAAGCTGGTATGTAATAGGTACTTAATACATGCTTAATTGATTAATTAATTCCTGATTTTGAGGCCAGCCCACTATTTACAACATCTCACTATTTCTCCTCAGCATTGTATGGTCCAATGGATCTCTTTTCCTTAGAACTCTATCTCCAGACTGACGTATGACTGGATCAAATTCTCATCTGAGAGTCATCCAGAGCAATTATGTGGAAGCTGGTGAGGTGGGTAGGGAGGTAGGGTGTGAGGAAGGGATTTTCCTGCTATTTCAGGCCAGGTCCTATACAATAGCATGCCCATTGTGAGTACATGATTCTTAGATATTGAGTCAGGCTTAGTTTCACAACGGAAAAGAGCTCATTATCATGAGACTAATTGTATTTTCAAGCAGTTGGAACTATTTTCTTGAGTAGCCAAGAATGAGTGGGGAGAGTACTGAAACTATCAACTAGTTGCCCCAAGTCTGCAGCCGTTTCCTCCTGCCCCACATACACTTTTCATTTCAACCCTTCTTAATCCAGGATCTTGCCTCTAAAGTACAGAAAGAAATAACAAATGATCATCAAAAGCAAATGTCTCCACCACCACCCCTCAAAAAAAAAAAAAAGGCAGGTGTGCACCATCTAGTATTGTTCATTTCCATATGTATAGTTTTTTGGGGGGAAACTCACAATTTGGAGTTACCAGATTTCTATAACCACTGTGTATTTTATCTAAATGTCTCTTTCCTGGCCATATCTCTGTTAACCTGTTTATGTCTAGTTTTGTTATCCAAAGTTAAAGCTGTTGGATAATGAACGAATGAGCTGGTGAATGAATGAATAAATGAATGAGTGAATGTGGATTTCAGCAGAAGGCTATAGCGAATAGTCCCTCAAAAGAGATGAAATTTAGTTTGGGGTGTGAGTTTAGGTATTAGTTTTAAAACTCTGTACAGATACCTCGCACAAAATAAAGAACTTCGTCTAACTTCCTCTATCTAACACTTCTCCTTTCACATGCCAAGTTTGAGACTGGAATTCATTAGGCATTTATACTTTAAGAAAAAATACTTAGTGTTTTGAAATGTGTGTCTAGCTAAAGTCTGAGCTATATCTTTGATATTATAAGTGTTTTTACTGAAATTTGTCACATAAAAATACATTTATAGGAAGAGTGAGTTATAATCTAAACGAAATATTTAAGATACAATGGAAATTCTGGGTATTCTATGAATGTGAAATCTGCATTCTTGTTCTGGCTTTGCCACTAACTGGCTGTGGCACTTTGGGCAAATCACCTCATATCTATGTGTCTCATTTTCCTCAATAAGGGATTTTACTAAAGGGATTTCACTAATGATGTCTGTCCTACTTTCTATATTGCATTATCCCATGAAATTAATACACATCATAGCAGCTGCATGAATTCCAGGACTGGGAAGCAGAAAACAAAAGAGTTAACTCCCACTCTACTTCAGACTCTCTGCTACTATTTTCTCTCTCTCTCTCTCTCTCTCTCTCTCTCTCTCTCTCTCTCTCTCTCTGTCTCCCCCCCCACTTCTCCCCCTCTTTCTCTCTCTCTCCCTTTTTCTCTATCTTAAAACACTATATAAATGGTAGTATTGTCTTCCTCTTCCTTCCAACCCAACAAGACAATTACCTATTCCTCAATGACTAATAAACAAGAAGTCTGGGGTCAAGACTTTGTGATTGCACAGTAATTTATTACCTATCATTTCTCATCTCTTTTATAATTACAAACAGGTTCAGACTAAGGAATAGTGAGAATAATGACTATCTTTATAGTGTAAGTTCAGTAGCACTGGAAAAGTCTCCATTGCCCCAAATAATTGCTCCTCTTCATTGACAACTAAAAATCCTTTCACCAATCTTTTCACTCTACTAGAGATAAGGTTATGATAAGAAAGGAAAGGAGGTGGCAAGTTCAAACTAAGAGGTAAGTGACTGCTATATGAAAACAGATTCTGATAGGAGGGACAAGACTAAGGATCTGAGGGAAGGCTCCAAGCAAGGAAAGGTGAGTATTGAGGAAAGCTGAAGAAACTACAAAGGGAAAATACACAGAAAGGAGAGCCTGGAAGAAATGGAAATAAATTGTGTCCACTTCAGAAATTTGCCAAGGCCTGGCAATAGTTGTCAGTATGTCATATTGAGATTTCATTGGGTCTTCCACTTGGCTAGATTGGAGGTTAAATCACAAGTGATGAGACTCCAACTTATAGAAAAGAAAGTTCTAAAACACTCTATTCATAGAAGGAAAAAATTTCTAAATGACACATTGATGTGTTTGCCCTCCTTCCCAGAAACCCCATTCAACTTTGAAAATGTCAGTCAGGCAGCAGAGATAAGGGAAGCTGAGCTTCATAATGTAGAGGAAATTTTTTGCATAGAAAAAAATGGAAAACAAAATGTCAATGATGCTGCAAACAACAAACTCCTGCTGGTGTGCCTTCACTTCTCTGGCTTACACGTAAAAAAATTTTTTCCATATCTTCCAGGGCTGTCCTTCTAGTCAGAGCATCTTTGCACATTGAAGCTTAGGAAACTGGATGGACAAGGTGCTCTCTCACTAACAAAGTCAAAGAAAGCTATCCTTTCCATCTTTACCAATTGCATTGCATAACAAGTTTAACTTTCTTCAAATAGGAAAAGTGTAAATTGAAGAAAACTAATAAAAACTTGTCAGAGAATGACAAGTGTGTCAGAAGTGCAGCAAAAGTTGTAGGATCAGAGATTAAGAGGTTTAAGGCCATCTAGTTCAACTTTCATTTTATAGATGAGTTTAAAGATCAGAGTGCTTGTAATTTGCCCAGGGTCATACACCTAGGAAGTACTTGAGATGATATTTGAACCCAGGCCTTCTTAACTGCAAGACAAGAGCTGTATCCACTACACCATGGTGCTACTTAGAGATACTGGACAAATGATAGAACATTCTTGGAAGCAGAATATTAGAGTTCCTGACCATTAACCTCATCAGGAGACAGTGCTAATAACTCACAAATACTGAGGGTGAGAACCCCCCGCATTAGAGATATCTAGCAGAGAAGCAATGGCAGAAAGAGGAGGAAGAAGAGGAGGTTTATCTATCTAAATTGGAAACTGTTTCTCTTCAGGATTAATCTTGTACTAAACTATGAAGATTCTCACTAAGGATTTCTAAGAAATGAGTACAGATTGCAGGAAATGCAAAATAAAAATTGCAGAAACTCCTTACATTAGTAACAAAGGAAGTTTACATAAATCTAAACTGTGGGAAGATATAAATTTTTCTAATCTCAATTTAATGTCAAAACCTCTGGACTCATATCTCTGCTCTACTCTTTTCTACATGAATGACCTTGATAATGAACCTAAATATAATGAAAATAAAATGAAAGGACTGGATGAAACAATCTTGAAAATAATTTCCATCTCTCAATTCTATGAGTTCCACTGTTTATTACTCTTAGGTACTTTTGTTTTTTATTTTAATTTTTAAATTTTAATTTATTTATTTACTTTTCGTTTACAACATTCAGTTCCATAGTCTCTTAAGTTTCAAATTTTCTTCCCTCCTCTCTCTCCTCCCCTTTCCCCCCATAGCAGCATGTAATCAAATATAGGTTCTACAAATACCTTCACATTGAATGTTAGTCATGTTGTAAAGGATTATAACCGATGGGCTGAACAATGAGAAGGAAGGGATAAAACAAAACAAAACACAAACAAGAGAGAGCAAATAGTTTGCCTCAATCTGCAGACTCTGTAGTTCTTTCTCTGGATGTGGCTATCCCTTTCCATCATGAGTCTTTTGTAGTTGTCTTCTTTTTAAAGATTGGCCTTTATGGGCCCCATGAAAGGTTTATTTGTATTGATTTGATTTTTTTTTCATCTAAATGACTAATTCTATAACCATTATTCCCTAGGAGTATGACAAAAAGAATATGTCCTTCCATTTTCATGTGTACTGTACATTTTTTTATTTATAGATTGACTTGTTTTTAAGTTAATGGTCCAATATTTTTTCTCTATTGACAACAAATTCATAATTACTGATTCTTTTTAGTTTGCCTTACAGAAAAGCTTTTTTAAAAAAATTAAAAGGCAGTTTCCAAGCCTCCATAGTCTGTTTACATGAAAATGGAAGCCTCCATGATTCCATCATCATGGGAAACTCCACCCTCCACCAGCTCTAACTTAGTACTACATCCAAGGGAGTTACCTGAGGCACACAGATTGTCCAGGATTACATAACTAGTGAGTGCCAGAGACAGGATTTGAACCCAGGTCTCAAACCCAGGTCTCAAGCAGCTAGGTGGTGCAGGGGATAGAGTGCTGGCCCTAGAGTCAGGAGAACCTAAGTTCAAAAAGAACCTCAGATACTTACTAGCTTGCCTCAGTTTCCTTATCTGTAAAATTATCTGGAGAAGGAAATGGCAAACCACTCCAGGATCTTTTCCAGGGTCATGGGGAGTCACAAAGAGTTGAACATCACTGAAATGACTCAACAACAAAAATCAAAGCCTAGTTCTCAGGCCACTGTTATTGCCTCTTGGCTTAGGTACACAAGAATAAAAAAGTAAGACATACATCCATCACTGCCATTTACAAGACAGGCTTTCTGCCTTTTGGGAAGGCAAGTGGGCATTTAGCTTCCTTTAGGAATGTTCTAAGATATACCCTACACGCACAATGGTACCACTCATTCATCAGCACCCAGGGTTTCTGACTTCTAACTAGGTAGCACCTAGGATAATACCACCCTATGAACTAAGTTAAAACATGTTTTAAAAGGTCTGTGTGGCAGTGGAAAAACTGACCTTAAAGTCAGGAAACTTGGGTTCTTATTTCAGTTCTGCCATTAATTTACCGTGTGACTTTTATTAAGTCACTTCACTTTTCTGGGTTTCCACTACCTAATCTATGCGATGGAGAGATTGATCTAAATGATCTCTATAATTGCTTTCAGGTCTAAAATTCTATGAATCAAAAGGGAGCCAGTTAGTTTTGGAGGTATCCCCTATATTCAGACCACTTCTGGAAGAATATGAACTTAACCAATGAGACAAACTCACCTTTTTTCATGTAGTACAGAGGAACACTGACCTCACTTACAAGGACACTATTTGCTTCTCTGTTTATGAAGGTATTTCTCACAGAATGCAAACTAAGCTCAGCCCTGCCAGTGAACTTCACATTTTGGTAAGAGTTTCAGAATGACTCTGGTGACAAACCCAACAGGAGAATTCAGGAGGAAAAAAAGAGCTAATGGTAGATGGTCTTTCCACACTCCATCACAGTCAGTTCACATATATTTGGGAAAGTGATCTCTCTTGGTAGCTCAGTTTACTAATCTGCAAAATGGAGCTCCTGCTGCCTCACAGACATGGTGAACCAATTATGAACTGTTGGCCAAAAGATTATAGAATCCCGAGATCAATGTTAGAAGAAACCTCAGAGATCATTTAGTCCAGCCTCATTATTTTATATATGAAAAAAAATGAGACTCAGAGATGCTAATTAATGTGCCCAAGTCCACACAGACTCTTAAGTAGCAGAGATGAGATTCAAGATCAACCTTCTAAAAAAGAGAATTTTAAAATTTAAAAATATTATTATATAAATATATCAATATGAAGATGTTAAGAAAGTAGGCTATCACTCTCTTTGCCAGTAATCATTTTGTTTTCACTCTCCACCTTATTCACTTTGTATCTTCTCCCTCCGAAAAAGATACTTTAAAATAATTTTAAGAGTGAACCTGCAGATATTGTACAATGATCAACTGTGAATGACTTAGCTATTCTCAGTGAGATCCAAAATAATTCCAAAGGCCTCATCATGGAAAATACTATCCACCTCCTGAGAGCAAACTGATGGAGTCTGAATACAGATTAAAGCATACTATTTTTTGCTATATTTTTTTCCTGTCTTGGTCTGAGTCCTCATTCACAACATGAATAATACGGAAATATGTTTTGCATGATCACACATGTATAACCTACATCAAATTGCTTAAGTCTCAGAGAAGGAAAGAGATAGAGAATCTGGAACTCAATTTTTAGAAATGCATGTTTAAAATTGTCTATATACATGTAATTGGGGAAAAAAATATTATTTTAAAAATTGAAAAAAATGAACATGAAGTATGAGTAGCTCTTCCTTCAATATTTTACATGCTAGGATGTTCCCTTATTCTAATCCACCACTATTCAATGCTTAGCATTAAACATCTTAAAAACAATCATTCCTAATTGCCTGTTTAAGACTATGAGTTATGGATGAATTGCTAATCTGCATCAATGGAGGAAATTTGCTTGCCAAGAGATCCCCTACATTGATAAAGTCCCAGGTCAGGTCAATGAAAAATATAATAAAAAACAGAAACTAACACAGGCATCTCCCCCAGTTGGTCTCTAGATAACTTGGTGAGGAAACCAGTTCCCACCTGGAATCATGGCATCCTTTCAGAAAGTTGCTGGCACCTACCTTTTTCACAAGGTAACCTTCCCTGATTTTCTTTGGTTCCATGTCTGCTAGATGCTCCCCAGAGTCAGTTGTCTCTGCAGTTCTAGCTTGTCTGGAAGCCCAAGGGAGCTATGGGTTTCTTTTTGTATAGCATGGTCACTTTCACAAGTTCCCCTCTGCCTGTCAATCACATGAGCACATCCGGTTTCTCTTTAATGAGATAAAAAGAGAATAGGGAACCAGAGTGCTGACCCACCCGCTTGCTTTGCAAATTTTGGGGACTTCAGTGTTAATAACAGAAAACTTGTGGTAAATATTTTCCCATATGTCACAAAAAAGGGAGGAGTATGTTTCCAGAAGTGGGGCGGGCATTAAAAAAAAAAGTCAGGAGCAAGGCAAGGTGAAGAGAAAGGGTTCTCTTCGTGGAAATGTTGGTGTTTGAAAGTCATTGAAGGAAAATCCAGAATTTTAATAGAAATTCCAAGAAGCACAAAAGTTTCCCACATGTGTGAATTAAAAAGGAAAATAATATTCCACTTTCTGGAAAGTATGTTTTATTTAGAGATAAACTTTTTCAAAGATGACCTTAATTAAAAATTATCAGCAGCAGTTGGAACCAAACACAGAGCTGAATTTGCTATTTCATTCTCTTCCTATTCCCCTGTTCTCTTTAAAGCCAACAAAGACTGACCTTGTGGAAGAGGTTCTCTTCAAGAAGCTCCCACTTCTGGAGGTTGTCCAGAGAAGGGCAGCCAGGAAGATGAAGAGCCTTGATTCCATGTCATATAAGGATTGGTTGAAAAAAAATGAGGTATGCTTATCCTAGAGAAGAGAAAGGGTTGGAGGGCAGTGGGGTGAGAGCATGATAGCTGTCCCCGGGTATTCAAAGGGCTAGAAGAATTAGACTTAATCTATTTGGCCTCAAAGGGCACAACAAGGAGCAATGGGTAGAAAATGAACAGGAGCACATTAGGAGTTGATATCAGGAAAAACTCCCTAATAATTAAAGGTACAAGAAAGTGGAATGAATAGACTGCCTTGAGAGGCAGTGGTGTGTCCCTCCTTGGAGGCCCACAGGCAGAGGGTGACTTGACCAGTATGCTATCATAGGGCTTACTTTGGGATAGGAAATGGACTAGATAGATGGCTGCTGAGGTTGCTTTCAGCTCTGAAAGCCTGTATTTCTAATTCTTTTCTCTCTAGCTGCCACCACAAGAGGTAGTGGTCACTGATTCTCATAGTTGTTTTTCAATGTCCTCTTTAGGCTGATTCATGTGACCAGAAAGGACAGACAGGCCACTGTTCATCATCTCCTCTTGTTGGATACTCTCTCCTTCCTAGCTTCTTGCTCTTGATTCTCTTCCTACCTATCTGATCATTATGAGAGTGTCCTCAACACTCTGATCTAAGCCCTCTTATTTTTTCTCTATATATTCTCTAAACTGGTGATCTCAACAGTATCCATTGTTTGAATTATCATCCATAAACAGGTGACTCCCAAATCAATATTCTTAGCCCAGATCTCTCTGATGAACAATATTATTATTGTTATATTGTTATAATATTACAATACTATCAACTGCTAGCTGTCCCTCTCTACCTGGATATCCTGAAGGAACACCAAATTCAGCATATCTAAAATAGAATTCATTATATAGTCCACAAAACCCATCCTTACTTTGAACTTCTCCATTTCTGTTGATGGTACCACCATCCTTCCATTTGTCTGGACCATGGAGTCATCCTCAACTCAATTGTTCATCAACTCTCTCATACAATTAGTTGTCAAGTCTTATCAATTCTGCCTCCAAAACTTCCATCCCTTTCTCTTCTTTCATACAGCCTCTACCCCAATTCAGGTCCTTACCTTTCTCCTGGATTATTGCAATAATTTCATAAATGGTCTTCCTGCATCCAGTCTCTCCCCTCTATAATCCATCCTCAACACAGCTACCCAATTGATATTCCTGAAACATTCACTTTACCACACCACCACCCTGCTAAAAAATTTTCAATAGCTTCTTCCTGCCTCTAGAAGAAAATAAAAAACCTTAGGTTGACATTAAATTCAACCCCACTCCACCCACCACCACCTACCACCACCACCACCTAGTCTGGTTTCCACTAAATTTCCGATTTTATTTCAGACTACTCCCTTTCACACATTTTTCATTTTGGTCACACTGGAGTACAAGCTATTCATCAAAATGGTATTCTACTTCTTGCTTGCATAGCTTTACATAAGCAGCTCCCCCAGTTTCATGTGCAGAATGCAATCCTTCCTCAGCTGTCATTGTAGAATCCCTAGCTTCCAGTTTAAAGCATGGTTCAAGTGACGCTTCCCTTATGAGACCTTCCCTGTACAGAAAAATGTTTAAGAAATGTTTATAGCAATTTTACCACTTCACTATTTAAACAAGTTAACCAAGGCTTGTACAGGCAGTTGCTTTGATATTGATCATCCTGAGAACCAGAATGAGAGTCAGATCAGCCTAACTCATGACGAAGTTCATCTTAATGAATTTAAAGTCAAAACCCCCTTCCAATGGTGGAGTGGTATTTTGAAAATTTTTTTTTAATAGACTTAGCTCTTCTCAGCAATGCAAAGATCTAAGACAATTTCAAAGACTCATGATGAAAAATGCTATCCACATCCAGAGAAAGAACTATGGAGTCTGAATGCAGATTGAAGTATACAATTTCCCCCTTCACCCCTTTTTTGGTTTCTTCTTTCTCGTGGTTTTTCTCTTTGGTTTTAATTCTTCATTACAACATGACTAATGTGGAAATATATTTAATATGACTGTATAAGTATAGCCTATATCAGATTGCATACCAGCTTGGGGAAGGTGGTAGAGAGGGAGAGAGAGAAAATTTAGAATTCAAAATCTTATGGAAGTAAATGTTGAAAACTAAAAATTATTTTAAAATAAAAAATAAAATTATTTTCTCTTCTTTCATAAAGTAGTCACAAAGCTAAAGAATTCTTAATGGTTTAATTTTTTTTCTTCACACACATTTAATGTGTGTGGGTACTTCCCAAGTTACAAGAGCAAGACCAGAGATTGTTCCACATTCATCAATAGTTGGTTGATACTGCCTGTTCAAGACAGCTATGATTTCTCTGTACAGTGATCAAGCTCCTCTGCACCAAATGGCACCACCCAGCATCAGGAATACAAAACTGTCTGATTCAAAGTGTCCCACATCACCTAGGTAGCTAAGTGACTAAGTGGTTCAGCGGATAGAGACCCAGGTCTGGAGTGAGAAAGACATGAGTTCAGATTCTGCCTTAAACACTTACTGGCTGTATAACTCCTAGGAAAATCACTTAAGCTCTGTCCAATTCAGTCTCCTCAACTGTAAAACAAGAGTAATAATTTGAAGGACTGTTTTGGGAATCAAAAGACATAATATTTGCAAACCTCTTGGCACAGTGCCTGGAACATAACAGGGGCTTAGTAAATGCTGGTTCCTTTACTATCTCTTTTTTATCCCCACCAGGGAAGTCATACAGACTATGCTTCTCGATTCTTCATCATCATTATCATTACTCTTATTTTAATAATGATTTAAGGTTTTCAAAGCACTTTCTTCACAACCAGTCTAAGAAATGGATAAGTTATTTATTAATATACCCATTTGGCAGAAAAGTAAATTGAGATTCAGAAAAATTAAAAGACTCCCAGGTTTGCAATATTAGAATTCTCTTGTAACTAATTTCATTCTTGCCTTAGGCAATCAATTTCTTATATACATATATCTATGTATATATGTAGGTATGTATGTATTCTCTTGAGGTCCTTTAATTCTTTTCTTCAGAAAAATTATTTCTTCCATCTTCATTCCATTTCTTATAGCACCAGCAATGGTCATTGAACATAAGCGTAGAGGCTGTACCAAGAAAAAAGAAAACCACAAATTAAAGTGGACAAAATTAGCAATACATGCCTTAAATCTCTAAAGCTGCTGGGCGGAGCCAAGATGGCGGCGTAGCAGCAGCAACATATTGCAGCTCTCACATAGCCACCCCAAAATACCCATAAAATAGGACTCTAAACCAATCCTAGAACCCAAAAATGCACACAAGGATACTTCCCACTAAAGTCAG
>CM053585.1:94783792-94816115 GCA_028646515.1 Pseudochirops corinnae | reverse complement strand
GAGAGGCTTGTACAAACTGATGCTAAGTGAGAAGAGCAGAACCAGAAGAAATTTGTACACAATGACAGATACAATGTATGTGTGATGACCAACTTTGATAAACTGGACTCTTCTCAGCAACACAAGGTAATAAGACAACTCTAAAAGACTCAGGATAGAAGGAGATGTCTACATTCAGAGAAAGAACTAGAAAGAACAGAGTTTAAATGGAGACTGAAGCAAACTACATGCTATCGCTCTTTTCCATGTTTGGTTTTGTTTCCTCTTTCCCACTGTTCATTCCTTTGGTTACAGCCCTTCTATACAACCAGACTAATGTCCAGTGTGAAAGTATTTGCAGATTCTATACTTGATTACAAGCCACCATGAAGAGGAGAGGGAGAGGGAGGGGAGAAAATGTGAAACTCAAGAGATTGTGGAACTGAATCTTGTAAACTAAAGGTAAATAAACAAATCAATTTTTTTAAAAAAGAATAAATTGGGTGGGGTAGGGATAGGGAGGAAGGAAGCAAGGAAGCTCTTCACTTTAATGAGCGTGGTAATTTTTAACCAAGAATTCACTAATTTCAAGCTTTGTAAAAGGAAGCATTTCCAAATATTGTATAATGAAGTCAAGTGTTTAGAAGAAGGTAAGTATGTGTTTTATATGTGTTCCAAGCTGATGATCGTGAGATCCTTTTCTAGGGATGGGAAATCAGCACCAAATTCATCTAATCCTAATTGGAGTGCTTGGCTGGATCCGACCACATCTTTCTTTCACCAATTACGGTGCATAATGTGGAGCCTTTGGAGCATCAGTAGCCTTGATCCCTGACTAAAATAGATATCCTTGAACCTCCCACATATCACAAAGAGAACACAAAGGGAAAAGAGTAAAACCAAACACTGACTGCCACTGTCACACTGTGTATCCCAGCCATGACCCAAGGGCTCTGGGCTCTGATCAACTAAGGAGTTTTCACCTTATCCGACCTGGTTCCCAACTTCCTACGTACTTCCTGACCATCCCCAAGCCATGCTTCTATGCTCTTATCCTTCTTCCCTCACACCCTATGTTTCACCCCTAGATCCCTTTTCCATTGTCTTTCCTTATTAGAATGTTAGCTCTTAGATGATAGTGTCTGACTTGCTTATTTTTGCATCTGTGTAGCTGACAGGGGTGGAGAACCTGTGGCCTCAAGGCCACATATGGCCTTTTATTAAGGGGACTTATTCTGTGAAGTTTGGATTCAGTCAAAAGGTCCCATTTGAGGACCTAGAAGGCCACATGAGGCCTCAAGGCCGCAGATTCCCCACTCCTGATGCAATGCCTAGTGTGTAATATGCAATTAATAAGTGTTTTAATTCTTTTAGATTAATTTTAATTTATTTAAATTCTTTTTTTTATTTATACCAAATTAATAAATCATTCAATCAGTCAGTCATTTTAATTAAATATTTTTACAAAGTGACTATTGATAGTCTTAAAGAATAACACTTTCCGGCTCCTGGCATACCAGATAGTCAGAAAGTTCCAAATTCAACCCTATGACTAAATTCCTTACCAAGCTGTGCCATCTGCCTCTCTGAATTCTAGAGCTGCTGAAAATCCACCTCTTCCACAAAGGCCTTCAATAGTAACCAACAAAAATAATAATAACAATAACTAAAATTTATATGCCACTTTACCTAGATTATCTTGTTTGTTTTTCACTACAACCCTGTGGAGCAAACATTATTGGCATTAACTTCATTTTGCAGATTATAAAACATACTCAGAGAAGTTAAAAAAATAGTCCAAGTATGCAGATCTAATACATGTCTACAGCAGCATTTGAATGAAAAAGTGTCCTCAGACTTCAAGTTCAGTCCTCTCTATTATACAGTGTTTCCTCTCAATGAATGAAACCATTGCACCTCCAATTACTCCAATATTTCTTCAGCTTGTGAACATAGGTCCTCAGTTTGCAGGTGTGTGTGTTTCTGTGTCTGTGTCTATGTGTGGGTCTGTGTCTGTGTGTGTCTATGAGATCTTCCCATCTTTTCCTGAAGCCCTCCATCATGGTGTGCAGGTGACCCTGAGTTCTCAAAGGATATTATTAGAGGAATACTAGAACATTAGTACATCAGAACAAGTTCTATGGCTCTGTAGCAAATAGCTCAGTACAGATAAACTTGGAGAGATTCATTTATAGATGGTTGATCACAAGATAATGAGAGGGTTTTGCTTTGTTCTGTTTTGTCACAATAATTCATGAAATAATCTATTAAGACATAGATTGTGATCGCCATCACTATTGGGACTGTACATATTGATGTATAGGGTGACAGCTTTTACGTAATTTCTGTGACTTGTTTTTCCAGTGCCCCTAAAAATGTTTTGGGGAACACAGGATCCTCATCAGGGGTTAAATGGGAATTACAAGGACTTTTCTAATCCTAAATCAAATAATTATCTGAGACAACAGATTTCAAATCAGTGCCAGGTATGAATAGTCAAAAGTATAGGTTTAGTCTTAGTACAAAGAGCTAATTTTTGTTGCCTACCCTTCACTAGATATGGTGGCCCAGAGCCCCAGTTTGGCTTTGCCAAAACTAAAAGTTCTCATCCTGTCTCATTAATGAGAGATTTTATTGAATACCTTAATATAGAGGTGTCAAAAATGTAGCCCACAGACTGCATGCAGTCCACAACACTTCCAAGTACAGCCCAAACCAGATTAAAATGTAATCAGGAAAAAGCTAACAAAATAAATAAAAATACAATAAAACATACATAATATTACATTTTAAAACTAAGTCAATATGTAGTCCACATGGATCCTTGCATACAGCCTCACGGCCTCCATTTCCATGAGTTTGACACCAGTGGAACAGAGATTCAGCCGCTGGATCTCAAGAGTAAAAGTCTCAGAAAAGGCAACAAAGGGAGTTTCTCAGTGACCAGAGAACTCAGTAGGGCTAATTTGAAGAGAGACATGACACCTAGAGTCAATAGTACCAGTAAAGAGCAAATACATAATGCCCACCAGAAACACTCCCAGAGGGTACGAGCGGTTCCAAAGCATCAGAGATATGAGTAGTTCTGGCCATCGATTCCTGGTGTATATTCCTTCACACATGTTCCCTGATTAGATTTGTTTCTCACGTGGAAGCTTTTCATGTTTGTTCCCTGGTTCCATTATGTTCTGTGCATGAGCATCCTTCCCAGATGTTATATGATCACCTGTAGGAGAGTATACTCATGTGTGTGTATGAGGAAGAGCTTTCCTCGACCCTCTATTTTCTATGCTACTTGGTTAAATGTGTTTTGTTTTGAGCTAAAGTGTCCTCTGACTGGCTGGTAATAATAAAAACATTGGGGTTTGTTGGCCGTGGTTTTGAGTGGATGGGGACTCATGCAGTAATAGCTCACACCTCCAACTGGTATAGTATTTCTGAGGGTCCACAAGTGCTACAAAAATCACTGATCTTGAGAAGTATTCAAGTCAACTTTTATCCTTCATTCTTGAGTTGGTTCCTTGTTGTCAGGGATCAAGTCTTCTATTTACTGCCATCTGTGCCAAAAGGAAACCCAATATGTAATGGCTAACTAGGATCAGAAATGTCCTGGTTCTTTAAGTTTTCATTAATCTCCAGTGGCTACAGACCCAAAGTATTACTATCCCAATAGGCTGGTGTGATAGGTTAGCTCTCCTCACTTCTGCACACTTCCACCTTCCAAGCAAGAATGTCACCACACAGAATCATAAGTTCATCATCATCACCATCATCATGATGATGATTCCAAATTAATGTCTCATTTGATTTGAAAGTCCTACTGATACGAAAAGAGGGAGCATATAATAGAGTAAATACTGGATTGGGAATCAAGGTACCTGGGTTCCAGCCTCAGATCTACTTTGATCTACATGTATAATCCAGAACAAATCACTTCACCTCTCTGGGCCTCAGTTTCCCTATCTGTAAGATGAGGCATACTGGAAGGCTTGAAAATCTCTAAGCTTCCTTCTAGTTTTAACAATCCGTACCAGGTTACAGACATAACACATGGGGGCACTACAGCTTTGCAGGATATATCCTAGGGTATATCCCCTGCACAACTTGGCAGGATATATCCTAGGGTATATCCCCTGCACAACTTGGTAGAGGCCATAAGTCTCCACCAAAGCACAGTAAAAAGCAATTATAGGCACATTCTGGTGGGGAGACTGTGATGGCAGTAGCTGTTTGACTTAGTCCATAAGTTACAGCTAAAGATTGTCATTTGTTTACAATTATCAGAAGATAGGTCCTGAAGGCAATCACTACAGGCATTTTGGAGGTAGATGACCTATTCAGATTTTACTTTACATCTGTTATAGATCAACTTTGCTAATAGAGAAATCAGTGGTAATGAACGACTACTTTCAGTAGTGATGAACAGATAAAACTACTAAGATTAAGAACTGGACAGTCTTTATGTAAAACTGTTTTCTTGACTGGTAACCAAATTAAAGCTCAATTTTGTTCCAATAATAACAAACAGCTAGCATTTCTATAATACTTTACAAATATTATTCATCTCGTATCCTCACAACAACCCTGAGAACAAGGTGCTTTATTATCCTCATTTTACAGATAAGGGAACTGAGGCAGACAGACTAGGTGACTTACCAAAGGTCACACAGCTAGTAAATGTCTGAGACAAGCTTTGAACTTGGATCTTCCTTACTCCTGGCATTCAAGGTTCTCTGAGATCTCTAATCAATCTTGCTTTTTTATCTTGAATTTGGAATCAAAAGGACCTAGACTGAAGTCTAAGCCCTGACACCAACTACCTGTGTGACTCAGGACGAGTCATTTAATCTCTCTGTCCCTCAGTTTCCTCACCTATAAAATTAGAATGATGATAATATAGTACCTGTTTGAAAGAGTAATTATAAGAGAAATACTTTGTCACCTGTAAGGTATTATATAGATTTGTGAGTTATTGTTATCACATTCTTCATCCAAGGTAAACTTTTATAAATATATCCCACATACCTCGTACCCTTTTTCCATTCCATGACTTTGTTTACAATGTTCCTTAAATATGCCTTCTTCCTTTGAACCCCAGCCACCCTCATTTAGATAGATTTGAGCCCTATCTGCTCTTCAGGACCTGGGGCAAATTAAACCTCCTCCATGAAATCTTGATCCCCTGAACTGGAAAGGATCTTGCTTATCTTGGAACTCACCCATTACCATATTTATACCTCTCTTCTGCCCTTACCACATTCTTCAGTAGTTTGTATTAGGGTTATTTATGTATTTAACTTAACATCCCTACTAGGATTTAAGCTACTTAAGGACAGAGACTAGTGCCAAAATAGTGATCTGTCTACAGTAGACACTAAATGAATATTTATAGGACTTGGTGAATTTATGCAATGAGTTCTTTTATTACACTTCTAATATGTTCTAATACATTTCTAATATGGTTCAACTACCAAGAAAAATTAATTAAAACATTTTCAGGAAGCCAATTTATATAAAGACATATCTGTAAAAACCCCTTTAATTTTAAAAAGTAAAAATTGGCAAATATTATGCTTTCTAGGTAAATCGAGAAATTAATATTTCTTGTATCTAAAAATTGTCTTCAATATACATTCCAAAATGTTTAACCTTATATCTATCTATATCACTATTACTGTATGTAGATGATATAAGTATGATTAGCTTTCAACTTGTCCAAACAAGTCCTTTTCTTAAAATGAGACATATCCAATTTTTTTATCCAATACTGGCTGCTCACTTCTTAGGATACAGTTTCTTAGAATTCCCCTTGTTACTGAGCCATCTCACATGTCCTACCCACGTCCAGCTGGGCTAAATTGCTATGAGCTTAGCCAAGGGCATTAAAGGGGTCCTGTAAGTAGACTATTTTAAATAGTACTGA
The DNA here is from genome assembly GCA_028646515.1 of Pseudochirops corinnae. Classification (NCBI taxonomy): domain Eukaryota; kingdom Metazoa; phylum Chordata; class Mammalia; order Diprotodontia; family Pseudocheiridae; genus Pseudochirops; species Pseudochirops corinnae. The sequence goes on along the minus strand of CM053585.1, from coordinate 94,810,213 downwards.
CTGACCCTTCATGAGCAGAATGCTATTTTTCTGAAATTAGTGCCAATCATCCTGCTCTTTGCAGCAGGAGTAGAAGGAAAAACATTTAATGGTAGATGCTCTACCCCTAGAATCAAGGACACCACACACTGGCCCTCTAGAAACTGACCATCTGTGGCTCCTGAGCTCCCCCTTCTGGTTGCAATGTGGCTCCTCTAACTGTTAACATCTTATCCCTAAGGAATTTTGGCCAAATGAAATCAGTTCAGAATTTAGGACTTTCTATTAAGAAAACATCTTAGCTCCATTTCAGTGAAATGGGCCCACTAGATGTTCTGAAAAAAACTATAGAAACAAAAACCTTTTGTTCAGTCCACAAATTCATGTGAAAATTTATTATTTGAGTGTTTCAGAAGGCCCTATTGCACGTAGAGCACTGTTCTGGGTTCCAGGAGATTACAGTCCCTGTCTCCATAGAACATATATTCCAGGACTGGGAGAAGATAAAAACATAGAGAATAGAAAAGATTACCCAAGCATGCCAATCCTGGAGTGTGATAGAAGAAGGGAAGGGAAGGCATAGATATGCAGGGCTTGGCCTGTGAGTAATCCATGCCTAGCAGGGTAATGTTCTCAGAATGGATTTGAGTGGGCAGGACATTGTTGAGCCTGAATAGGCGCAGAATCCCAAGCCTACTGACTAATTATAAAGTTAAGAATGTAAAAGATAGATGATGGTGGGGTGTGAAAATACCTGGATTTTTAGATGATATAGGTTAGAATCTCACATTTACTACTTCCTCCATCTATGAGCTTCACTTATCTGAACTTCAGTTGTATCATCTGGAAAAGGAATCTCCAAGGTCCCTTCTACCTCTGAATATATGCTTCCACAACCTTGGCTATTACGTAGTCTAACATTTTTTTTAATGACAAAATTGAGTCCCAAGAGTAAGCTGAAGCCTGTACAGCAGTTCATGTAGTGATATAGTTATGAATTAGGTCTTCTGACTCCAAGCTGAGAGATCTTTGTACTATAATACCTCTAATCTTCTGAGATAAAATTAACTAGGTGAAATAGGAAGCCAGTCTGGGACTGTGCTTCTGATTTCTTTCAGTCCTCTCTGCTCCTATGGTACTGAATCCTTTGCTTGTTCAATCTGCAGGTTTTGTAGGTCCCTACTTAGTTTGATGGATCCTGGGCCCTGAGCTCTCCTGGTCTACAGCTCTCTTGACTAGCCTGGTCCCTACCTTTTAAAATTCCTAGGTGAAAAAAAAAGCTATAGACACTATTTGTTTCCACTTATTCACTTCCCAGCTCTCAACTACTTGCTATCTGGTTTCCACTCTCATCACTACAGAAATTTCCCTTTCCTCTGAAAAGCCTTCTTTAACTGCCAGATCTGATAGTGGTCCATTCCTTCTTATCTCTCTATAGCTTCTGACACTGTTGACAACCGCTTCCTCCTAGATACTCTCTGCTCCCTGGACTTTTATTGTATTGCTCTCTCCTAATTCTCCCCCAATCCATCTGGATATTTCTTTTCAGTCTTCTTTGTGGTATCATCATCCATATTCCTTCTGCCCCCTCTATGTGGATTATTTCGTATCTTTGTAGCTCCATTACCAAGCACACTCTCTGTTACATAATACATACTTAAGTCAGTATCCATTGAGAGAATGAGTGTGAAGAATTTCTACCCCCTTTTTCTTGGCCTGTGGCACTGTTTCTCTGAAATCCTGGGCGAATGGGTAACTGCAGGGGTTTAATATTATCAAGCCCCCCACAATGAGATTCTGCACAGGACCATAAAACAAAAGACTAGTGAGAATCAAGAAGGAAAATGAGGACCACATGAAATAAGAAGATGAAGATACCAGTTCTTTCTTCCACCCATTTCCTACGGATCAAGAGCAGTCCTCTGGAGCATGAAGGAGACAAGTACTAATGATAATAACAGGGAGCATTTACATACATATCACTTTAAGGTTTTCAAAGAGCTTTACATAAGTTATTTCATTTTATTTTCACCACAACCCTGTGAGTCAGTGCTATTAATATCTCCATTTTAAAGATAAGGAAACTAAGGTTGGAAGAGGTTAACTGACTTGCGCAGGGTCACATAGTATCCATGGCAGGATTTGAACTCACATCTTCCTGATTTTTAATCCCCTCTAACCACTGTTCCAATTAGCTTCCTAGTAAAGTGGCCTCCACTTTGTCTCATGCTGAAACATTATCGAACTTTCCATCTAACAAATCATAGAACCATTAAAATATTAGATCTGGAAATTACCTTATCTAGTCTACCCTCTGAATTTAGAGGAAAACCATTTGGGGTCCAGAGAATGAGTTACCCAAACATATAGTCAGTTAGTGGTAAAAGGGTAACCCCCTTTCTCCATCCCTCTTTGGGTTGGTTGAGGTCATCAAAAGATATAGCATGGAGAGTGCCATACTCACCTACCAATCAATATGGAACCTGAACCTGGAGGTTACATTCCCTCCTCTCCTCCTCCTAATAAAAGGAAGAAACTCGGGGTATTAGAAGTTGTCTATTGCCTGGAGCTGCTCTGTTAAAGCTCAGTCTTTTCCATTTAAGACATAGAACTTGTGCAAACTGATAGAAAGCAAAGTAAGCCAAACCAGGGGAACAACAGAATAACCACAATGGGCAAGTGAAAACAAAATTAAAGACAGTTGTATTCTAATTAACTGCAATGACCAATTATAGTCCCAGGGAACTGAATGAAACATACTTCCCTCCTCTCCATAGAGGTGAAGTGGGGTTGGTCTGTGGGTTCCTAGTATCGCCTATGGTGTCAAATGAGATAATTTTGTCTTCCATTTTACTTAATTCTTTCTTTCTAGGCAGTGGGGTAGGGAGACAAATATAGCTCTGAAAAAGATACCCATCAAACTTCTTTTTTTTAAAAAGTGTAGGACTTTGATCCTTGTTAAAAATGCAAAAATCCCAGGAGAAATGATACAATAAGTGATTATCAGTCACTAGAGTGACAGCAAAGAAAGTTGATCCAGGATACCTGGATTCTAGCTCCACCATTGCTAATCATATGACCCAGGGCAAGCTAATGTCTTTCTCTAAGCCTGTTTTCTCATTCTCAAAATAGTGTAGATTAGGGTCATCAAATTCAGCATTAGCAGGGACTTTAGAGGTCATCTAGGTCAACCTTATCATTTTCAGGCAGCTCAGAAAAAGAAATTGAGGTCCAGGGAAGTAGTGTGACTTCAAATATCATATAAATAATAAGTAGCAGAGATGGGATTTAGCTTTTTTGTGTGTGTGTGTAGTAACTAAAGTGTATGATTTACACTTTAGTATAAATGAAGGATTTGAGAATTCCTTTTGCTAGGGGGGAGGAGGAAAACATGGAGACACTGAGCACCTGATGAGAGAAAGAAGGCCAAGTCAAATGAGGAAAAGATGATGACTGGGGAAAGGTACAAGATGTGATTGGGTTGATAAACTTATGCTGTACTTTGTAAATTTACTTTAGGCTGGACCTTGATTTATTTATCCAAACATTGAACAGAGCACAGTATTAGACACATAGCCAGCACTCTGGAAGTACAAAAGGAGGCAACAAGATGTACTGGAAAGAATATTGATTTGGAATCAGCTGATAAATGTGATCTATTACTCAATAAATATTTGTAGGACTGATAGATCTAGAACCTTGTTACAGAAAGTGGAGATATGACCCAAACCTCAAGGTTTATACCCTAAATCATTCCCTGATGAGTTAACAACTTTGCAAAGACATTCTATAAAAATACCTGTAAAAGATTCTGAAGTTTTATTTCGCACCCATGAAATTGGCAAAGATGATAAAAGACAAAAATAGTAAGTGTTAGAGAGTGTGCAGGAAGACACTAAAATACTGGCTGTGGAGCCATAAATTAGACTAAGTAGTTTGGAAAACAATTTAGCATTCTATGAGAAAAATCAATAAACTTTAACCTAGTAATCTTACTACTGGAAATTTACCTCAAGGAGCGTGAAAACAAGAGAAGAAAAAGGAGAGGAGGGAGCTACATAGAGATAAATAGATCCATATTTAGATACTAATCTATATAGCTATTCATATATGCACATATTTCAAGATATTTACAGAAATAGTTTGTCATAATAACTAACCTAAGCACTTACTACATGCCAGTCACTATATTAGATGTTAGGATACAAAGAAAAAAAAACCTAAAATAGCTTCTACAGTCAAAGAGCTTACATAGCAGGGGAAGAGCACAGAACAACATGTAAGCAAAGAAGTAAATATCAAATGTGTACAAATTAGGTACGTGGTAATTTTTGTCAAGAGTAGCACTAACCATTTAGGGAGAGGGGAAGGTGAATGAGGAAAGTTCTCATGAAGGAGGAAGCACCTGAACTGAGCCTTTCAGAAACCAAGGATTCTAAGAGATGGAAATGAAAAGGAAGAGTGTATTAGTCATAGAGGGCAGGTGTGCCAGGACATGGTGATTGGATATGGAGTGTCTTATAGAAGGAACAAAAAATAAGTCAGCTTGACTGAAATGTAGAGTATATGAGGGAATATAATGTGAAACCATACTGGAAAGATAGATTGGAGCCAAATTGTGAAGGGCTTCAAATGCCCTGAAGAGGATTTTCTCATTTGTTCTCAAAGAAATAGGGAACCATTGAAGCTCCTTGATCAGGAAGGTGATATGGTTATACTTGTGTGTGAGGAATATCTGTTTGGCAACTGTGTCAAGGATGGATTGGGAAGGGAGCAAAAAACGAAGGTGGAGCCAATTAATAGGCTATTTCAATAGTCCAAACAAGAGGTGATAATCTCTTGGTGCCTAACCCAGGGTGGTAGCCATATAAGTGGAAAGATAAGGATCAATGTGGAAGATGCTACAGAGAAAGAATCAGCCAAAGTTGGCAATTGATTGGATATTGGGCATGAGTGAAAATGAAAAGATGAGAATTATTCTAAGATTCCCAACCTGGGTATTCAGGAGCATAGTGATGCCTTCAACAAACATAGGGAAGTTAGGAAGAATGTTGGGTTTTGAGGAAAAAATAATGGTTTTTGTTTCAGACATGTTGAGTTTGAGATATCTATGAGCTATCTAGGAGATAATGTCCAGCAGGCAGTTGATGATTTTGAACCAGAGTTCAGCAAAGATGAAATCTAGGTGTGTAGATTTGTTAGCCATTTGTATAGAAATGTAGTCAAACTTACAAGAGCTGATAAAATCACCAGACAAACCATAGGGAGAGGAGATAAGAGAGTCCAGGACAGAATACTATGGTATATCCATATATAGGGAGTGGGACATGTATGATAATTGAGCAGCAGAAGAGGCATGGTCTAAGAGGTAGTTGGAGAATCAGTAAAGAAAAGAGTTATAAAAATTCAAAGGGAAGAGAGTTTCCAGGAAGAGGAGGACAAAGAGGGGAAAGAGAATAAGCATTTAAGTGCCTACCATGTGCCAAACACCATGCTAAGCACTTTTCAAAAATCTCATTTGATCAGCATCAACAAGCTAAATAAATGCAAAGACAAATGAAGAATAAGAAAATACCTTTGGAATTGATGAATAGGCTGACATTGGCAATTGCATTGGGAACAATTTTACTCTGGTATCAGAGTCAGAAGTCAGATTATATGGTTTTGAGAAGTTAATGGCAGGAGAGGAAGTATAGAAAACAGTAATATATGGATTTTTCTGGGAAGGTAGTTGTGAAAGGGGGATATATTATAGGACAATGGCTTGAGAGAATAACAAGGTCAAATGAAGTCTATTTAAAGTTAAGGGAGATCTGGCAACATAACAGAGGGAAAGCCAGTGCACATAGACTGAAGATTAGAGAGAAGGGAATTGATCAAAGACAGTATTCTCCCAAAAGAGCAGAAGGGATTGGGTCAAGAATGCAAATGGAGGAGTTGGTCTTGGCAAGAAAAAGGATCAGTTCTTCCTTAGAGTCTAAAGGAAAGGAAGAGAGGATGAGGGATTATGTTGAGGGAGTTTGGGCTATAAAATCTTATGAAAGAGGGAGCTCATGATAGATGGTTTCTATTTCCTTGGCAAATAGGACAAGGAAAGGAAGTAGTGTCAAATTTTATATTCATGGGCTCAAAGACCACTACAAATAGTGACAAAGCCATGAAATTAAAAGACTCCTTGTTCCTTAGAAGGAAAGCTATGGCCAATTTGACAGCATACAAAAAGCAGACATCGCCTTGCCCACAAAGGTCTGTAAAATCAAAGCTATGGTCTTTCCAGTAGTAACATATGGCTGTAAGAGTTGGATTATAAGGAAAGCTGAGTGCTGCAGAATCAACATTTTCAAATTATGGTGCTAAAGAAGATTTTTGAGAGTCCCTTGTAGAACAAGGAGATTTAATCATCCAATACTTACAGAAATTAATTCAGTCTATTCACTGGAAGGTCAGATACTGAAGCTAAAGCTTAAATACTTTGGCCACATAATGAGAAGATGGGACTCATTGGAAAGGGCCCTGATTTGGGGGGAAATGAAGGCAAAAGGAAAAGAGGACAGCAGAGGAGAAAATGGGTAGATAGGATTATGACAGCAATAAACATGAGCTTGAACAAACTTTAGGAGATAGTGAAAGATAGAGGGGTCCATGGGGGTTACAAAAAGTCAGACGCAACTGAATGACTACAAATTTTCTCGGTTAAGTGTGAGGTGTGGACATCTGCTTAGGGTGAGGAAGTAGGAAGTGCTATAAGCAGCTTTAGGGGAAAAAAGAGCAGATTTTGAACAGATGCTGTGGGGAAGCATGATAGAAAGCCAACGAGGAAAGTAAATCCCATTTCAAATTAAATAACATAAAGTTGTAGAGTTCAGTGAATGTCATTGTATGACTTGCAGCAATTTCCAACAATATGAGAGTGGGAGCAGAGGAGTCAGATGATGGTGGTAACCCAGATTTGAGATCTGGAAAGGGCTGAGCAATTATAGGACAAGAGTTTGAGAGATTTTAGAGCAAAGGAAAATATAAAGTTGAACTGGTTAACTATAAGGCTGAGTACAAAATGAAGAAAGTAAGTCTAGGGACAGAATAATGGCTTTGGAAAAGAGAGGGATGAAATGACTGGAGGCTACAGCAAAGAGTGGGGTTAGGAGGGGTGAAGTACAGGGAAAGGTGGAAGGATAAGAAGTTGTAGTAAAAGCTAAAAAATGAAGCAGATGTAACTGTGTCTGAATGTCTAGCAGATGCTTCCCATAGAGTACAATGTCTAAACTTCACTGGAGTTATTTTTACATTGTGAAATTTCACAAGTCCCCAAATCAATCAGCTTCATATTTCTCCCTAATCTAACCTCCATCACTATGGTAACAGCAAGGCTAAAAATGTAGTGAGCTGGGGAAGAAGGAGGAGAGTGGTCAGAGTAGAGGGAGGTTCCTTGTTCCTAATCAGAGGGCAGGAAACTACAGGAGGAGGTAGAAAAGGAGGACATGGGAAGGGAAACTCAAAGGAATACCAAACTCATATCCCATCTCCTCAGCCAAGTATGAAATTGAAGTAGGCCAGAGACAAGGAGCAATTTCTTAATACTTAGACCTACCCAAAAGAAGACTGGGCTGCCTTGGAAGGTTCCTCCTTACCGGAAGTGTTCAAGCAAGTATTTGTTTGGGATGGTCTTAATACCTTGGTTCTATTAAATGTTCTAATGATCCTCTCATTGCCTTTGCAGTCTCAAGTCAAAGCTTAGCCTCTGTCCTCTGAGCCCCACAAAGTTTAGAATTCAAAACTCTGTGTGTGTGTGTGTGTGTGTGTGTCTGTGTGTGTGTGTGTATTTCAGGAGCCTATTCAAAGATAGAATATTTTTCTGAATATAGGGGAAAGCTTGGAGCCATTTTCTATGATCCCATAAATTGGAACCTCACATTGTACTTCACCAGGCTGGGTCACAAGTTGCAGTAGCATTTGAGAACCCCACAACCTGAATAAATACAGAGAACCACCAAGAAGCTAAGTATGACTCAGTCATTTGTGATTTCAAATGTCCTACAACAAACTTGGCACCAGATTCCTAAGCTCCATACACAGCTTCCTATTCATTTCTTTGGTGTGGTCACTGATTTACCACAAAATCTGCCATTTAGAAAGCATTTGGTGCTAAATGGTAGAGAAAACATATGAGAGAATTTGAATACTTCTCCCAACCCCAACAAGCCTCTATGAACCCACAAATTCAATTTCATGCTTCAAACCAGCTCAACAACATGTGTTAAGTGTCCACTATGCTTTACCATTTACCTATTAGTTGAATTTGAAATACAATAAAAATGGCCATCTATACTATGGGAACAGTACCAACTAATTAATATTGGAAATTTTGTGGGGGAAAAAGAGAGTACTACATTTTTATGCATGTAAAGTAAAAAATGATATGTATGTATGTATAAATATAATGTATATGTGTATGTGTATGTGTGTGTATATTTACCACAGGAACCCACAGATAAAATAGGCCCCATGCTTGGGAAAGTTTATTATATGGTGCCATAAACCCATCATGTAATAGCTTCTTCCTTATCCTTAGGGAGATATGCCTAAAATTTTGTCCCAACTCAAAGTCCTTCTTGGAAGATAGGAGCCCAGCACAGTAGGAACATATGGGTTCTCCATTTATGTCCTTTGGAATGTCAGGCCTTGTCCTTTAGAAGAGGAGATAACCCAATAGCAACCCATCTCTCTTCATCCTAAAGAATCACTTGGTGATGATTTCAACCCTAGATAACTTCTCCTGGATTTTTAGGATGAGCAAAGGGATGTAGGAAAAACTGGACACTAGGAGAATTATTTTAAAGGTCTCATTTCTTTGGAAATGTCCTCATTTAAGGACCAAATGGGTCTAGAAACTAATGAAGCACTAGCCTTGTATGTCTCCTGATTTATATTTAGAATCAGTCTCATTGCTCTCTTGGGGGAAATTTTAGACTGCAATTCTTCTGAGCTGCCAGCAACAGTAACTTTAGGTGTGGGATTGTCACTCCCTCCCCCCCCCCCCCCCCCCCCCGCAAGGGTGTACTAGTCTTACTGAGCCAGCAAAGTGCTAACTATATCAGCTATGGCAGTCCAGTGGGAATTTTTGCTCAAGATGTAGGTTTGAGCCAAGGAGGAAGTTCACACCCACCACTTGGTTGATTAAGGCTGTTTATTAGCAAGAATACCAAACCGGAACACATGTACTTGACCAACAGCCACCTCTGACCCCAAGATTCCTGAATGCAGTGTCTACTTCAGATGAAAGCTAGGCATCTTCAGCAAAGTAGTTAAATGTTCAAGTGGATGGCTAGTGAATGAAGTGTTGAATGTCACAGCTCAGTTCAAAATCTGCCCCTATTAAGGAGTCATCTCTAGCTTTGATGCCCAGTTTATAAACTCTCTGTCAAAGGAGAAGGAACCAGTGGGTTAGCAAAATCTCCTGACTCTTCCATAGTTTCTACTAGCAAAAATTACAATCCTTAATGAGGCAGCCATCAGCATGACAAAATAAAATCTGTTACCAGCATAAATTAAAGGAAGTCAAGTGGTTCTCAACCTTCCTGATGCTGTGACTCTTTAATATAGTTCCTCATGTTGTGGTGGCCCCCAACCATAAAATTATTTTCATTGCTACTTCATAACTGTAATTTTGCTACTGTTATGAATTGTAATGTAAATGTCTGATACACAGGATGTATTTTCATTGTTACAAATTGAACATGACCCACAGGCTGAGAACCGCTGCAAATTAGAGTGTTTCCTAATCATATTTCTCCAATGGAAGGGTCAGTCAAACAAGGGCATACTCTTGCAATTGCTATAAATAAGCTAGTAAGAATAACAACTGATTATTCAATTAGGTTATAGAAGTATAGCTCATCTCATGCAAGTCATACAAAAGGAACATACAAAACATACAAAAAGGAACAATTCCAGGCACCCATAATTTGGGGATATAATCAGTCAATAAACATTTTACTAAGTGTCTACTATGTGCCAGAACCAGATACTGTGAAAAGGTAGGGATACAAAGAAAAGCAAAAGATAGTCCCTGTTCTCAAGGAATTTACAATCTAATGGGAAAGACAACATACAAAAAACTATGTACACACAAGATACATATATATTATATATATAAATACATGTGTATATTTATACACACATATATACATATATATATATATGTATATATGTATGATAAATTGGAGATATGCAACAGAGGGAAAGTACTAGCATTAAGGAGGATAGGAAAAGGTTTCCTATGGATCAGATTTTAGTTGAGACTTGAGGAAGCCAGGGAAACCAGGAGGCAGGGATGAGGAACAACAAATGAAAATGCCCAAAGTCAGGAGATGATGTATCTAATGTGAGGAAAAAGCAAGGAGGCCAATGTCTTTGGATCACAGAGTACATGGTAACAGTGAATGGAGTGAAGAGATTGGAAAGGTAGAAAGGGGCAAGATAATGGAGGGCTTTAAAAGCCAAATGGGGGATTTGATGTTGGATTCTGGAGGTAAGAAACAGACAATTTGTTGAAAATATGCTTTATATAGGACACATGAGCCTCTGCCCCACCAGGGAATCAGTGAATCACAGAATTTCAGAGTTGAAATAGACCTCAATGATCACAAACTTCTTGAAAAAGAATGTCTTGGGGCGGGTAGGTGGTGCAGTGAATAGAGCACCAGCCCTAGAGTCAGGAGGACCTGAGTTCAAATCCAGCCTCAGACACTTAACACAAAAAACTAGCCCTGTGACCTTGGGCAAGTCACTTAACCCCAATTGCCCTACCTTCCCCCCTCCAAGAAAAAAAAAAGAAAAAGAATTCCTTTTACAACCTATCTGAGAAGTAGTCATCCAGGCGTTGCTTGAAGACCACTAATCAAGAAAATCCACCAGCTCCTAAGCAACCTATTTCACTTTGGACTAGATTTAATTGTTAGGAAGTTTTTTTCCTTCCATCAAGTCCAAATTTACCTCTGAAACTTATACCTATTGCCTAAAGTTCTGTCCTCTGGGACCAAGAACAAATCTAATACTTTTTCACATGACAGTCTTCAGATACTAGGTGGCTGCCAAGTACCTCCCACCGTCTTTCCTTCTCTAGGCTAAACAGCCCTAGTGCTTTTAGAGGCTGAGGCTATATCATAGAGAGTTGGAAGATACCTTAGAGCTCATTTGGTCCAAACTCCTCATTTTACAGAAGAGGAAATGGAAGTTTGGTTAAATGACTTGCCCAAGGTCACTCAAGTATTAGGTGACAGAGCCAAGATTTGAACCCCAGTTGTCTGATCCCAAACCTAGCCTTCTTTCTACTGTATCACATGCCTGCTCATCAGGTATAAACTTGAAATTCATTTTCATCCTGGTTACAGAGCTATTGTTGTTCTCTGGCTTATCACTGTCTGTTCTGCAATGCCAGAACCAAGAGAGGTCTATCTTTTAGGTTAAGAGGATTACTTGGAACTGAAGTAGAGGATTGATTTCATAGTACTTGATGGGCCACCATAAAGCAAATGAATTTTTTTAAAGAATCTAGGCTCTCTTGTTTGAGGACCTCGCTACCTCCTCATGTTGGCATTTACTAATCCTCATTTATTTTAAATTCCCCTAAAATAGTTACTGAGTCCCTCTCAGTGGGCTGTAGCCATGGGTAAAGAGCTCCTGGGTTCATAAACTCTTTAAATTATTCCAAAGGCCCATGTCTCAAGTTAAATATTTATGGATTAAATACTTGTTGAAGGGAAAGACATACATTTTGTGTGATCAGACAAAGGTACATTCAGTGGATCCTTCTTGAGACCTGACTGAACAGTACTGGGCTTCCCTGCCCCATCAAAGACAGACTGTTGATTCACATAACGATGGGTCCATTGCTCAAAATGCTGTTGAAACTCCACTTTTGAATATTCCAATGGTGTTAAATATTTATCTTTTCCTGGTGAAACTGATCTTGGGAAATAGCCAAAAGTCATTTATAACCATTCCTGAATAAGGTGGGTGATCCAATTTGGTAAAAGATGACTTATAAAGGAGATGACAGTCTCTCTCTTTACTATGCCTTCATCAAGAGTCTTGCATTCAGTTCTGGGAGCCACAGTCTAAGAGAAACATTTATAAATGGAGAGCGTCCAGCAGAGTGCAAGCAGGACAGGCCTTGAGTGTACGACAAATGAGAATTGGTTGAAAAAACTGGACATGTTTAAACCAAAGAAAATAAAACTCAGGAGGTTCATGCTAATTGTCCTCAAGTATTTGAAGGGTTATGACCTGGAGAAGGAATTAGACATGTGCTGTTAAGCCCCAGGGCAGAAGCAAAGGGTGGAACTCACAGAGGAAAAGTCCTTTATCAGGTATTAGTGAAAGGCAAAATGTACTACAACGCAAAGGGGAAAGGCTTCTTGCGTGAAAACAAGGAGAATGTAACCTGAACTGCCTTGACCTCATTGCTAAATTTTTGCAATCACAACAAAAAGAGATAGATAAAAGTTAGAGAGACAAAAACAAATCTGATTCAAATTAAAATAGAGCAAACAAAAAGAAAAGAAAAACAAGGAGTCAGAAAAGTTCCCATGTTTTGCCTGAGGTTTGGAGCCAGAAAGGTTTATGGGTGTCAAAGACTCCAGCGAGGAGCTAATGTTCCTGATGAAATGAAGAAACTCTGAGGAAGAGAACCTAGTCCTTGCCAAGAAAATCATCAAATGCCCTCAGTTGGTTTCCTCCTGTGAGAAGAAACTGATGTGGCATTCTTACCCTTCTGATGATGATTACAAAAAAGATGACAAGAATTCAATCTAATTTAGGACAGTCACTGTGTCCCTCAGAATATGGATTGATAGAGGAAAGGGAGGAAGGGGTAGCATGGGTTTAGTTTTTGGCTATGACTGATGTATCATCCAAAGATGTAGAAGAAGGAATAAAAGTAATGGGGGTAGGGAAAGGGGAGATGATCAGATATATCTAGTTCCACATGCAGAAACTTAATATTTTTAAACTGTCATTAACAGCATAAATGAGAACTGTGAGAGAATGTATAAAATTGTGTATTAAATCAATGTAATCCTTATCCCAAAACTCATTTGTCTGAGACTCTCTCTTCATTAGTAGAGACGAATGCCCTGCCCTGTGGGGTAATGCAGAGTTGGTGAGAGAGCTCTGGCCTTCTCCAGTTCCCTTTGGGACTCTACAATCTTCAAGTCTTCTTCAGAATTTTTCAAGCAGCAAGTCACTTCAGGCACTTCTGGATTTTAGCCTTGAGAGACAAGATCTAAGAAAACCAACCCGACTTCAAATTGCTGAAAGAAAAGACTCTGGGAAAACATGAGCAGAACTGGCAGTCTTCATCATGTCCTTGTTCTCAGCTAGCTGGAGAATTTCTCCTTAGGTGAGATCCAGAACTCTCTCTCCTGTGGTTGAGCTGAATCACCTCACTCCAAATGGGAGAACTCTATATTGTCTGGCATATATTCTCCTGTGTATACTTTCTCTGATTTCTGCTTGGCTACCGATTAGGAAAAATGAGTTTTCTTTGCTATTGACTATGTGTCTTCATTGTGGAATTAGTATTTGATAGGAAAGGGATCAAGACTTGTATGTAAGACTTGAGATCTTTCTCCCCAGTAATAAAGAGAAAGTGATCAAAAATTAGATTCAACTCATTCATATCCCCTAGACTAATAATATTTAAAGGAACAGATAAATATAATTCTAGCCTGATACCATTTCTCTGAAGAGAGCAGAGTGGCCTCTGTCCCCATTTCTTGCTTATTCTCCTGGCAGGAATTAAAGTCTCACTTGATGAATAGTAGGGTAAGAAGAGGCTAGAGATGCCTATTCTGCCTCCCTTCAACAACAGCCCTCACCACAGGTAGGCCTCTATATTTGGGCTTTTTCTTACACTCATAAGCCAAAGTATGCCCTGACTGAACTTAGTGCTGTTTCCTCAAAACTGCTCCAGGAGCATTGGAGAGGGAATTATTTTAGGAATTGAAACTAGAGGGGAGGAGAAATACAGAGGGGTTATAATATCTCATATTTAAAGTTTCTAATTCTTGAAGTTGAAGAGACATCCCATCTCTTTCAACTGAGTCATTTTAAAATCTCAGCTTGTATATCCAACCAATGACATGTGGAAGGTGGAGAAAGACAAGGCCTCTGTAACTCTTGGAGCTTCACTGGTTTTCAAAATTCTCAAACCGTTGGGGTGGTCAGTCTAACACTGACAGCACAAATTTAATCAGATCAGGACAGGGGTTTAATGATTTATAACTAGGGGGAAAAAAACCTGAACTTTTACCTTGGGCAGTGATTCACTTTTTTAAAAACACAGTTAAAACTGACTTTCTAAAAAACAATCCTGAGAATTACTTGATCCTGGAATATTCATTCCATGAATCATGATATTTACCGGTTTTCAACACCATCTATAGCAGGTCCATGCTAGAACTACATTGTAAAAATAATCAAAATCTTTTTTAAAAGTATTTTTTATCCACATTCAGAGAGTTTTAGAGTCTGAATGTAGATGGAAGCATACTACTAGCTCTCCTTTTCTTTTGTTGTTTCGTTTTGTTTCTTCTTTCTCATGGTTCCTCCTATTAGTTCCAATTCTTTTTAATATCATGACTAATGTGAAAATGTTTAATATGAATGTATAAATAGAGCCTGTATCAGATTGCATGCTATCTTGGGGAGGGGGGGAAGAAAGAGAGGAGAAGAAAATTTAAAATTCAAAATCTTATGGAAGTTAAAGTTGAAAACTAAAAATAAATTCATTAATTATATTAAGAAATAATAAATAAAATTATTTTTGGCATCTGTGAGAATTTTGATTTAAGGATAAACTTATTACATTTGAACTTCATATCAAGCTGGCAGTTTTTATCTTAATAAAAATTTAGATTTATAATTTTAAAAATAATTCAAGCTTTCTAAAGTGGAATAGCTTATGTCAAGAGGTTGATCTATTTGCCCTCTTGGAGGTTTTAAACCACTTGTTGCACATATTATAGGGGTAATTCTTTTGGTGTATAGGGTGGACTGGATACCTGCTGAGGTCCCTTCTAACTCTCAAATTCTGTGATTCTGTGAATAGGAACATATACATAGACAATTACTATAAGAAACTCATTACAGCCTTTGAAACATGTGTGTCTCACACGTGGAATTATTAAAAAGACAAAGATATGGAAGAAGATTCTCAAATGTCATTTTCCAGGAAAAAAAAAACTGGTCAGGTTTTCTGTTGTTAATGAGTAAGTGTCAGTTTTCAAAAAAAAGAAAAAGAAGAAGAAGAAGAAGAAGAAGAAGAAGAAGTATTTCCCTCTCCTCATAACTTTTCCTCTGGGTTGGCTTTTTCAAAAATTATCTCTCTAGAGTCAAACCAATAAATTAAATTTAACAAATATTTAAGCATCTGCTCTAAAAATATTGAAATGTATTTCAGTATGTCAGTACCCATACTTGATATGTTAGGTGAAACTTTAGTTTGATCCTGTTTTTTCTCTCTGTCACTTAATTTTCTGTTATTTTTCATTCTTTCATCTAGTCATTCTCCAATTATCAGCATTAAAAATCCCATAATTACCAGGTTAATATTTTTTTAAAATATTAAGGAACAGAAAATGTAAATGTTATATTGATTGTGCAAAGCAAATTTATTTATCCTGAAAGAACATGTAGCTAAGCCATAGTCATAGGATATTATTTTACTAAATTATTTACTAATTTAATATTATTTTATTAAACCTTTTACTAAGGTTTAATATCGCTGAAGAATCTTTGGTTAGTGAGAGAAGAAGCTGTGATTATATTAGGTGTGTGTGTGTGTGTGTGTGTGTGTGTGTGTGTGTGTGTGTATAAGAGAGAGAGACAGAGACAGAGAGAGAGAGAGAGAAACAAAGAGAGACAGAGAGAGACACATAGTGACACAGAGAGACAGACAGAGACAGAGAGACAGAGACACAGAGAGACAGAGAAACAGAGAGACAAGGAGAGAGAGAGAGAGAGAGAGACAAGTAGGGAGAGAGAGACAGGGAGGGAGAAGGGGAGGAGAGAGAGAGAGACAGACAGACAGACAGACAGACAGACAGACAGACATTTCCTTACAGGAGGAAAAGGAAGATAAGGGTAATATCCAGATAATGATTTTCCATGGCTATATTTTTTCCTCTTTATTACTCAGAAAGTCATAGACTTGGCAAAAACCTCGGAACAAATTCAGAGGTTATTGAAAAGGTTCATCTGGTCTTGGATTACATAGCAAAGAGCCCTGGCAAACCTGGTATGCTAACGGCTTATAAAACATAGTCCAAATCTCTTCATTTATCAGTCATATCCTGATTGTAAATTAGAACGTCGTCTTTATTCTTGCAGATCCTTAGGGTACTATTTTATATATTTCTTGTTGAGGAACTAACAAACCCAAGTGTTATTATTATTATTAGCTAATGATTTCTAAAAAGTGCCTAATCAATCAACCAACAAATATGTGTTGAACATGTACCAGTTATGTGCTCCCCCACTGATGAGTTCTGTGAGGGAAATATGATAGTGCAGTTTTGTTGGAGGCACAAAATAATGCACAACTATTAAGTAAAAATATAAAAACAACATTTCAATTGTGTGAAAACTATTGTGGGAACTCAGAGATCAGAAAGATCACTGGGGCTGGGGTAGTCTTAGAAGTCTTTATAGAGAAGTTGGGATTTGAACAAACTTTAAAAAGGATAGGAACAATTTGGATAAGCTGGGAGTTGAATAAATGGAGATGAGAAAGGATATATCAGGTTATATGTATCTTAATCACCAGAGAATCTAATTTAGTATGATTGTAAACCTATTATAAATGCCAGGTGGATCTTTTCACCTTTGTTAGTGAAAGCTTATTTGTGAAATGAGACTTTATAATCTTTAAAGAAACAACCAAATATTTTAAGGAAGTTAGAGGTTTCTGAAGGTCTAAAGAAATTACAGTGTTAAAATTGAAACCCAACTCAGGCCAGTCCCTTGGTAGTTTAGGTTCAATATTAGAACAAAATTAGACACTCATAGGTTATTCACCAATTAACAAAAGGAAATTTACTTAGCTATAGCAGGAGGATAATCAACAATGATAAGCATTGAAGATATCTTGAGTTGATTCAGCTAAGCCAGTGGTTCTCAACCTGTGGGTTATGTTCAATTTTTAACAATGAAAATACATCCTGCATATCAGATATTTACATTACAATTCATAACAGTAGCAAAATTACAGTTATGAAGTAGCACCGAAAATAATTTTATGGTTGGGGGTCACCACAACATGAGGAACTGTATTAAAGCGTCAAGGCATCAGGAAGGTTGAGAACCACTGAGCTAACCAAAGCTCCCTTGTCTGACTTGTCCATTGTGATCCACCATCAAAGCCATGCCTGCAGTCCTCATGGCTGTTTTGTACTTGGGTAGTCAAGAAGTGTTATCAATAGCTTAAGTCTTTAGTCCCCCAAACTTAATTTTGAAGACAGTCTCAACAAGAATAAGGCTATCGCTCCTACCACAAGCAGCAATTCATGATGGAATGAAAAAGAATACTGGCTCCCAATTTAGTGAATTCTAGTTCAGCTTATTATTTGTGTGACCTTGGACAAGTCCCTTAACATCTCTGGGCTTCACTTTTTTTCTTCTGTGAAATAAAGAAATGGAACTTGATGGCCTCTAAGGTCACTTCCAGATCTAAATCTATAATAAGTCATATCTCACAAGTGAAACTATTGCACAGGTGCAAATAACATTCTCTAGTAACTGTCCACCTGGATGGTGCTGAAACAGGTGCTTGCTTTTTGGTCATTGGAAGCCACTACCAAATAATAGTTTAGCTATATGAATTTTCTTTTTCTTCTGGAATAATCAGTCTTCAACTGACATGCACTAGCAAGAAAAAATAATCCATTTTGATAACAAAACTTAAACTTTTTATTACCATTGTACAATTGACACACAATTAAAACCCTTTACACATTCCTCTTTTTGCCATTACATGGCACAGGTAGATTTCAGATTCTTTCTGAAGAATTTATAGCTAATCCTCAAAAAAATGTGGAAATGTTTATATTTTTTTGTGTCACTCAGAGCTAATAATATATCAAAGGGGGAAATGCACAGATTGATGGTACTTGATTATTGTTTTTAGAAAATATTAAGAACTTTCTTGGATGTATCACACCTTCAACTAAAATGCCAGCAACAAGACACAGGATACTGTAACATGAGAAAGCATTAAGATAACAAAGAAATGATATTTGTTTTTCTGCATTTAAATGAACATCAAGAATGATCCAGTCACCATATACATACTGATCTTACAAAAAGCCTCAATGTCAATCTGTGTATACATAAATTAAAAAAAAAAAACTCCCAACCCCCTTTTGATAAAATATAAGTCTTCTTGTTATCATTATCCCATTCTGACAGAAGTTAATGTGCTAAGCTAAGCTTTCTCTGCGTATAGGCACCTTTCCCAATAACATGTAAATTGTAGTCTTTGGTAGCTGAAGGCCTCACAGCTTGCTCTAGTCCTCAGCCATCATTCTGAAGCTTTGGGGAGTCATCCATCTTTCCTCAAGCATAAATCAGGAGCTAGAGGTTTCCTTCCTGTTTCCTGCCTCACATCTACACATAGGAACAATCAATTCCTTATTCTGAACCATCCTATGTTCTTTCTCATGAGGCATTCCGGCTATGTTGGAATCAGATTCCCGTGTAAACAAAATATGGTGCCTGAGCAAGGAGTACGTCAGCTTCTCCGGGGACCATTAGTCTTAATCATCTGGAGGCATTTTTTTTAAAAAAGCCTCAACATCCCCCTTCCTTTGCTCAGGAAGATGGAGAGGATAGGGAGGAGAGGGGAAAGAAGAAGCTGGGGGGGGGGGGAGGAGAAAGGAGGAAAAGAAGGAGGAGAGTTCTATCTCCTCTAGCGGGGGAGGCTATTTGGAAGAGGGAGGAGTTTGCCTAGCCTTTTCTCCCTCCTCCTAGGAAGGGGATTATGGTGCGGTAATCAGGCTTAACTCTCTCGGCCCTGGCTGCCATTTGACCCGTCCTGCAGTCCGCTGACCGCAGCTGTCGAGGGGCTTGGTGGAATGGAGCAGAAACATCTGGCCCAGGGGTGGTCTGTCGGATTGGCCTCCTCCCTGCTTTGGGCGAGGCGAACCTTCAAAACCAGGACCAACGCGGGCTCCTAGCGGGCTAGTTGCAGTCTTTTCTCCTTCCCCTCCCTCCGCTTCCTCTCCGCCCACCGCGGTCTTGCTCCTGGGCCGCAGCCACCTCTATCCCCCGCCCACCCCCACGCCAGCATCCCCAAGCCTTGGTGCTCAGCCATGGGGGACCTCCCGAGCCTCGTGCGCCTCTCCATCGCTCTCCGGATCCAGCCTAACGATGGTCCGGTCTTCTTCAAAGTGGACGGACAACGCTTCGGTCAGAATCGGACCATCAAGCTGCTCACTGGTTCCTCTTACAAGGTGGAGGTGAAGATCAAGCCCACCACTCTCCAAGTGAAGTGAGTCACGTCCCTGGCCAGAAACCTAAGGGAGGGCAGTAGCAGTGAAGCCTAAGGCTAGCTGGGCGAATGGGTGGGTACGGCTCAAATCTCTGCCACTCCAAGTGCAGCTAGTATCTTTCCAGAATCCTCTCTCCTTCCCCCCCCCCGCCCCTCCCTCGAAATTAGCTGACTAAACTCCCCCTCTCCCCATTTTGTTCCTTAATTGCCTTTTCTTTACTAATTCTGTCCTTTTCGCTTTCGTTGTAGTTTAAGCAGGTTTCTCTAAATCTGCTGTAGCCTGAAAGCGAGACAGCTTTCCCATTCGCCCCACCACCCTTTTCCCACTTCTTCCCTGGGTGTCTGAGCTACCGTGTCTCAAAAGAGTAATCAGCAAGCTGCAGAAAACTCGCTGTCTGAGTAAACTGGGGAAGAGGTGTCTGCTGCAACATTCCGGTCCTATGGTGCTCAGCGAGGCTAGAGAAAGATTATTAAGAGGCGGAGGAGGGGGGACCATGAGGTTCCAAAGTTCGCCCCCTCCCTGCCGCATGTCATCTCATACCCCACTGTTGGGGATGAAGTGGAGGGAGATGATGACTAAGACTAGGAAGCAGCCCTCATTCTGAGAGATAAGAAACACGCCAAAGGGCCCCTCCTCCAGCTCAGCCAAAGCTCACTCTAGCTCAGGCCTTATCTTCTGAGTTCTTGTTTTCATCCTGGTAATATCCATGGTTTAAACTGTTGGGACTCCAGCCGCCATCCTAATAAGACTCAACTTCAATGTATACCTATTGTGCCTGTGTTCCTGTTTCCCCATAATCCCTTCTCCATAGCCATATGATAATCCTTTTCAGAGGCTTCTGGTTGGGATGATAGTGTTGGGCAAAGAGGTGTGGCTCTTCCCTGTCCATTGGGAGGAAGTCCTGGAGCTCCACAAGGCTGAGGGCTTTTAAAGGCCTTTTTGGTCCAAGTGGGATGGTGAAGAACTCGGCTTCAGAGTACTAAGACAAGTCTTGTGTGCAAGGGTTCCAGGACCTTTCTTTGGCTGAGGATTCTTTGTAGAACTGACCAAAGAACTGGCTGAGGCAGAGATGCCTCAGGTGCCCTAATTCTATCACCTGCAAGCCCTTGTGGTTGGAATGTCCAAGTATGTTGTAGACCTTTAGTTTTCCTTTCTGTTTCTCCCTCTCTCTCCCACCTAAAACATAACTGTCTTCTGTCCTTTTTCACCTCTCTAAACCTCAGTAATAATAATAATGGTAGCTAGCATTTATAAAGACCTTTAAGGTTTACAAAGCACTTTATCTCATTTGATCCTTCAACATGCCTGTGATGTTTTACAATTGAGGAAGCCTTTTACAATTAAGGGAATTAAGGCAGACAGGTTAAATGACTTGCCCAAACTTACACACTAGTAAGTTTCTTCGACTATATTTATTTATTTTATTTTTAATTGATGAAATAAAATGAGAATTTTCATAACCTAGTAGAATTTTTTAAAAAGATGATTGAACATGAAACTGCAACTCTAGTATGTAAAACTTGCTATTCCTTTTAAATATAAAATAATCATGTAAATGTACTTATCTTTTTTCTCCCTCCCCCACCCTAAAGATGGTTACCATTAGACACAAATATGTGTGTGTATATTTAAAATCATTCTATACATATTTCTATTTATCAGTTCTTTTTCTCTGGATGCAGAAAGCACCTTCCTTCATAAGTCCTTTGCAGTTAATTTGGGGATTTATAATAGTCAAAATGACTTGGTTGCTGAGAACACATTTGAACTGAGATCTTCTGAATTCAGGTCCCTCACTCCATCTACTGTGTCACCTAGCTGCTATAGGAAATAAAATTGGACTAGATCTCTAAGGTCTCATGAATTCTAAATTCTATAAGTGCTTTGTGACCCTTTTTGTGCTATAACAATATGTTGCCCTAGTAGTTAACACTTGCATTAAAAAATTTTACATCACCTATACTTATCAATATATTCCTCTTCCCTCCACTTCCTAGAGAGCCTTCACTTATAATAAAGAGGGGGAGGGGGAAGGAGATAGTTCAACAAAACTAACCAACATATCAACCAAATTGAATATCATATGCAGTTTTTACTACCCATAGTGTCCCACCTCCTTGAAGAGAGGTAGTTGTACTCTAATGCAACACTTTTGGCCACATTTTTTTTCTAAAATTTACATTTTAACTAGACCTCCAATGCTAAAGGAATTCCTACTACTGTGAGAGGCCAGAAGGGAAGGAATTAGAGGTAAGTAGATCTGTTGGTATCGAACAAATCATAATATGAGAGCTGGATGGCACCTTAGAAATCCTCTAGTCCAAAGGTTCTGAACTTTTGTGTGTGTCATGAATCCCTTAGGCAGTCTGCTGAGTTCTTTGACCTCCTTAGAATAATGATTTTAAATGTATAAAAATGCATTTAAATGCATAAATTATGCATTTTATACATTAAATGCATAAAATGCATAACATTCAATAAGAATAAAATCACAAAGGAAATAAATTATATTGAAATAGTTATGGAATTTTTTTTTAAACCAGCTTATGGACCGTAAGTTAAGAACTTCTGATCTGAAATGATCTCCTCATTTTTATAGTTGAGGAAACAGGCTCAGATAGGTCAAGTAAGTTGTCTTGATTCAACTTGTAATAGTAGTAAATTTTGGACTAGAACCCAAATATCATGATATCTGGGCCAGTGTTCTTTTCTCTTTCCTATTTTGTTTCCCTTATCACCGCTGTACATGTTTTGACATGGTTCCAAGCCTGTTTGAGAATTCTGCTCCATTCCACAGTGTAGGAGGTGAGGCTACATCCTACTGCATGTGATTCTATCTCTTCTTTTACAGAGACATCTCCATTGGTGGTGTGCTTGTCCCATTAGAGCTGAAATCCAAAGAGCCTGACGGGGACCGAGTTGTTTACACAGGAATATATGACACAGAAGGCGTGGCCCCAACAAAAAGTGGGGAGCGACAACCCATCCAGATCACCATGCCTGTAAGTCTAGGGAAGCTCTGTGTATGGTGTGGATTTTTTATTTTTTCTGGGGCACAGGGGTTGGGGAGGGGAAGATATGGAAGAAGGAAAGGAGAAGTGAAGAAATGAAATAGAATCACTAGTATATTTCCCCTGGGAAATGTATACAAAGTCCAAATACACTGGGAATGGGAATACAGGAGAATTAGAGTGTTAAGGACCATATGTTCCCCATTACTTGAGCAGGAAGGGTAAGTCTGAAAGACACTTGGCCTTGTACAAACTTGATTCTTGTAGGTGCCAAAGGAAACAATCAGAAGTATAACCAAAAGGTGTCTGCCTGCATTAGGACAAGTGAAATGTATTTCTTTTCCCCTGCTTTGATTCACCTGTGTCAAGACTAACCTTGATAGTTGGTTCAAAAAAGCCTGTCTTTAAAATAAGTGTTTATGAGAAAACACGTAAGATCCACATTTTAGAACTGGAAAGAAGTCATTTTACATCTGAGGAGGCCCAAAGAGATGAGGTGACTTGCTCAAGGCCACAAAGCAAGTATCTAAGGCAGGATTTGAACCCAAGTCTTCCTGATTCTAAGGCTAAGGCCCTATGCCCTAAGCTATGCCAACCTCATAGTGACCTCATTTGTAGTAATATTCATACTTGCTTATTAATTACTGATAGCAAATCAATTTTAGACATAAAACATATATCACTATATCCTGGATTAATAGGTGTTACCATTGTAACCATAACCGGAACTCAGGTCTTCTGATTCCTAATATTAGTGGGTACCTTCAGAGTAATCATTTACTGTTAGGTGTAAAGTGGCTCAGTGGATAGATGCTGCACCTGGAATCAGAAAAACCTGACTATAACCTGACCTCAGACACACACTAATTGTATGCCCTTAAGCAAGTCATTTAACCTCTACTTACTTTCATCCACTGGAGAAGGAAAAGGCAAACCACTCCAGTATCTTTGCCAGGAAAAGCCCACATGGGGTCACAAAGAGTCAGATACAACTAAACAACATAATTATTTATCTAGATACTTGAAATGAGAAACAGCAATAACCATTTAATGTTAGGCATAACTTGTCTAATTACTAAAAAAAAAAAATCTTTATTCTGTTCCATATTTTGATACAAGGTATATTAAGGTTCTTCCTTTCATGGGAAATCCAGATGACTGGGAGATTCAAGCAAAAGAAACCTAAAACCAAACAACATCTAGTCTTAGGGAGAAAAGATTATTTTCTTAGAATTTTGAAACAAGATCTAAAGGTAAAAGATTGCTCACTCAGTCCATTTTACAGATGAGAAAATTGAGGCCCAGAGAAGCTAAGTGATTTGTCCAGACTCTCATAGAGCTAGTAAATATCAGGTCCCAGATTTAAACGTATGCCATCTGACTCCAGATCCCATGTTCTTTCTGTTATACTGCATGTGTATGATGAACAAACAGCACATTCCTGGGTTTGCTCCCTTTGAAAGGCTAGGCAGTCTTGGAGGAAGTGGCATGGAGAATGAAGGCAATGAAAGATACTCGGGCTTCCTTGGAAAGGAATGTTAGTTTCTCAGGGTATCATCTGTTCTTCATAAGTCAACTTTGCTGGATAGAAGGGAACAGTGAGTTAGAAAGGAAATATGAGACATTAAATTTCTTAGTGAATGCAGAAGACCTAGAATCAAAACTGTAACAACTAGAGCAGTGGTTCTCAACCTTCCTAATGCCGTGACCCTTTAATACAGTTCTTCATGTTGTGGTGACCCCCAACCATAAAATTATTTTCGGTGCTACTTCATAACTGTAATTTTGCTACTGTTAGGAATGTAATATCTGATATGTAATATAAATGTACATATTTACATAATGTAAATATCTGATATGCAGGATGTATTTTTATTGTTACAAATTGAACATAACCCACAGGTTGAGAACTGCTGTCCTAGAGGGAATGAAGGCCAATGGAAATTTTTTTTTTAATTAAGTAGTGAGAAATCCACCCAAAAAGCATATACCTCTGCATATCTGGAGACCATTTCCCTCAAAGTGACTTTCAATGGCCACAATAAAATGAAAGCAAAATCAAAATAAAACACCTCAAACTTCTCAGATCTTACAACTCTAAGTATTGGTGTTACTTGTCATCAGCTTTCTATTTTAGTCATCTACTTCATGGTGCTTAGATTTAGCTGCTTGGTGTGAAGTTGAAATTTGACCTAATGGTAATACCTTAAAGTTACTTTTGGTAAACTTTGTTTTCTGAAATCTCTTCCTCTCTATTAAAATTGTCTTCCCCTCATTAGTACAGGCCTTTTTTTTTTTTTTTTTTTTTTTTTTTTTACCGTTTGCCTAATCTAAGACAACAGCTTCTAACTAGCTTCCTCTGCTTCCTTTCTCTTCCCCATCGCACCACCACATCTTCACTTTGTTCCCAGATTAATTTTCACTTTGCACAGTTCAGATAATATTTCCTTCTGTTCAAAATCCTTCAGTGGCTCATTATTACCTGTGAAACAAAATTCCAAATTTATAAGCCCAGTATTCAAGGCCCTCAACAACTAGGTGCCACCCTATTTTTTCCTAATATACAGCTCCTTTCAACATATGTTGTGCTCTAGTCAAACAACTTACTATCCTCTCATTATTCATCTGGAACTCTTCCACTTCAGTGCCCTTGCTTATGTATGGAGTGTTCAGGGAGGACTGGCATCTCTGCTGTAAGGGGTTGCTGAGCCCTTTTCAAGGCTGCTCATCTACTTTTGGTGTGTACCTGGTACTCAACTCACCTGAGGTTCCAAGAAGCTGTAGCATGTGCAGCGACCAAACCCCCCAAACCATCTCAGCAGATGGGCTAAACCAGGTTAAGAATAACTCAAGGGACTCAAACCCATCGGAGGTGAGTTAGGAGGGTGTCTCCCTCAACCACATGAAGACTTCCCTGGCAGAATCAGCAGATGAGAATAATTTGCTTCATTAAGGTGGTAGAAGCAGATACTTTAGAGCACTTAGAGCTTGGTCAGACACTGAAAATGCCAAGGCCATCCATAGCATCCTAGATCATTACCAATCATCTTGACTTTTGTCCTGCCCCTGGACTTCAATGACTCTGGAAGAGAGAGTGAGGCTGATGACTCTGTGCAACTCTACCTCATTTAAATCCACTTCATGCTCAAGTCAAGACATCACCCCATGATGTCATTGGTCCTCTTCCAAATTAAAGATGAGCTATAGGTTATCTTATTCCCTATATCTGTAATCTCTTCCCCCCTGCCACCTCTAACTGTTGAACTCTTACACAGCCTATAAAACCAAGCCAGATGGCATCTCCTTCAGGAAACTTTCCCTGATTCTTTCTCAACCCCATCACATAACACCTTGAACCCTCTCTGTTTATATAATGATACAGTGATTATCCATTTGTTGCACAATATTGTATGTTTGTGTGTGTTATATCCCTGTGCCCATTAGACCTTAAGTTCCATGAAAGGAACTCTCACTTAATTATGTCTGTAGCTCCTTTGGGGCTTCATATTCTAGTGTATATAGATATAGATAATTGACACAAGTGATTGGTGTTGGATGAATCATGATATGTGGTCATAATAATCTTCATAACAACATTTTTACAATACTCTCTACTACCTCCTTGTATATCATCTGGGATAAGCAATATTTTAGGACTGTTTCTCCCAACCACTTAGTATAGTTCCAGGCTGCCTCCTTGACAAGATGAGCCAGTTTGTGGAGCACTCATTTTAAAGTCCAATAAAAACAACTGAAAGAGTCCATCTGCTACAGAGTGTAACAACAAGCACCCTAGCATGCCTAGGGCGGCTACTAGCACAGGTTCTTAGATCTGCTTTTCTAAAGGAAAGCAACTCAAAATGGGTTAACAATCTTACTTTAAT